>CM038215.1:95551175-96151175 GCA_021442155.1 Cymbidium sinense
GAAATTAGATATGTGCATATTTCGTGGACTTAAATAAGACATGTCCTAAGGATGAGTTTCATCTTCCTATACTAGAATTAACGGTAGACATCACCTCATCTTACGTAATTTTCTCCTTTATGGATGGGCCATCTGGCCGCAACTAAATCAAGATGGCCCTCGAGGATGAAAGAAACACTACTTTTTGAACCCTGATTGCAATCTATTGTTATAAGGTCATGCCTTTCAGCTTTAAAAATGTTGGTGCTATATACCAATGGGCCATGACTCAGATCTTTAATGAACTCATCCATCATCAAGTTGAGTGCTACTATAATGATCTAGTAGTTAAGAGCAGAGAAATGAAAGATCATCTCTTGGACTTGAGAGTAGTTTTCGAACGGTTAAGATAATATAACCTTAAAATGAATCCCCTGAAGTGTGCATTCAGAGTAGCTTCAGGGAAATTTCTTGGGCTTGATGTCCGACACCAGAGAATACAAATATATCCAAAAAAGATCAAAGCTATCTTAGAAATTCCACCTCTTAAGAGTTTAACTCAACTCAGATCTTTCCAAGGGCGGTTGGCATATCTAAGATGCTTTATTTCCAACTTATTAGGGAGATACAAGCCATTCTCAACACTTGTCAAAAAGGATGCCAAGTTTAAGTGAGATGATAATTGCTAGCATGCCTTTGAATATATCAAGCAGTACTTGGTGAAGCTGCTAGTTCTAGTAGCCCCTATCCTGGGCAGGCCACTCATCCTATACACTACTACATTGGATGACTCTCTCAATGCTTTGTTGGCCCAAGCCAAAGACAAAGGGAAGGAGAGTTCTCTCTACTACGTCAGCCATTATCTGATTCCTGTTGAAGCAAACTACCCACCCATTGAGAAATATTGCCTAGCTTTGATCTTTATCTCCCAAAAGCTATGACACTATATGCTTTCTCATAAGGTGAACTTAATTTCCAAAACCAATCTACTGTAATATCTCATGACACAGCCAACGCTATCTAGACATTTGGCATGATGGTCCATGATCCTCTTATAATTTGATATCATATTTGTATCCCCTCTGTGCGGTAAAAGGATAAGCACTAGCGAATTTCTTAGCAATACACCCACTGCCTGCTAATTCCTTGCTTAGTGATGATCTCCCTAATGAACAAATTATGAACTTGAGGAAGGTTGAAAATCACCGATAGGAGATGTATTTTGATGGTGCAGCTTCCTTTCGTAAAGGATAAACACCATGATTTACTCTTCCAGGAAAGGTAGGGGTAAGAATAGTTCTCTTAACCACAGATCGTGATGTGATGAGATTCTCATACTATCTCTTTAATCCTTACACCAATAATGAAGTTGAGTATGAGGCTTTGATTGCTAGTATAGAGTTAGCTATCACAGTGTGTTTCAAGAGCATCAACATCTTTAGAGATTCTCAGTTGGTCATCAATCAGATTGCCGAGTCCTACAAGGTTCTCAAACCCAAGCTTCATCATTACCATGACTATACCATGAAATTGGACCAAATCCCTGAAGTCACCATCTACAAGGTTCCCCAAGTAGAGAACACAGTAGCAGATGCTTTGGCCAAACTTGCCAAAGAATGGACATGTACGAAAGATGAGTCAATTCCAATAAGGGTCCAAAATAGACAAGTACTATCCCTTATTGATGTTGAACTCATCGAGAGACTTTCTCTCGAAGAGAGGTTTCTTTTTCCTATAAGGACAAGGAGCTGGAGGTAACCATTCATAAACTATTTGAGCACCAGCAAACTACCTTAAGAAAAGTCATAAGCCCATCAGGTGAAATAAAGAGCTCTCTCCTATACTCTTGTTGATGACACCTTGTATCGATGGTCCTTTGATCAAATGTGGTTACATTGTTTAGATAAACATGAAGCCCATGGCATTGTAACTGAGGTACATTCAGGTCTATGCGAAGTGCATCAATTCGGTTTGAAGATGAAGACAAAGATCAAGAGACTAGGATATCACTGGCCCTCGATGATTATAGATTGCATGGATGTAGCTAGGAGATGCCATCAGTGTCAGGTACATGGTGTGGTTCTACACTAACCACCCAACATTCTACACCATACATTGGCCTCATGGCCATTTGAGTGTTGGGGTACCTACATTGTGGGTCCTATCGATCCTCATTCTTCAAGGGTCATCAGTTCATCTTAGCTACCATCGACTACATTTTCAAGTGCGGAGGCAATCCCACTCAGAGAGATCACAGCTCAGCATGTGCTTCAATTTTTTAGGAACCATATCATATATAGGTTCGGGGTGCCTTGATAAATTATATCTGATAATGGTACTACATTCAAAAGCACCAAAATCAATAGCTTCACTAGAAGACACAATATAGATTGAAGATACTCCACCATCTAATATCCTAGAGCAAATGACTTAGCAGAAGCATTCAACAAAACTCTCATCCAAATACTAAAGAAGACTCTTGATGATAATAAGTACAGTGGAATGAGCAGTTAGTTGAAGCCTTGTGGGCCTACCACACCATATACCGAACTCTAACTCAATTTACCTCATTTTTCTTAGTGTATGATTCTAAAGCCGTTCTACCTTTAGAAGTTCAACTCCCGTCACTAAGGATATCATTGGGTAGCAAGATCACTACAGAGTAGAATGCAAAGTTTCGGTTAGAAGAGCTCAAAAGTTTGGAGGACAGTTGCCTATGGGTGTGGTAGAACCTCGAGTTGTACAAGGACAAAATGATTCAAGCTCATAATAAGATGGTCCTCCCTAGGTCTTTCCAAGCAGGAGAACTTATGTTAGTCATAAGGAGACCAATTGTTGCCTGTCAAAAGATGGGAGACAAGTTTGAACCCACTTGGGAAGGCCCCTATGTCATAGAGAAGGTCTACCAAGGAGGATCTTATCAGCTCATTGATTGTAAAGGGGAACACCCGATGCTTCCAATTAATGGGCTATATTTGAAGAAATATTACCCATTAAATATGTTTGAAAACAATTATCAACAAAAAATTAAAAATTGATTCCATTTTATCAAAATCTTCTCTTCTTTAGAAGCATTATTTGCTTGTCTTACGAATCTACCATAGCATGCCTAGGATAGGTGTAAGAGTCCCCCAGAGGCATCGTATCCCTCTTTCACAACACAAAAACAATAAAAAAAAATCTTCTAGCGCTATTAGAATAGGTGTGAGAGAACCCAAGAAGCATCCTATTTTGATTAGCATAACTAAGTTAAGTGTAAGAGAACCGAAGCGGTATCCTTTCTTGGTGGGATTCCCGGTTGCCATCTGTGGCACCATTTCATTAAATTCCTAAAGTGTGTTTAGGGTAGGTGTGAGAGAACTATGGTGAAAAATTATATATATTCCTACCTTCATCTATCCCACTTTAGAAAAAGAGGATAAATGAAAATAGAAATATACATAATACGCCTTGTTAGGATGCCATGCAGATCCGCATATGTTCTTATTAGGATGATCGGGTATGACATTGAGGAGAGGTGTACTATCTGGAAAGATAGAAGTCATCACCCTATAATGGACCTAATCACCTCAATAAGGACTCCTGAGGACTATGAGTCTTTAGAATGTACGAGAGATTCTTCCCCTACTTTACATGGAAAAGTAAAGAAGGGTTTATTTTAAATTGGGTTCATTAAGTTCTTTATAGAGCAAGCCCCCATAGTTAATTACATCCTAAGAAATAGGATTCCTTATGAATACTCTTGATTAAGGTAAATGATCATTGTCTCCAAAAAATTTGAAAGGTAGGACTATCAATCGATTGATTTATTTTTAGAAAGTCAAGTGAGATCGATCAAGAGGAGGGAGTTCTTATCGAAGCCAAATGAAAATAAGATACTAGGAAGCCTAAATATCTATGATTGGGCTTTATATTTTGAAATTAATTTAATTAATTTAGAGTTGAATTTTTTTATTAGAAGATATAATTGTAAAAGCCTAAGAGGTGAAAATTTATGCTCATGAACCTAAAGGGAGTAGAAGAAATCTCCTAGGGAAGCCACCTCCTGATACCACCAATGATTGGTTTACCAAGCTAAACTTACAACCTCCCATGGTTTTAAAAATATGTAGGCAAGTCAAATGATTTTGCAAGATAGCTGTTTTATTTAAAGAGACTAAGTCCTTAAACACACTCCCTAAGAAACTAGATCATGTAGGGCATGATTTTAATGACTTAAATCTAATGCAAATTTTCATATATTTTATTTTCACTTTGGATAATCCATTTGACACAAGCTTTAGGATTCATATGCCTAATGCATGAGAAATTAGATTATGGGCTAAAATCAGTAAGATAATGAGGTGTGTTTCTATCATGGCTCTCATAGGTCAAGCCCATTTCTCTGGCAAAGGTGAAAGCCCTCCAATCAAGAGCGAAATAGTATGTTTTTTTTGCATGATGTTATAAAAGTAAGACAACATCTAGCAAAGGGTTGCTAATTCTTTTATCTTGATTTATAGCCTAAGCTTTAGGTGAGGTTATGAGTTATTTATTTTTGGTTTGAGTTGATTAATTTGGTAGAAAATTTATTTTTTCTTAAGAGCCTATTCGTCATCCAGGCCATACATCAAAGCAAGAAAGAAACTAGGAAAGATGCCATCTTAATGTGCAAGTTAAACAAACATCAATCAATTTATAAAACTAGCACAAAAGAATAAAAGGATATTTGTGGTCGGGCTCCACCACACAAACCCAAAAAATAATAAATTTGGTAGCCGATCTCTACCCTTATACAACCCATATTATAAATGAATTAATTAAAATTAAGCAAGGAATTCATGTTATGAGGGTCTTCATTCTTCATTTCTTCTTTCTTCTTCTCTTCTTCTTTCTTCTTTGGTTCCTTCTTTTGGATGGTTAGAATGTGGATACTCCAAAGGCTTCACATGATACATAAGATGAGATCTTATGACCAATATGCATCTTAATCCCCCATAATAATCATTCCAAAATCCTAATTATAAAATTATAAAATAATGGAAAAAGGAAATCTAACTAACACCTGCAAAATAGATATTAGTTAAATAAACCATTCAATCCCAAGCATGTATATATGGGTAACCAGGTCTACCTGGCTTATTTTGGATTATACTTAGGGGTATAAGCACCTACACAGCAAAAATAATTATATATTTTTATATCCCTTAAGCACAACCCCCTATGAAAGACAATGATTAGACTAAATCATCCTACCATTCAGTCTACGCACATGCACCCTAACATCCAGACTAAAATATTATATCAAAAAATAAAAGCAAAGCATCAACCATGCACCGCCCTAACCTAAAACTAGAAATGGTGACTTAGTCTAATGTGTGTGCTTTAAAAGGTTTGTGTGGTATGCTTAGCTAGGCTTTAAGGTTTAGATTTCCTAAGTGTGAAAAGTTTAACTTAGAGGGTGGTTTTCTTTAAATTATTTAATTGATTTAGTTGATTTTTATTTGATGATTTGTTTAGGTTTGAATAGCCTACAATTAATTACTAAGTTGTAAAGAGAGGAAAAAGAGAAAAGAACTTCTCTTTCCTTCCATTCCTTAAGTAATTTCTAAACTAGATTAATGTTTAATTTTTGTTTAGTGAATATTTTATTATGTGTTTTAATTAATTCTAAGTTTATATTTTCTCTAAACAAACTCATCCAAAAATAAAAGCATTTTAAGATTAAGTAAAGTGAATTAATATCACAAAATACACAACACTTTATTTCTTTCCCAACATGTATAACATGCATATGGATGAATCCTAAGCATATCTATACATACAAATGAAAATGTTTAGCACACTTTCATAATGAATGCTAAGTGATATTACTTAAGAAAATTTGGATGCTTCATGGTGCATGATTTTCATTAAGTAAAAAAGAGGAATTATTTTATCCATTTTTCACATGCACATTTATATGTATGAAAGACATAAGTGAGTATGACACCATTGTTAGCACCAGGGGTGTAAGGTACAAGACCTACTTAGAGCTACTTAAAGCCTCACAACCCCAGGGTTGTCCAGACTAATATACCACTTTCCATATATACATATGCATGTACAAAAGAAATGAATGGAAAAAGAAAGATGCAGAAGTTTGTATTTGTTTGTTTGATTTGTTTATGCAATTTATATGTGTAAGTATGGATGTCCTTCTTAAGTAATAATATAAGAATGAATAGGAATGGATTTAATAAAGTGTTGTATTCTTTTCAAATGAACTATATACTTTACCAAATCCTATTCAAAATTATGCTAAAAGAGTTGAAGAGAAGGAAAGCCACACCATGTACATCTTTATATTTATACTCACATGCAAGCTTATAAATAATTATAAGTAGCACACCTTTCAGTTTTGATATTGAATTTATAAATATTGAAAATAATTTTTGATTTAATAGTGATGAAAGCCATTCATATTGTTACTTTAGCCAAAACATGCAATTTGGCATAAAGGGAACATTTCATTTCTAATTTGATTTTCAAAAAGTATGAATGCATGATTTTCATATGGCATACACATTTAGCATGTTAGTAAAGAAATGAAGTGATGAAAGCAATATAAGTTCATTCACCCTAATTAATTCTTAAAGATAATCTTATGAATAAGATTATTTAAAGTAAATCAAATTTGTTTTAAGGAGACTTTAGATTTTGTTTGAGTTTGATTTCAATTTGAGAAATGTGAGATGAGTTTGCTAGTCCTAACCCATTCCCATATGTGTGTTATTTAAGTTCAATTTTTAAGTAATTAGATCAATTTTATACTTTGGTTAGGTTAAGGTGTACATTATGTGTATTAATTATGCATATATACCACTTTAATATATTTAATCAAATAATTTTTTGCCAATGATATGACATAAAATCACACAAGAAATTTAAATCAGTAATTCATCCTTGGAAATAAAACAATTGGCTCATAATTAATGATTCATTCAGTTAAAGGGTTTAATTTAAGTACTTTCATAACCCTTCCCACACATGTGGGTTGGATTTTGAGTTACTTAAGCTACTTAGGTTATTGAACACCTAAGCACCTACCCAAGATGAATTGATTAAGTTCTAGAAGATTTTGAAAATTTTATCAAAGTAATTAAGCAATTGATTAGGGGATTAGCCCTCAATCAAGTTTAGATTAAGGAAGGAAAGGAGTTTAGAGAATGGCTTAGGGAAAATTCCCCAAATCCATTCCATAAACATCTTCTTTACTTAAATAAGGCTTAATTAACTTAATAAAGGGATTAAACCACTGTTCATATTCTTAATTCCCCTTAATTACATAAAGAGAGTAATTAAAGATTCATTAATTGATCGCCCTAATTAACCCATCAATAAATCTCAAGAAAATTAGGGGAGGCAGAAGTCATCACCCTAAATGCTCATGAGAAGTTTGGAATTAATCAATGGAGGGTAATTAAGGAGTAATTAGGGTTATTATATTTTCAATAAAACTCTAATTAAGAAAATGACATTATTCAAAACCCATTGAAAATAATTTTAAAATATTCTCCTCTAAATTATCTTTACAATGCATTTTACCTTATATTTTTATGATTTTTCTAAAATTAGTTATGTTATTTTGAAGATTCAATGATTATTTAGTAATTAATCCCTTAATTGTATGGCTAATCCTGTCGGTGCCACGTGGAGGCTGACGCGGCATGCACTTTCCATGTGGCACGACTGGAGAGGCCACTTAAGTTATCACATCGTAACACCATGTTAGCAGCGGTGCTATGCACTTTCTCCCTATCCGTCCGATCTAAGATCAGACGGTTGAGATCAAGCCTACAGTTCTTAAAGGGGAAATCAAAGGATCCTACACATCTTGATCATGGCCGTCCATCCAAAATGTGTAGATGGATGGCCCATGATCCGTCCCTGAGTTCTTCTGTGAGAAAGGGGAGCCATCCACCTTCCATGGAAAGATCTAAGTTTGATTGAGCTCAGATTGAACCCAAACTCAGCCCACACCATCATCATGCAAAGAAGATTACATCTAACGGTCAAATTCTCATGAGGTGAGAATTTATTTCACAAAGGACCACACCATGGCTAGTTTAATCTTAGGTTGAGGGCATGCCTCGCTAGAGGCTATCACCGATGCTCGAATTCGATGAGGTAGCTTTGTCTAGTGGAGATGAAGCTCTGTTGAAGATTTGAGGTGATTTGGTTGAGTGGATCTTCCTATGAACCAAGCTCTTCTTCAATTTGGCTCAGCCTTGATCAAGAGCATTCTTCTCTGTAGCTTGAGGACTTAGATTAAGCTTTAGGCAAGTTCTATTTGATCCTCTCAAGAAGCTTGCAAGAGGAAATGAGCTCTAGGGGAGAGCTGAATGAGATTGATTTTCACTTGAACTCCCCTATTTTTGATTTGAAGAAATTTGAAAATGAGAAAATGCAAAACACTTAGGAAACCTTGGGGAAGCTAGGAATCACTTCCTTTGAGTTCCTATGCTTCAATTGAATAGGAGAGAATGCAATTCAAGTGAAATTAGGGGGAGTATATCTCCCCCAAGGTGAATCAGACGGTCCCAAGCTCTCATGCCATTTTGATCCAATACACCCTTTTCAATGGGTTTATTATGTTGTTAGGAGTGTCATGGCATTTGATTTTAGGTGTGGAGTGGAGTAGTGAAGGTTCCATGTGCTTAGAATAAGTGGAGGAAGGATTCCCATGTGCCCATGTCTATAAGGGTGGTCAGTTTTGACCTTGGGATGGGTTTGGCTGACTCAAACCATTGAGTCAAGTGCACCATATCCATTAGTGACCATTTGATCCACTAAGAGGATGTCAAGTGTCCATGAAAAGGAATTGACCAAATTCCAAGTAGTTTTGATTTTAGGTTATCCTATGGCCTAGGGGTAAAATGGTCATTTGACATTGATTTCAATTTAAATATGTTTGTTATGATTAAAAAATGGGTTGGGCCAAGTTTCAATGAATCTGGAGTTGGTTTGATATGATTTGGCTCATATTGACCTAATTAGGTCAAAATGGGTCAACTTGGGTCAAGTTGACCAATTGGTCAAATTGGGTCAAACCAATGGTTGGATCAAGTTTATATGACCATTTGAAATTTTTTGATGGCTTTGGTTTGATTCAATTTGGTTTAAATTTGGTTTTGGTTCAATTGAGTTCATTCAGGTCAAATGGGTCAAGTTGACCAATTTGACCCATTTGACCTATTTGGGTTAGGTCATGGGTTGGTTTATATTTGGTTGATCATTTGAAGTGGATTGATATCTTTATTTCCAATCAATTTGATTGATATTTGGATTTGGCTCAATTTGACCTTTTAGATCAAGTTGGGTTCAAGGTCAATTGGTCTAGGTTAGTCTACACCAATTTTGGTCAAGTTCAATAATCATTTTAGAATGAATTTGACCCATTGGTTTCAATCAATTTGGCTTAGATCAAGTTTTGGCACATTTTAACTTTTTAGGTCAAGTTGGGCCAACTTGGGTCAAGTGGCCAATTGGGCAAAGTTAGGCTCAAATGATGACTTGGTCAAGTTCAAACATTGATCATGAATGAGTTTTGATCAATGGTTTCAATCAATTTGGCCTATGGTGGATTTTGACTAGTTTAGGTTTCATGTTGGTTGAGTGTTGACTTGGTCAACCCTTAGGGACTTAGTTTGACCTAATTTGAGTGATTGATCATCTCATGATGATTGTTGCTCACAATGTGAGGCTTAGTTGAGCTTAGTTCAATCCAAATTAGGTAGGATTAGAAGTTGGCTCAAAAGGGGTACTTTAGATCACTTTGGGTCAAGTGAGCCTAAGTAGGTCAAATGGCCTGATCAAAGCTTGATTTGAGTTTGATTGAACTAACATATGAACTTATGATTGAAATATAAATCCATTTGCAAGCGATTTGAAGTCAAATGGGTTTTGATTCATTTAATAATTTCAAGTTCAAAAGGGTGAACATGAGTTTGACTTAGGTTTGATTTTTGAATTTAGTTTTGGTTTGATGATTGGAGTTTATGTTTATATTTGGATTCATGATTGTAGTATTGATTGAATCATGATGAAAAATCAAGGGTTTGGTTTGATTTGAAATTGATTTGGCTAAGTTCAACATTTTGACATGAAGGCTTAGGTTGGATTTTTGATTGAATTTATATTTAACTTTTGAATTGATTTTTGGATTGATGATTGTAGTTTGTATTTATATTTGGATTCATGATTGTAGTATTGATTGAATCATGAAGAAAAATCAAAGGTTTGGCTTGATTTGAAATTGATTTGGCTAAGTTCAAGATTTTAACTTGAAGGCTTAGGTTAGATTTTTGATTGAATTTGGATTTGATTTTTTAATTGATTTTTGGATATTTGAATTTACATTTAATTTATATTTGTGAATATAAATGAGAATGTAAATGGTTTATGAGAAAATTCCTTGAATTTGAATTGATTTAGATTTGATTTAGGGTAAGTCCATGAGAGGGAATCAAAGGACTTAGAAAATATTTTTGATTTGGATTTGAATTTTGAATTTGTTTATGGATTGATGTTTAAAGTTTATGTTTTTATTTGGATTCATGATTGTAGGATTGATTGATTCATGAATAAAACTCAAGGGTTTGGCTTGATTTGAATTTTATTTGGCTAAGTTCAAGAATTTGACTTGAAAGGCTTAGGTTGGATTTTGGTTGAATTTGGTTTTGAATTTTGAATTTATTTTTTTGGATATTTTAATTTATATTTCATTTATATTTGTGAATATAAATGAGAATATAAATGAGTTATGAGAAAATTCCTTTAATTTGAATTGATTTAAATTTGATTTAGGCTAAGTCCATAAGATAGAATCAAAGGACTTAGAAAATTTTTTTTTTTGATTTGGATTTAATTTAATTGATTTGAATTTATATTTCATTTATATATGTGAATATAGATGAGAATATAAATGGGTTGTGATAAAATTCCTTGAATTTGAATTGATTTAGATTTGATTTAGGCTAAGTTTATTAGATAGAATCAAAGGACTTAGGAAATATTTTTGAGTTTGGAATCCAATCATGGGCTTCAATCATAAGTTTCAAATATTTGAAATTGATTCATGATTTGAGAAAATACATTGAATTGGTTCAAGGTTTGAGTTATAGTTGGAATTGATATGAGTTTGGAGAAATAAATCAAGTTGGAATTGATTTGAGTTTGACTTGAAGGGAGGAAGTAAGGAATTTGGTTCAAGTTATAGGGTAGGCAAATTTTTCTAACACCCCTAAGGCATGACCTATTCCTCTGACTAACTCTTTTAAGTCTCTAGGGCTAGATTGAGTGTCCACCTAATCACTAGATGTGTCTTAAGACTAAGGAACTCTTAAAGTCTAAGAGAAGTCCAATGTCTAAGATGGAGGAGTTGAGAGCTCATTCTAAAAATGAGGTCAACAAGAACCCAAGAGGCGTCATATTCCCTTTAACACAAGCACAAAAACAAACACATATGTTTTATCTCTGGCTATTTTGATGTGAGAGCAATCCCCCTTGTGGTGAAATTTTATAATTTTTAAAGAATAAATATACTTCCATCTTCACTCTATGAGAGATAAAATGTAGATAGAAACATACTTCTTCTTTTCATGCATTTTTGACACCACGTAGATCCGCAGATATTATTTATTGAGGGTGATCATGTACACAATGAGAAGAGGTGGACTATCTCAAAAGATAGAAGTCACCACCCTACAATAGACCTAATCACCTCAACAAGGACTCTTAAGGACAATGGGTCCGCATGTGTTCCAAAAATTCTTCCCTTACTTTAGATGAAAGGTAAAGTTGGGATTATTTTAATCTGGGTATGTTAAGTTCCCTATAGGGGCCAGCCCCCATAGTTAATTACATCCTAAGGAGTGAGATCCCTTAGGAATACTCTCGATTAAGGTAAATGATCATTGTCTCCAAAGATTTCAATAGGCAGGACTATTAATCGCTTAGTTTTTTTGGAAGATCAAATGGGATTGATCAAAGAGAGGGAGTTATTATTGAAGCCAAGGAAGATAAGTAGGAGATGCTACGATGCTAGGAAACCTAGCGAACATCTCAAACTATCCTATAGTTGGGCTTTATATTTTTGAAATTGAATTATTTATTTGAGTTGAATTTTTATTAGAAGTTTAGGGCTTATAATTCTCTAATACAAGGTTATGGAAATGCCTAAGAGGTGAGGATTTATGCTTATGACCCATGGAAGGGAGAAGTAACCTCAGAACCTAAATCTAGGGAGGTTTGATGAGAGACAAAAGCACAACCTAAATCTAAGGAAAAAATGGGTATTTGGTTTGCCTTCACAAGATAAGACAAACCACTCGACTGCTTGGACTTACAACCGCCTGGGGGTGGCTGCTAACTAACTCCTCCTGCAATTTTAAATTCATGTAGGCAAGTCTATGCTTCATGCAATATAACTAGCCTGTTATTTATTTAGAAAGTGACTAAGTCCTTAAATTCACTCCTTAAGAGACTAGATCATGTAAGGGCATGAGAAATGACCTAGATCTAATGCAAAATATATTACATGTTATTTTCATTTTTTGGTGACCCAAGTTTATAGGATTCATATGCCTAATGCATGAGAAGTAAGATTATTGGCCAAAATTAGCGAGAAGGGAGGAGGTGTGTTTCCATCATGGCTCTGAAAGGTCAAGCCAAGTTTCTTAGGAAAAGGTGAAAGCCCTCCAATCAAGAGTGTAACAATATGCCTTTATGCATGATGTTATAAAAGAAATACTCATCCAGCTAAGGGGTTGCTAATTCTTTTATCCTGATTTTAACTTAGGCTTTAAATGAGGTTATGGGTTATTTATTTTAATTTTGAGTTGATTAATTTGATAGAAGATTTATTTTTTTCTAAGAGCCTAATCGTTATTTAATCAAGCAAACAAACTAGGAAACATGCCATCTTAATGCATAAACAAAATATTAAATATTTTATAAAGCTAACACAAAAGAATAATAAATGCCATTTATGGTGGGCATCCACAAACCCGAAATAATTGGGTATGCTCCACCCTAATACAACCTGGATTACAAATGAATTAATTTACAATTAAGTAAGGAAATTCATGTTATGGGGGACTTTATTTCTTCTTTTCTTCTATTCTTCTTTCTTCTTTCTTCTTTTGGTTCCTTCTTTTGGATGGTTGGAAGGTAGTTGCTCTAAAGGTTTCACTTGGTGCATAAGATGTAATCTTATGACCAATTCTCATCCTAATCTCCCATAATAATCATTCCAAAATCCTAATTATAAAAATACATGAAAAGAAATAGTAAATCTAACTAACACCTACAAAATAAAGATTACCTAAATAAACCTTACAAGTCCAAAGCATGTATATTGGACTTAGCACCCCACAGATGGGTGACCAAGTCCACCTAGCCTATTAGATTATGCTTAGGAGTATACGCACCTACACAACAGAAGCATTTATATTTTTATTATAATGCCCCTTAAGCACAATCCCCTGCAAAAAATAATGATTAAACTAAATCGTCCTCCCATTCATTCTATGCACATTCACCCTAACATCTAGACTAAAAAAAATATCACAAAATAAAAGAAAAATCAAGCCATGCACCATCCTAACCTAAAGCTAGAAGTGGCGACTTAATATAATGTTTATGTTTTAAATGGTTTGTGTTGTATGTTTAGCTAGGGCTTTAAAGTTTAGATTTTCTAAGTATGAAGATGTCCAACTTAGAGGGTGGTTTTATTTAAGTTGTTTAGTTGCTTTGGGTTGATTTTATTTGATGCTTTGTTTAGGTTTGAATGAACCTACAATTAATTACTAAGTGTTGTAAAGAGAGAAAAAAGAAAAAAAGAAACTTCTCTTTCCTTCCCCACCTTAAGTAATTTCTAAAGTAGATTCATATTTAGTGTTATTTAGTAAATATTTTATTATGTGTTTTAATTAATCCTAAGTTTAGATTCTCCCTAAATAAACCTATTCAAAAAGAAAGGCATTTTAATATTAAGTAAAGTGAATTAAGATCACAAAACACACATCACTTCATTTTCTTTCCCAACATGTATAACATGCATATGAAGGAATCCTTAGCATATCTATACATGAAAATATAAATATTTAGCATACTTTATGATGAATGCTAAGTTAGTTACTTAAGAAAATTTGAATGCTTTATGATGCATAATTTTCATTAAGTAGAAAAGAGGTTTTCTTATCCATTTTTCACATGCACACATGTATGTATGAAAGGCATAAATGAGTACGACGCCATTGTTAACCAGGAGTGTAAAGTACAAGACCTACTTAGGGCTACTTAAAGCCTTGCAACCCTGGGGTTTTTCAGACTAATATACCACTTTCTTTAAATACAAGCATATGCACAAAAGAAATGAAGGGAAAAGAAAGATGCAAAAAGTTTGTGTTGGTTGATTTGTCTTATTTATGCAATTTATATGTGCAAATGTAGATGTCCTTCTTAAGTTATAGTATAGGAATGGATAGGAAGGAAATAGGCAAGTGTTATGTTCTTATCAAATGAACTATACACTTTGCCAAATCCTATTCAAAACCATACTAAAAGAAAAGAGAAGGAAGGCTACATTATACATATCTTCATATTCATATCCACATACAAGCCCATAAATAATTATAAGTAGCACACTTTTAGTTTTGGATATTTGATTTATATATTTTGAAAATAGTTTTCAATTTAATAGTGATAATAGCCATTCATATTTTGCTTTAGCCAAAACATGCAATTTGACATAAAGAAAACATTTCATTTTTAATTTGATTTTTGAAAGGCATAAATGCATGAAACTCATATGGCATACACATTTAGCATGTTGGGAAAGAATTAAAGTGATGAAAGCATGTAAACACATTCACCCTAACTAATTCCTAAAGATAATCTTATGAAATAAGAAAGTTTAAAATAAATCAAGTTATTTTTAAAGAGGGTTTGATTTTATTTTAAGTTTGATTTTATTTGAGAAATGTGAGGTGAGTTGGCTATTCCTAACCCATTCCCACATATGTTTATTGTTTTAGTTTAATTTTTAGGTGATTAGATCAATTTTATGCTTTGGTTAGGTTATGAATTAAGTGTGTTAATTACCCCTCACCTACACCACCTTAGCATACTTAATCAAATAATTATTAGCCAATGAATGACATAAAGCCACACAAGAAAATTAAATCAGCAATGCACCTAGGAAGAAAAGGCCCTAATGCATTTGGCTCATGATTAATGATTAATTAAAATAAGAGGTTTAGTTTTAAGTAATTTCATGACACCTCTCACACATGTGAGTTGAATTTTGATTTCCTTCGAGTACTTAAACTCTTGAACAACTAAGCATCTACCCAAGATAGATTAATTGAGTTCTGAAAAGTTTTAGAATTTTATGAAATTAATTAAGAGGTAATTAGTGAATTAGCCATTAATTAAAGTTGGATTAAGAAAGAAAAATGGGGTTTATGGAATATCTTAAGAAAAGCATCCCAACATTATTCCCTAAACCTAGTATTCACTTAAGCAAAATTTAATTGACTTAATCAGAGGGTTAAACCATTAATTATGCCCTTAATTAAGCTTAATTATATTAAAGGAGTGATTAAGGAATGAACTAGAAAATCCCATAATTAAGTTAAATCCCAAGAAAATTAAGGGAGGTGGGAGTCATCGCACTAAGTATGCACAAGAAGTTTGGGATTAATCAGTGGAGTAATTAGGGGAGTAATTAACAAAATAACATTCCTAATAAAACCTAAATTCAAAGAAAAATACTATTCAAAATTCATTGAAACTAATTTTAGAATATTTTATGTTCAATTATCTATCCAATACAATTTATTTCATATTTGTTTGATTTTTCTAGGCTTAGATATGAATTTAGGAAGTTTTCAAAATTAATTAGAGCATTTAATAACCTAATTAAGTATTTAATCCTATCTGCCATGTGGGCCATTGATGCAACATGCGCTTTCCATGTGGCATGACGGGATTGGATATTAAACTTGTCACATCATAGCTCTGCATCAGCGATGGTGCTATGCGCTTTCTCCTCATCCGTCCGATCAATGATCGGTCGGCTGAGGTTAAAGCCATGGATTAAATGGGTTAACACATGGATGCTACACGTCTTAATCACGGACGTCCATCCAAAATGCATGGATGGATGGCCCATGATTCTTCTCTATAAATCCCTGTGAATGATGGACATTGTCCATCTTCAAGTGAATGATTTGAGTTCAATTGAGCTTGGATTTATCCCAAAGTTTAGCCACACTATCTAACCATAAAGACAATAACATCTAACAGCTTGAATTATTTGAGAATAAAATTCACTTCACAAAGCTCTAAACCATATTGAATTTAATCTCGGTTTAATGGCTAACCTCACCAGCACTCGATTCCCTTGGAGAAGCTTCGTTTGGTGGAGACAAAGCTTTGCTGAGAGTTTGAGGTGTTGAAATTGGTTAGATGCTTCTATGGAACAACTCCTCTTGCACTTGAGCCCGGTCTTGATCGAATTAGATCCTCACTTGCCTTTGGTGCTTGGGAAAGAGTTTAAATGAACTGGACTTGGTCCTCTAATGAAGTTTGAAGAAGGAATTGGGTTGATGTGAGCGTGGGGTAAGTTAGATTTCCACTTGAGCTCCCTTGTTTTCGATTTAAAGAAATCCAAAAATGGGAAATTCAAATGGGCTCTAGGAAGCTTAAGATCACTTGGCAATGGCTCCTCTAGCTTCCCTTAGCTCAATCGAGTATGAGAGAGTGAAGATTGAATTGAATTAGGGGGAGTATATCTCCCCCTTGAAGGATCAGGCGACCATGAAAGTGCTTGCCATTTTGATCCAATTGAGCTTATGCAATGGGTTTGTTAAGGTGTTAGAGCTGTCCTTGAATTCAATTTTGGCCAGAGGAGGAGTGGATGAGGTGGCCATGTGGTTTAATTGAGTGGAGGAAGGATTTCATGTGGCCAATTTGAAAGGAGGTGGTCGGTTTTGGGTTTGGTTGACCTAAACCCATTGGGTTATGTGCACTAAGTCTATTAGTGACCATTTTCTCCAAATTCCAAGTGGTTTTGATGAAATTGAAAAATGTATTTGGTTGGTGTAAAATGTATTTGATCTTTGTTTGCAATTTTGGTTAAGTTTGAGTTTGGCTCATGTTGACCCATTTAGGTCAATGGGTTTAAGGTCAATTGTCAGTTGGTTTAGTTGGTCAGAGGCTTTGGTCAAGTTCAACAATCATTTTGAATGAACTTGACCCATTGATTTCAATTTGGTTATATGAATTTGGTTCATTTAACTTTTTTAGGTCAAGTTGGGTCAACTTGGGTGAATGATTGGGCTAGGTTAGGTCAAATGTTGACTTGGTCAAGTTCAACATTGATCATGAATGAACTTAGATCATTGGTTTTAATCAATTTGGCTTTATGATAGTTTTAATTGGGTTTCATTTTGGTCAAGTGTTGACTTGTCAAATCTTAGGTTGGTGACCCAATTTGAGTAATTGATCATCATTGGTGATTGTTGATCATGATGAGAGGCATAGATGGCTTGGTTCAATCAATTTGGTTAGATTGGAATTTGGCTCATAGTACTTTAGGTCACTTTGGGTCAAGTGAGCTAAGTGGGTCAAATGGCTTGGTCAAAGCTTGATTTGAGTTTGATTGAACTCACAAATGGACTTATGATTGAAATATAAATCCATTTGCAAGTGGTTTTAAGTCAAATGGGTTTTGATTCATTTGACAATTTCAAGCTCAAAGGGGTGAACATGAGTTTGATTTAGGTTTGATTTTTTGAATTTAGTTTTGGTTTGATGATTGAAGTTTATGTTTATATTTGGATTCAGATTGAAGGATTGATTGAATCATGAAGAAAAATCAAGGGTTTGGCTTGATTTGAAATTGATTTGGCTAAGTTCAAGATTTTGGCTTGAAAGGCTTAGGTTGGATTATGATTGAATTTGAGTTTAATTTTTGGAGTTGGTTTTGGTTGTTTGAATTTATATTTCATTTATATATGCGAATATAAATGAGAATATAAATGGGTTATCAAAATTTTATGACTTTGAAGTGATTTGAACATGATTTAGGCTAAGTTCTTAAGAGAAAATCGAAGTGACTTAGAAAAGATTTTGAATTTAGATTTGAATTTTAGATTTAGTTTGATTGATTTGAATTTATATTTCATTTATATATGTGAATATAAATGAGTTGTAAGAAAATTTCATGAGTTTGAATTGATTTGAACATGATCTCTACTAAGTCTTTAAGATAAAATAAAATTGACTTAGGAAAGATTTTGGAATTTCAATCATGGGCTTCAATCATAAGTTTCAATCATGGGTTTCAAACATGTGGCATTGATTTGAGTTTGGGAAAAATTAATTAAGCTAGAATTGATTTAAGTTTGATGTTGATTTGGTTTGGAGTCTGACTTGAAGGAAGGATGTAAGGAATATGGTTCAAGCTATAGGGTAGTCAAATTTTTTAACACCCTTAAGGCATGACCTACTCATATGGCTAACTCTTCTAAGTCTCTAGGGCTAGGTTGAGTGTCCACCTAATCACTAGATGTGTCTTAGGACTAAGGATCTCTTAAAGTATAAGAGAAGTCCTATCCCTAAGATGAAGGGGTTGAGAGCTCATCCTAAAAATGAGGTCAGCACCCCTATGACACTCTCTCATTAGCTGTTCTAGGTCGGGTCTACATGGTACCTCACTAGTATGTCACCCTAGTGGTCACTTATTTGAAGATGTAAGTCCACGCGCTTTCTTCCTAACTTGACCATTGCAAACCAATGAGCGCCTTGTTAGTATGGTAGACTTCATTGCCCAGCCAGTAAGCTACCTCATGTTGAATTTGTTTAAGAAGATGTGAGTCCCCGAGCTTTCTTCTTGAACTAATCATCATGATTTAACTAGGTTGAGTATATTTGAGGTTTAGGATAAGTCCCCCAGAGGCTCCTTTCCTCTTGACTACATTTGAGTTGATGTAAGTACCTAGTGGAATTCACTTAGAAGTCACCCTAGGTCGGATAGCGCTTGTCCAACTGAAGACAGATTATCACAACAATCAATTTTGATTTAGAAGGATGTGAGTCCCAAGCTTTTGTCCTAGGCTGATTGTTGCAAATCGATGGGCACCTTAGGTTGGTTGATGTTTGCTATGCTGACAGTGACTCACCCTGTGGATACATCACTCTTGGCAGATGTGAATCCCCATGCTTTCTCCTTGAGTTGGCCACCAAATATGTATTTGATATATTACTAGCCATGCTATATTTTCCAAGATTTTGGATCAAGCCCTTAGCGACCCCTCTCCTTGTGGACATTCTATTTGGATCACATCCTTTGCGACCCCATTTAGACACTACCCGGGTTACTCCTAGATTGGACAGTCCCCCTTTCCTAGTAGCCACCCATGTGGTTGGAGAATTTATTCAGAGAATATACAGATTCTCCTTTGGTTCAGTAAATCTGAGATATGTCTAGGCTGATATAAGCTCCATCCTAGTTTAATCCCTCGCAAACTAACAGGGTCCATGTTAAAATAAACTAAATAAACAAACAATTTAATTCGCTTATGGATTAGGAATTCAAGCCCCAAAGGGCCCCTTTCCCAAGCAGGAATCCTATCTTTAAGGCAGTATCAACAGAACTCCCTATAGGAATTGCCTGACTACCTGAGTTGAGATAAATCCCCGGGTCGATACTCACTTCAGTCGCCCTTAGGTCAAGTTCAATTCATTTTTCTATAAGTAGGTTACCTCGATAGTATTCTATTTTGGAAGATGTAAGACTATGATGCATTCTTCTAGCATGATTACCATAAATAGACGGCCAGCCATAGGTCTGGTTTGATTTGTTGCCCAAAGCAACTGATCACCATAGTGGTCTTTTGTAATGAAAGATGTGAGTCCTCATGCTTTATTCCCTTGAATTGATTATTATAAACTGAAAGACACTCCTTTGGTCAGATAGTTCTCCATCAGTGAAGTTATTCCTTTTGGTTCAGTAAATCCGAGATAGGTCTAGGCTAATATAAGCTCCTTCTCAGTGTGATTCATCGCAAACCAAGAATTCATCAAAACAAATAAAAAATTAAAATTAATCTTGACTATCCTTAAGCTGATCTAAGTCCCCCAGTAGCATTCACTCAATAATCATCCTTAGGTCGAGTTCGATTTGTTGCCCAAAGCAACCTATCACCCTAGTGGTTCCTTGTTTTGGAAGATGTGAGTCCCCACGCTTTCTTCATAACTTAACCATTGATATTGAAAGACATCCCTTTGATTGGATAGTCCTACCTTATGGTTGGTAGATTGCTCCCTTTAGATTGGCAAGTCTAAGTTAGGTCTAGGCCTCCATGGCCCTTACTCAGTGCAGTCCACCTCAAACTGATGAAATCTATTCAAAAATAAACTAAAAAAATGAAATTAATCTTGACTAGCTTTGAGCTGATTTAAGTCCCCCAGAGGCATTCACTCAATAGTCAGCCCTAGGTCAGATTCAATCTGTTACCTTGCCAATAGATCATCCTAGCAACTGGTCCCTACTTTGGAGGATGAAGGTCTACTATGCTTTCTTCCTAGTATAGCTATTGCATACCAAAATACACCCCTTTGGTTAGATAGTCCTACAATGTGGTTGGTAGATTACTCCCTTTGATTTGTAAATCTGAGTTAGCTCTAGGCCTCCATAGCCACTACTTAGTGTCCATTGCAAACTGATAGGATCCATCAAAATAAACTAAAAAATGAAATCAATCCATTGACAATCTTTGAGTTGATTTAAGTCCCCCAGAGGCATTCACTCAATAGTCAGCCCTAGGTTGGGTTCAATCTGTTGCCTTGCCAATAGATCACCCCAGCAACTGGTCCCTACTTTGGAGGATGTAAGTATACTATGCTTTCTTCCTAGTACAAATACTGCACACCAAAAGACATCCCCTTGGTTGATTAGTCCTACTATGTGTTTAGTAGATTACCCCTTTGGATTGGTAAATCTGAGTTAGGTTTAGGTCTCCATGACTTCTTCTCAGTGCAATCCATCGCAAGCCAACATGGTTCATCTTCAAATCAAAAATTTAAATTTGAAATAAATCCAATCAACCTCCCCGAGTGGAGTCAATCAAATCAAAATAATCAAAATAAATTAAATAATTAAAATCAATTTCTCCCTGGTGAGACTCAAATCAAACCTCTCATCCCCTTATGGATGATTTGAACATATTTCCCTAGTGGAAGGTTCACATACTCTATCCCTAGTGGATTCCTCCTCCCCTCTCTTATGTCCTTAACATGAGTAGAGTCACATCGCACTAAGCTCTGGATTCCTTCTACACCTTGGGTTAGGAGTATACCATTTTTGTCAGTGCTTGTGATCGTTCGGTGTTGTTGATTGTTTTGGTCAGTCACACCACACCACACCTATTAGGGGCCCTTTGTTGACCTTATTTTTAGGATGAGCTCTCAATCCCTCCATCTTAGACATAGGACTTCTCTTAGAATTTAAGAGTTCCTTAGTCTTAAGACACTTCTAGATTAGGTGAACACTCAACCTAGCCCTAAAGATTTAGAAGAGTTAGCCATAGGAATAGGTCATGCCTTAGGGGTGTTAGAAAAATTTGCCCACCTTTTTAACTTGAACCAAATTCCTCACTTCCTCCCTTCAAGTCATACTCAAATCAATTCCAATTTGATTGATTTTTTCCAAACTCATATCAACTCCAACTCTAACTCAAACCTTGAACAAATTCAATGGAGTTTCTCAAATCATGAATCAATCCCAAATAATTGAAACCTATGATTGAAGCTCGTGATTGGATTCCAAACTCCAAAATATTCCCTAAGTCCTTTGATTCCCTCTCATGGACTTAACTCAAATTAAATCTAAATCAATACAAATTCAAGGAATTTTCTCATAACCCATTCATATTATCATTTATATTCACAAATAAAAATAAAATATAAATTCAAATATCAAAACTCAATTCAAAAATCAAATCCAAATTAAATCAAAATTCAACCTAAGCCTTCAAGTCAAAATTTTGAACTTAGCCAAATCAAATTCAAATCAAGCCAAACCCTTGATTTTTCTAACGATTCAATCAACCGTTCAATCATGAATCCAAATATAAACATAAACTTCAATCATCAATCTAAAAATCAATTCAAAAATCAAATCCAAATTCAATCAAAAATTCAACCTAAGCCTTCAAGTCAAAATCTTACTTAGCCAAACCAAATTCAAATCAAGCCAAACTCTTGATTTTTCTTCATTATTCAATCATTCTTTCAATCATGAATCCAAATATAAAAATAAACTTTAATCATCAATCCAAAAACTCAATTCAAAATTCAAATCCAAATTCAATCAAAATTCAACCTAAGCTTTCAAGTCAAAATCTTGAACTTAGCCAAATCAAATTCAAATCATGCCAAACTCTTGATTTTTCTTCATGATTAAATCAATCCTTCAATCATGAATCTAAATATAAACATAAACTTCAATTACCAAACCAAAACTAAATTCAAAAAATCAAACCCAAGTCAAACTCATGTTCACTCTTTGAACTTGAAATTGTCAAATGAATCAAAACCTATTTGACTTCAAATCACTTGCAAATAGATTTATATTTCAATCATAAGTCCATATGTGAGTTAAACCAAACTGAAATCAAGCATTGACCAAGCCATTTGACCAATGTAGGCTCACTTGACCCAAAGTAACCTAAAGTACCCCTTTTGAGCCAAATTCTAATCCTACCTAAATTGGATTGAACTAAGCCCAACTAAGCCTCACATTATGAGCAACTATCATCATGAGATGATCAATCACTCAAATTGAGTCAAACCTAAGGGTTGACCAAGTCAACACTTAGCTAAAATGAAACCTAAACTAGCCAAAATCCACCATAGGCCAAATTGATTGAAACCATTGATCAAAACTCATTCATGATCAATGTTTAAACTTGACCAAGTCATCATTTGAGCCTAACCTAGCTCAATTGGCCACTTGACCCAAGTTGACCCAACTTGACCTAAAAAGTCAAAATGTGTCTAAACTTGATCTAAGCCAAATTGATTGAAACTAATGGATCAAGTTCATTCCAAATCACTTGTTGAACTTGACCAAAGCCACAATTGGCCAACTAGACCCAACCTAGCCCAATTGAACTTGAAGTTAACTTGACCTAAAAGGTTAAATTAAGTCAAATCAAAATATAAACTAAATTGATTGGAAATAAAGATACTGTTGACCTTATTTTCAGAATGACCTCTCATCCCCTCCATCTTAGACATAGGACTTCTCTTAGATTTTAAGAGTTCCTTATTCTTAAGACACATATAGCGATTAGGTGAACACTCAACCTATCCCTAGAGACTTAAAAGAGTTAGCCATAGGAATAGGTCATGCCTTAGGGGTGTTAAGGAAAATTTGCCTACCCTTAGCTTGAACCATTCCTCACCTTTCTTCCTTCAAGTCAAGCTCCAAACTCCAAAAATTTCTTAAGTCCTTTAAAATTCCCTTTTAGTGGACTTAGCCTAGATCATGATCAAATCACTTCAAATCCTTGAGATTTTCTAATGATTCATTTATATTCTCATTTATATTCATATTATATAAATGAAATATAAATTCAAACCAACCTAACCAAAATCAACTCTAAATCAATTCATGAATTTTTCCTAAGTCCTTTAAGTTTTCCTTCTTAAGGACTTATCCAAAATCAACTTCAAATCAATTCAAATTCATGGGATTTTTCATAACTCATTTATATTCTCATTTATATTCACATATATAAATTAAATATAAATATAAATCAATCAAACCAAATTCAAAAATTCAAGCTCCAAACTCCAAAATTTTCTTATGTCCTTAAAATTCCCTTTTAATGGACTTAGCCTAGATCATGATCAAATCATTTCAAATCCTTGAAATTTTCTCATGACTCATTTATATTCTCATTTATATTCACATATATAAATGAAATATAAATTCAAACAATCAAAACCAATTCCAAATATCAAACTCAAATCCACTCAAAATCCAACCTAAGCCTTTCAAGTCAAAATCTTGAACTTAGCCAAATCAACTTTAAATCAAGCCAAACTCTTGATTTTCCTTCATATTCAATCAATATTCTCATTTATATTCACATATATAAATGAAATATAAATTCAAACAATCAAAACCAATTCCAAATATCAAACTCAAATCCACTCAAAATCCAACCTAAGCCTTTCAAGTCAAAATCTTGAACTTAGCCAAATCAACTTTAAATCAAGCCAAACTCTTGATTTTCCTTCATGATTCAATCAACCCTACAATCATGAATCCATATATAAATACAAACTTCAATCACTAAATCAAAATCCAATTCAAAAATCAAACCCCAAGTCCATTCATATTCTTCCTTTGAATATGAAATTGTCAAATGAATTAAAACTCATTTGACTTCAAACCACTTGCAAATGGATTTATATTTCAATCATAAGTCCATATACAAGTTCAATCAAACTCAAATCAAGCTTTGACCAAGCCATTTGACCCACTTAGGCTCACTTGAACCAAAGTGACCTCAAGTACCCTTATGAGCCAAATTCTAATCCAAACCAAATTGGATTGAATCAAACTCACCTATGCCTCTCATCATGATCAACAATCACCATGGGATGATCAATCAATCAAATTGGGTCAAACCAAGTCAAACCTAAGGGTTGAACAAGTCAACAATTAGCTAAAATGAAACCTAACATGGCCAAAATCCACCATATGCCAAATTGATTGAAACCATTGATCTAAGTTTATCCATGACCTATTTTTGAAATTGACCAAGTCAACATTTGAGCCTAACCTAGCCCAATTGGCCACTTGACCCAACTTGACCCAACTTGACCTAAAAAGTCAAAATGTGTCAAAACTTGATCTAAGCCAAATTGATTGAAACCAATGGGTCAAGTTCATTCCAAATCACTTGTTGAACTTGACCAAAGCCTCAATTGGCCAACTAGACCCATCTAGCCCAATTGACCTTGAACCCAACTTGACCTAAAATGATGAGCCAAAATTCAAACTTAACCAAAATTGATTGGAAATAAAGATATCAATCCACTTCATATGACTAACCAAACCTAAACCTACCCATGACCTAGCTTAAATAGGTCAAATGGGTCAAATTGGTCAACTTGACCCATTTGACCTAAATGAAGTCATATGAGTCAAACTCAAAACTAAACCAAATTGAATCAAACCAAAGCCACCAAAACATTTCAAATGGTCATATGAATTTGTCCCAACCCTTGGTTTGACCCAATTTGACCAATTGGTCAACTTGACCAAAGTTGACCCATTTTGACCCAAATGGGTCAACATGAGCCAAACCATATCAAATGAACTCCAAATCCAATGAAACTTGGACAAACCTATTTTCTCAACATACCCAACATATTCAAATTCAAAAATTAGCAAAATGACCATTATACCCCTAGGCCATAGAACTAATTTTGGTTAAATCCATGGGGAATTTGGTCAAGCCCTCTTCATATCAACTTGATACCTTCCTAATAGGTCAAGTGAACCCTATGGAGGGTGATGTACCCAACCCAATGGGTTTGGGTTAGCCCAAAAGGACCCAAGTCCAAAACTGACCCCATAGCTCAAATTAGTCAATTTGAAAACCTCCATCCACTTCATTTGAAGCTCATGGGAGGTTACTAATCCACTCCTTGGCTCAAACTAACAATGTGCCAACTTCAAACAACCCGAATAACCCTTTCCATATGGTCAATTAGATCAAAATGATAGCCATAGCTTCGACCGTCCGATTTCCATAGGGGGAGATATACTCCCCCTAATTCAGGTCAATATAATTCACACATCCTCATTGTCGATCGATTGAGTATGGGAGAGTGTTAGGAGCCATCAGAGAGCAATCCTAAGCTTCCTAGAGGGATTTGGAAAGAGCCATTCTTGATTTTCTTCAAGAGAAAATAGAGGAGCTCCACTCAATTCCTAACTTCTTTCACTTAAACTAGTGCAATTCTCTTTGCACATTCCATCAGGGGGCTAAGTCGAGTGCACCCAAGCCTTCACACAAGTTCCCAAGGCAAGGAGGAGTTCAATTCGATCAAAGCCGCAAATGAGAGGAGGAGGTGTTGGTCCATAGAGCAATTTACATAACCTCAAGAGCTAATTCTCTCACCACACCTTCATCTCAACTAGACGAAGCTCCTCCAAGGGAATCAAGTTTTGGTGATCACCTCCTGCAAGGTATGGCATTTTTTGATCATTAGATTTAAAAGGTGTTGGTCCTTTGTGAAAGAAAGTGTATGGCATGAGATTTTGATCGTTGGATAGGCTTGTAATTAGGGTTAGATGGTGTGTGCAAATTTTCATTCCAATTCAAGCTCAATTGAGCTCAGATCTTCCCTTTGATCATGGATGATTCCTATGATCCTTAGGGAAGAACAGGGATGATCCCGGTCGTCCATCCGTTCATTTTGGATGGACGACCGAGATTAAATGCACATTTTATAAATCCTTTATTCTTTTAAAACCACGAGGTAATCCCTGGCCATTCAATCCTTGATCAAACGACGGGTATCAAACCACACCGCCGCCAGAGATGGATGTTTAAGTGATGCTCATATGACGCATGTAAAGCACGACCACACCATGTCATGTGAGCTAAATGATTTAATTAAGGTTTTAATTAATTTTAATTAATCCCCTAAGATTTAAAAATTCATATCTCCCTAATCAAAAATCAAAAAAATATGAGGTAAATTTCAACTGAAAGATAATTCAATCTAGAATATTCTAAAATTGGTTTTAATGGATTTTGAATTATATCTTTCTTTGATTTTTCCTTTTAATAGAAATCTTATTTTTCTAATTAATTTTTATTTAATTGTATGATCAATCCTAAACTTCTTGGGTATATTTTAGGGGATGACTTCTACCTCCCCTAATTTTCTTGGTATTTATTGAAGGCTTAATTGGGGGAATTGAAAATGCATCTCCTAATTACTCCTTTAATGTAATTAAGGATAATTAAGAGTGATTAGTATTTTAATCCCTTACTGAAGTTGATTAAGGTTTGATCCAGTGAGTAGGAAGCTTAGGGAATAATTTTGGGGTATTTCACCTAAACTATTCCCTAAACCCCCCTTTTTCTTTCCTTAATCCTCTCTTAATTAAGGATTAATTCATTAATTACTCTATTAATTAATTTTTTAAAATTTCTAAACCTTCCAGAACTTAATTAATCTACTTTGGGTAGATGCTTAGGTGTTTAAGAACCTAAGTTCAATTAAGAAAATCAAAACCCAACTCATATGTGTGATGGGTGTTTTGAAATTACTTATATTAAACCCCTTAGCTTAAATAACCATTAATCATGAGCCAAATTTCATTAGGCCCTTTTCTTCCTAAGTGCATTGCAGATTTAAATTTCTTGTGAGTTTTTATGTCATCTCATTGGCTCATAATTACTTGGTTAACTATGCTAAGGTGGTGTAGGTAAGGGTTAATTAACTTGTTTAATTCATACCTTAACCTAACCAAAAACCTAAAATGAATCTAATCATCTAAAAATTAAACAAAAAGGTCAAACACATGTGGGAATGGGTTAGGAATAGCAAACTCAATCCACATTTCAAAATTAAATCAAATTCAAAATAAAAAAATCATATTAAATGAACATTGGTTTACTTTAAGCTTTCTTATTTCATAAGATTGTCTTTAGGATTTAATTAAAGTGAATGTGTTTACAGGCTTTCATTACTTTAATTCTTTCCCCAACATGTTAAAGTTGTATGTCATGTGGCTTCATGCATTTATACTTTTTAAAATTCAAATTTAAAATGAAAATGTTTACTTTATGTCAAATTTGCATGTGTTTAAAGTAAGAATATGAGTGGCTATTATTTTAAATTCAAATTATTTTCAAAACATATGAATCAATTATCAAAATTGAAAGTTACTTATATTTTATTATTATATGTGAAGAGAATATATAAGGATGTTAGTATAGGTTTTCCTTCTCTTCTATAGTTTTGAATAGATTTGGTAAGATGTATGGTTCATTTGAAAAGAACCTAACACTTGCCTAATCCCATATCCTATTCATTCTATACTATCACTTAAGAAGGGTACTTATGCTTGCATATAAATTACATAAACAAAATGAATCAACTAATACAAATTTTGCATTCTTTTTTCCATTCTTTTCTTTTATTTAACATTATTTGTATTTAAGGAAAGTGTATATTAGTCTTGTACCTTACACCTCGTTAACAATGGCATTGTACTCACTTATGCATTTACATGTGTGTGCATGTGAAAATTGGATAAGAAATCTCTTTTCTACTTAATGAAAATCATGCATCATAAACTTTCAAATTTCCTTAAATGAATTACTTAGCATGCATCATAAAGTGTGTTAAAAATTCTCATTTGTGTGTATAAATATGCTTAGGACTCACTCATATGCATGTTATACATGTTGGGAAAGAAATGAAGTGATGCGTGTTTTGTAAATTTGGTTCAATTTATTTAATCTTAAAATTCCTTTCTTTTTGAATGGGTTTGTTTTGAGTTCATCTAAATTTAAGAATAATTAAAACACATAATCAAAACATTCACTAAACAAAACTAAAATATGAATCTACTTTAGAAATTATTTAGGTTAGGGAAGGAAAGAGAAGTTCTCTTCTCTTTCTCTCTCTTCATAACTTAGTAATTAATTATAGGATTCACTTGAACCTAATCAAAACATGAAATAAAATCAACCTAAAACAACTAAATCACTTAAATGAAACCCTCCTCAAAGTTGAACATGCTTCACACTTAGAAAATTCTAACTTAAAGCCATAACTAAGCATACCACACAAACCTCCAAAGTACACACATTAGGCTAAGTCACCACTTCTAGCTTTAGGTTAGGGCGGTGCATGGTTTGATGTTTTCTTTATTTTGTGATATGTTTTAGACTAGATGTTGGGATGTATAAGAATGAATGGTAGGGCGATCTTAGTCTAACCATTATTTTCTACAGAGGATTGTGCTTAAGGGGCGTTGTAATAAATAAAAATATAAATGCTTTTGCTTGTAGGTGCTTATACCCCTAAGCATAATCCAATAGGCTAGTGGACTTAGTCACCCATGTGTGGGGTGATAAGTCCAATATACATGCTTGGGATTTGGTGGTTTGTTTAGCTAACCTTTATTTTGCAGGTGTTAGCTAGATTTACTTTTCTTTTCATGTAAATTTTGCAATTAGGATTTTGGAATGATTGTTATGGGGATTAGGATGAACATTGGTCATAAGATCTCTATCTTATGCACCATGTGAAGCCTTGGAGCATCCACCTTCCAACCATCAAAAAAAAGGAACCAAAAGAAGAAGAAAGAAGAAGAAGAAAGAAGAAAAGAAATGAAGCTTGAAGACCCCCATAATAATGAATTCCTTGCTTAATCATTTTTAATTTTGTCTAAAGGTATAAGGGTAGAGCTATTCTGATTTACTATTCTTTTGATTAGCTTTATAAAATTGATTGATGATTTGTTTAGCTTGTGCATTAAGTGGAATCTTTTCCTAGTTTCTTCCTTGCTTTATTTATGGCCTGGATTTGGATTAGGCTCTTAGGGAAAAATAAATCTTTTACTAAAATTAACAATTCAAAACTAGAAATAAAGAACTCATAACCTCACCTAAAGCTTAGGTTAAAATCAAGATAAAAGAATTAGCAACCTCTTAGTTGGATGAGTATTTCTTTTACAATATCATGAACAACAACATCTTGTTTCACTCTTGATTGGAGGGCTTCCACCTTTGCCAGAGAAATTTGGTTTGACCTTTGAGAGCCATGGTGGAAACACACCTCCCCCCTTCTCATTGATTTTGGCCTATAATCTCATTTCTCATGCATTAGGCATATGAATCCTATTAGCTTGAGTCAAAAATAATTATTTAAAAATGAAAATAAAATGAAATCTAAATTGCATTAGATTTAAGTCATTTGAAGCATGTCCTTACATGATCTAGTCTCTTTAAGGAGTGAGTTTAAGGACTTAGTCTCTTTCTAAATAAATAATAGCCTAGCTATCTTGCATATAGCATAAGACTTATCTATATGAATTTAAAATCGTAGGAGGAGTTAGTTAGCAGCCACCCCTAGGCAGTTGTAAGTTCAAACAGTCGGGTGGTTTATCTTCTCTTGTGGAGGTAAACTAAATATCCATTTTTTTTTTAGATTTAGGTTGTGCTTTCAGCCCTCACCAAAGCTCCCTAGATTTAGGTTCTGAGGTTGCTTCTCCTCTTTGTGGGCTATAAGCTTAAATCCTCGCCTCTTAGGTATTTCTATAATCTTGTGTTATGAAATCATAAGTCCTAAATTTCTAATGAAAAAAGCAAATCAAACAAATTAAATCAATTTCAAAAATGTAAAGCCCAACCATAGGATAGTTTGAGATGCTTGCTAGGTTTTCTAGCATCGTGAGCATCTCCTACTTATCTTTCTTTTGGCTTCGATAATAACTCCCTCTCTTTGATCAATCCCATTTGATCTTCAAAAATGAACCAATCGATTGATAGTCCTTTCCTATTGAAATCTTTTAAAATAATGGTAATTTACCTTAATCGAGAGTATTCCTAAGGGATCCGTCCTTAGGATGTAATTAACTATGGGGGCTTGCCCTTGTAGGGAACTTAAAACCCAGTTTAAAATAAACCCTGCTTTACTTTTCCATGCAACATAGGGGAAGAATCTCTAGTACATATGTAGACCCATTGTCCTTAAGAGTCCTTATTGAGGTGATTAGGTCCATTAAAGGGTAGTGAGTTCTATCTCTCGAGATAGTACACTATTTTGATGACGTACCTGATCACTTGAATAAGCACATCTACGAATCTGCGTGGCATCCCTAAAAGATGAATTTTTATATTCTTTCCTTTTCACCTACAGATTGAAGGCGACCATATAGAATTTTTTTCCACATATACCAATCCATTTTAAATGATAAACCAAGCATAAACTAACCCATGACCTAACCCAAATAGGTCAAATAGGTCAAATTAGTTAACTTGACCCATTTGACCTAAATCAAATCAAATGAACCAAATTCAAATGTAAATCAAATTGAACCAAACAAATGATGCCAAAATATTTCAAATGGTCATATGAACTTGACCCAACCCTTGGTTTGACCTAATTTGACCATTTGGTCAACTTGACCCAAGTTGACCCATTTTGACCTAAATGGGTCAACATGAGCCAAATCATATCAAACCAACTCCAAATTCATTAAAACTTGGCCCACCTCATTTTCAATCATACCAAACATATTCAAATTGAAATTAAAGCCAAATGACCATTTTACCCTTAGGCCATAGGGTAACCTAAAATCAAAACCACTTGGAATTTGGTCAATTCCTTTTCATGGACACTTGTCATCCTCTTAGTGAACCAAATGGTCACTAATGAGAATGGTGCACATGACCCATTGGGTTTGGGTCAGCCCAACCCAACCCAAGGTTAAAATTGACCACCTCACTTGACATGGGCACATGGGAATCCTTCCTCCACTCATTTCAAGCACATGGGAGCTTCACTACTCCACTCCACACCCAAAATCGAATGTCATGACATTCTAAATGGCCTAACAAACCCATTGAATAGAGTGAATTGGATCAAAATGGCAAAAGAGCTTGCGGCCATCCAATTCACCTAGGGGGAGATATACTCCCCCTCATTCCACTTGAATTCAATACACACACACACTCAATAGAGCTTGGGGAACTCAGAGTTAGCACCCCAAGATTCCTCCAAGCTTCCTCAACCCATTTCCATTTCTCCTCTTCTCGATTTCTTTAAGTCAAAAATAGGGGAGCTCCACCACCTTTCCATCTCACTCAATACTTAATATCAAGCCAATTCCTCTTGCAAGCTTCATCAGAGGACTCAATCAAATTTGCCTAAAGCTTAATCCAAGCTCTCAAGGAAAGTGAAGTGGGACTTCGATCAAGGCCGCAAGGATTTGAAGGTGAGCTTGGTTTATAGAGAGATCTACTCAACCCCAAGGCTTGAAACGTTCAATAGGGCTTCATCTCCACTAAACGAAGCTACCTCAACGGATTTGAGCACTGGTGATAGCCTCTTGTGAGGTATGTCTTCAACCCGAGCATAAACTAGTGAGTGTGTGGTCTTTTATGAAAGGAATTTTCATCTCAAATAAAATTACCCATTGGATGTATTCTCCCTTGCATGGTGATTGTGTGGGTTGAGTTTGAGCTCAATCTAAGCTCAATCGAGCTCGAATCTTGCCCTAGAAGATGGATGGTGGCCATCTCTCGCAAGCGAGCTCAGGGACGGATCATGGGCCATCCATCCGCATATTTTGGATGGACGGACATGATCAAGATGCGTAGGATCCTCTGATTTATCCTATTAATATGCGGGCTTGAACTCAGCCATTCGATCTTTGATCGGACAGATTAGGAGAAAGTGTGTAGCGATGCCGCTGACGCGACGCTATGATGTGACAACTTAAGTGACCTCTCCCATCGCGCCACATGGAAAGTGCACACCGCGTCAGCCTCCACGTGGCACCGACGAGATTGGTCATATAATTAAGGGATTAATTATTTAATAATCATGGAAACTTCAAAATATCATAACTAAATGTAGAAAAATAAAAAAAAAATACAAAATAAAAAGCATTAGAAAGATAATTCAAAGAGGAATAATCTAAAATTAATTTCAATTAATTTTGAATAGTGAAATTTTTTAAATTTGGGTTTTATTAGGAATTTAATTATGTTAATTACTCTCTAATTATCCCTCTGATTAATTCCAAACTTCTCATGTTTATTTATTGGGATGACTTCTACCTCCCCTAACTTAGGATTTACTAGTGGTTTTATTAGGATAACGCTTGGTTCATTCCTAATTATCCTCTTAATCAATTAAATGATTAACTAACCTTTTAAATTATGATAAATCCATTAATTAAAGTTTGTAATCACCTTAAAATAGTGAGTAGACTTATGTAATGAGATTAGGGTTCTTTCCCATATCTTCTTTTCCTAAGTTCATTTCATTTGGATAAAATCTAATTAAGTTGCAAATTAATTAAATAAACTTAATCACTTAATTAAATGGCTCAATTAATCAAACTTTTCAAAATCTAAATATTCCAGAACTTAACTAATACATCTTGGGTAGGTGCTTAAGTGTTCAATAACCTAAGTAACTTAAGGAAATCAAAATCCAACCCACATGTGTGGGATGGGTTATGAAAGTACTTAAATTAAATCCTTTAACTTAATTAATCATTAATTGTGAGCCAATTGCATTAGGTACCTTTCTTTCCTAAGATGCATTGTTGATTTAAATTTCTTGTGATTTTATATTATACATTGGCTCATAATTATTTGATTAAATATGATAAAATGGTGTAGGTAAGGGGTTATTAAAGCACTTAATTCATACATTAACCTAAACCAAAATATAAAAATAATCTAATGGCTCTAAAATTAAACTAAAACAACATACACATGTGGGAACTTAGTTAGGACCAACAAACCTCTTCACATTTCTCAAATTAAAATTAAACTCAAACAAAACTAAAAATCTCATTAAAATAATTTTGATTTACTTTAAATAATTCTATTTCATAGGATTATCTTTAGGAATTAATTAGGGTGAATGAATTTTTTTTTAATTTTAATTAGGGTGAATGAATTTACATGCTTTCATCACTTTATTTATTTTCTAGCATGCTAAATATGTATGCCATATGAAAATCATGCATTCATGCTTTTTTTAAAAAATAAAATGTTTCCTTTATATCAAATTGCATGTTTTGGCTAATGTAAGAATATGAATGGCTATTATCATTAGTAAATCCAAAATTACTTTCAAAGCTTATGAATAAAACATTAAAACTAAAAGATATGCTACTTATAATTATTTATGAGCTTGTATGTGAGTAATAATATAAAGATATGCATAGTGTGGCTTTCCTTCTCTTTTGTTTTAGCATAGTTTTGAATAGGATTTGACAAAGTATATAGTTCTTTTGAAAAGAACACAACACTTGCTTAAATCCATTTCTATTCATTCATATGTTATTAGTTAAGAAGGAAATCCACATTTACACATATAAATTTCATAAACAAATCAAACAAACAAACATAAACTTTTGCATCTTTCTTTTCCATTCATTTCTTTTGTACATGCATATGTACTTAAGGAAAGTGGTATATTAGTTTGGACAACCCAGGTTGCGAGGCTTTAATTTTCCATAAGTAGGTCTTGTACCTTACACCCCTGGTGCAAACAATGGCGTTGTACTCATTTATGCCTTTCATACATATATGTGTGCATATGAAAAATGAATAAAAGAATCATTCTTTTTCTACTTAACAAAATCATGCATCATAAAAATATTCAAATTTCTTAAATGAGTTCTCTTAGCATTCATCATTAAAGTGTGCTGAATATTTCCATTTGCATGTATAGATCTGCTTAGGATTCATTCATATGCATGTTACACATGTTGGAAAGAAATGAAGTGATTTGTATTTTGTGATAGTACTTCACTTTACTTAATCTTAAAATGCCTTTCTTTTTGAATAAGTTTGTTTAGGGAAAATCCAAACTTAGGATTAATTAAAATACATAACAAAACATTCACTAACAAAAAAAACTCAAATATGAATCTACCTTAGAAATTTCTTAAGGTATGGAGGAAAGAGAAGTTCTCTTCTCTTTTCCTCTCTTTACAACTTAGTAATTAATTGTAGGATTCATTTAAACCAAGTCAAAATATAAAATAAAATCAACTAAAGCAACTAAATCATTTACATGAAACAAACCCTCTAAGTTGAACATTTTCATACTTAGAAAACTTCAACCTTAAAGCCCAGCTAAGCATACCACACGAACCTTAAATAGCACACACATTAGGCTAAGTCATTATTTCTAGCTTTAGGTTAGGGCAGTGCATGGTTTGATGTTTGCTTCTATTTTGTGATGTTTTATTTTAGTCTGGATGTTAGGGTGCATGTGCATAGACTAAATGGTAGGATGACTTAGTTTAATCATTATCTTCTGCAGGGGATTGTGCTTAAAGGGGCGTTGCAATAAAAATATAACTATTTTTACTGTGCAGGTGCTTATACCCCTAAGCATAATCAAAAATAGGCTAGGTGTACTTGGTTACCCATGTGTGGGGTGCTAAGTTCATTATATATATATATATATATATATATATATATATATATATATATATATATATATATATATATATATATATATATATATACTATATATATATATATACATGCTTGGGATTATTTGGTTTGTTTGGCTAATCTCTATTTTGCAAGTGTTAGTTAGACTTCCTTTTTTCATTTTCATGTACTTTTGTAATTAGGATTTTGGAATGATTGTTATGGGGGATTAGGATGAGCATTGGTCATAAGATCAAGTCTTATGTACCATGTGAATAGCAACCACATTCCAACCAACCAAAAGAAGAAAGAAGAAAGAAGAAAGAAGAAAGAAGAAATGAAGAATGAAGGCCCCCATAACATGAATTCCTTGCTTAATTGTAATTAATTCATTTGTAATCCATATTGTATAAGGGTAGAGCTCAACTATGCAACTTATTATTTTCGGGTTTGTGTAGTGGAGCCAGACCACAAATGACCTTTTATTTTTTTGTGCTAGTTTCATAAATTGATTGATGTTTATTTAACTTGTGCATTAAGATGGCATCTTTTCCTAGTTTCTTCCTTTCTTTGATGTATGGCCTAGATACGATTAGGCTCTTAGGAAAATAAAGTTTCTATCCAATTAAATAACTTAAATTAAAAATAAATAACTCATAACCTCACCTAAAGTTTAGGTTATAAAATAAAATAAAAGAATTAGCAACCCTTTAGCTAGATTTTGATCTTACTTTTCTAACATCATGCATAAAAAGCATATTGTTTCACTCTTGATTGGAGGACTTTCACATTTGCCAGAGAACTTGGCTTGACCTATGAGAGCCATGGTGGAAACATACCTCCTTATCTTGCTGATTTTGGCCTATAATCTAATTTCTCATGCATTAGGCATATAAATCCTAAAGCTTGTGTCAAATTGATTGTCCAAAATAAAAATAAAATGTAATAAAATTTGCATTAGATTTAAGTCATTAAAGCATGCCCTACATGATCTAATCTCTTAGAGAGTATGTTTAAGGACTTAGTCTCTTTCTAAAATAAATAATAGCTTAGCTATTTTGCAAAAGCATTTGACTTACCTACATATTTTAAAATTGTAGGAGTTAGTTGGCAGCCACCCCCAGGCGGTAGTAAGTCTAATAATCAAGTGATTTATTCTCTCTTGTGGAGGTAAATCAAATACTTATTTTTGCCTTAGATTTAGGTCGTGCTTTTGGCCCTCGCCAAAGCTCCCTAGATTTAGGTTCAGAGGTTGCTACTTTCCTTTGTGAGCCACGAGCATAAATTCTCACCTCTTAGACATTTCCATAACCTTGTACTATGGAATTGTAAGCCCTACATTTCTAATAAAAAATCAACTCAAATAAATTAATTAAATTTCAAAAATGTAAAGTCCAACCATAACGTAGCTTGGGATGCTTACTAGGCTTCCAAGTATCTTAAGCACCTCCTACTTGTTTTCATTTGGCTTCGATAAGAACTCCCTTCTCTTGATCGATCCCACTGGACTTCTACAAATAAACCAATTGATTGATAGTGCGACCTTTCCAAAATCTTTAGAGACAACGATCATTTACCTTAATCAAGAGTATTCCTAAGGAATCTTGTTCCTTAGGATGTAATTAACTATGGGGGCTTGCCTCTGTAGGGAACATAATGAACCTGGTTTAAAATAAACCCTACTTTACTTTTCCATGTAAAGTAGGGGAAGAATCTCTGGTACATATGAAGACCCATAGCCCTTAGGAGTCTTTATTCAGGTAATTAGGTCCATTATAGGGTGGTGACTTATACCTTTCAAGATAGTACACCTCTTCTCAATGTCATACCTGATCACCCTAATAAGAACATCTACAGATCTACGTGCCATCCCAACAAGGCATAAATTTATATATATATTTCTTCTTTTTTTCATTTATCCTTCTTTTCCCTAAAATAGAAAATGGGGATAGATGAAGGCAAATATATATATATATATATATATATATATATATATATATATATATATATATATATATATATATATATATATAAATTAAATTTTTACTATAGTCCCCTATCTAACAAGGGGGCCTTCGTAGTAACTTGAAAATGCATTCTCATTTTACGAGAGAATCCTCAAGTGACATTACATGTGTATTTGGCATGGAAGCCTTATTAGTGCAAGATTCATTTAACTATTTATATACTTATCCACAGTCAGTTAAGATATTTCTTGAGATATCAATCATTGATTGGTGGCATCGGTTGTTGACCATTCATGTCAATAAGCTGGTGGGATCCTCCTTTGTACACCATCTCTATGACATAACGACCTTCCATGTTAGCTTCAAATTTACCGTTGATCTTGCGATGAGGGATGATTGGTCTTCTCAACAACAGAACTAATTTACCATTTTGGAATGCCCGAGGATGTACTGAACTATTGAATGCTTTGGACAACCTTGCTCAGTAAATTTCTAAGCTTTGTTGAGCTTGGAGTCTAACTTTGTCAAGCCCATCCAAATCTTCCATTTGCAGATGAGCATTTTTATCTTGAGTAAGATTGAATTGGATAGCTACTCGAAGTGATGGTAGCTTAACTTTTAGTGGCAGAACAATTTCAACTCCAAATGTTAAAGCATAAGGATGGCTTTAATTGACATTTTATAAGTTATTTTATATGCCCTGAGTGCTTCCATCATTTTAGTGTGCCACTCTCTTTTATTCTTTGTGAGAATCTTTTTGAACAACTTCACTAAAGTTTTATTGAAAGCCTCAGCTAAACCATTGGCCCTTGGATTATAGAGTGATGAGTACCGCCAATCAATTTTGTGTCGATCAGTAAATTTGTATATCTTCAAACTCTTGAAAGTCGGGTCATTGACTAAAATAATTTGTTGTGGCACCCCGAATCTATAGAAAACATTGTTGGTGAAGAAGTCAATGACTCAATCAATAGGGACTTCCTTAGATGAAGCAGCTTCAGCCCATTTGGAGAAGTTGTTAGTAGCTGCTAGAATGAATTGATGTCTGGATGATGATGGCAGGTCGATCAGGCCAATTATATCCATTCCCTAACAATCAAATGACCAAGATGCTATTGTTGGATGTAGCGGATTTGGAGGTTGATAAATGATGTTACCATGGACTTGACATCTGTGACACCTTTTGGCAATCTTTTACCATCGATGGCCAATAGTATCTCATTCTCTTTATTTTAATTTACATCTTGGGACTTGACTGATGGGCCACAAAGCTCTTCATGAATTCCATTTATTACTTTGCTAGCTTCATCCAGTGCCAAATATCGTAGCCACATCTATTCGAAAGATCTATGGTATAACGTGTCATTGACGTATGCATAGCATAGTATTCTTTTCTTTATTTATGAGGCAAATGATTTACTGCAAGGTAACTTTCCTTCTTTAAAGTAGTTGATGAATGGTTGCCTCCAATCATCAGATACTTTTACTATGAAAGTTTCTTATTGTATTTTTAAAATCTCCTTAGACTTGGAGTTCTCTTGAGTTGATTTCTTTTTTTCTTGTAATGGAGTGTGAGGAAGAACCAAAGTTGCATCCTGCTAGATTATGCTTAACAACCCCTCTTCCTACGGGGAGTATGGATTTATAGAATGTAAAACTCGATGAGTGAATACATTGATCAAAGCATAATCATCATTCATATTCGCCATCTCCTTAGCCAGTTTGTCCAAACAATCTACCTTTCCAATCTCTGATCGAGACACTCAAGTCAAAGTGACATTTGGAATTTGTTTCATCAACTCAAGCATTTGTTTATGATAATAGGAGGTGCAACGAGTCTGCTGTGATAGGAGGTGCAGCGAGAAATTCGACTAGAACCTATCCCTTCACTACTTTTTTAGGGATATATGTAATGTCAAATTCCAAGAGTAGAACTGCTCATCTAGCCAAATGACCTGCCAACGTTGGTTTTATCATCAATAACTTCAACGGATCAATCTTTGAGATGAGCATTATTTTGTGAGACAACATATAATGATGAATTTTTTAGACAACAAAAGATCAATGCCAAGCAATGCTTCTCGATTGGAGAATATCTGGCTTCGCTCCTATTGATCTTTGATTGATATAATAAAGTGTGTTCTCCTTACCTTTTGTTATTATGTTGTGCCAATAATACTCTGAGAGGCTCTTTTAATGCAGCTATATAGAAAATAAGAGGCTTCACTGGAATTGGTGGTGCAAGATTGGTGGATTTAATAAATATTTCTTAATGTTATCACAGGCTTCTTGACACCCTTTATCCCATTTGAATGGGGGCATTCTTCTTCATTAATTTTGCAAAGGGTTGGCATCTGCCTAATAGATTTGATATAAAATATTGAATAAACGTGAGTTGTCCTTGTAATGAGCGGAGTTGATGCAAACTCTTCGGCAGTGGCATCTCAACGATTGCCTTAATTTTTGCAGAATCAATCTTAATTCCTCTATGGCATATAATGTAGCCAAGAAATTTTCTAGAGGAGATTCCAAATGCACATTTAAGGGGTTCATCTTAAGATTGTATTTTCTTATTCTCTCGAATACAATCCTTAAATCTTCGAGGTGATCTTTGTGATATTTACTTTTAACGATGAGGTCATCGACATAGCATTTTACCTTTTGATGAATTAACTTGTCAAAAATATGAGTCATAACTCTCTGGTATGTAGCTCCAATTTTCTTCAATCCGAAGGGCATGACTGTATAACAATATATAACAATTGGCATCCTGAATAATGTATGCTTTTCATCTTCAAGAGCTATCTTAATTTGATTGTAGATCGATGATCCATCCATGAATGAGAACATATCATAGTTGGAAGTACTATCAACTAGTAATTCTGATATTGGAAGTGAAAAGTCATCTTTTGGGCATGCTTTATTTAGATCTCAAAAATTGATGTATACAAATTTGACCATTTTTCTTTCTCTCTAGTACAATGTTGGCCATCTAGTCTACATAATTCTCTTCTCGAATGAAGCCTGCTTTAATGACCTTTTTAGTTTTTGCGACAACCTATTTTTCAATCTCCAATCTCATTCGCCTAAGAGCTTGTTTAACGGGTGTTGAATCTAGATTAATAGCTAAGCTGTGAACTGCCACATCAGGGGATAAGCCTGGTATTTCAGAATATGTCTAGGCAAAATAATCCCCAAATTCATATAACCAGGATTTCACTTCTTCAACATTTTCATAGGTAGAATGGCACTGATGAAAGTTGATCGGGGATCATCTTCTATTCCCAAGTTGATTTCTTTCAACTCATCCATGGTAGCTACCTGTCTACCATCTTCGAGTTCATTAGGTGCAGGATTGGCTTCCACCTCCCCATCATTTGAGATTAACTTCATAAAATTTATCTTCATTGTTAGTCTTAGTCTCAATCTCTTCTTTTGTTACCACATAACTGGTTCTTCTTTGATGGTATTTATGCCGAACGTATCCAAGACCTTTAGTGGTATATTTATCCTTTTTTGTGAGGCTTGTGGGCTCTTTGTACTCTAAAGAGCATCAAAGAGGTGAGCTCGCCACTTGTCCATTCCAACATCAACCCCTAATTTGGGACTCATTCTTCAAATCTTTAGAGGATAGTATTTTGGCATTCTTGTGGGAATTATATCATTAGATTCATCAAATTGCATAAGCCAATCAGAATCTTGATTATAACACTCCTTAGACTTGTAGAATAAGGTTATAGGTCTATCACCATCAGGCAAAGGAGGTACATAAAAGGTCTTAAACTCCTCAGCAGTGTGGACTTTACACTGAGTGATTTCTTTGAAGTATTGAGAAGGGACAGGTGTGATCACAAGTGAATCTTCTGATATCAATAGATTTTTTTGCTCTTATTGAAGAGGCACATTAAGCCTCACCTTCAGGTGGATTCAAACTCATAATCTGAATTAAAGTATTCTACTTTCTCTTTTCCCTTCCTACAAGATTCACAAGTCTCCTTGGGCTTGACAGAAATTTTATCTTCTTCTTCCGTATCACTACTCATGTGAGGAATTGGCATCTTTAGCTTGGATGGTATTTCATATGTTTTAGGAAGAACAAGCATCGCCTTCTTTCTTCCTTTTTGATTTTACATCTTATTTCTCTTCACTAAACTTCTTTGTAGTCTTTGAGGTTGATGGTGTTGACTACTGAGGCTTAGGATTCTTTTGAAGAAAATATTTGGCATCTTCATAGATCTTTGCCTCATGGACAACAAATGGTTGAATATTGCTAGTGATCCTGTGCTCTTCTCCATCCTTCAAATACTTCATGCATTGATACAAAGTGGACAGAATCATTCCATACTCGTGGAGCTAGGGATGACTCAACAGTGCTCTGAATGAGGTGTCAGCGTCTATCTCATGGAACTTAAAATCTGTATAAAGTTCACCCAATCTAAGTGGGAGCATAAAATATTTGAGATTCTTCTGTCCCTTTTCATTAAAGCCATGAATCATTAGCTTATCTCAGTCGATATGTTGAATGTTGAGAGATAATCCTCTTAATGCTCGTAGACTCATGAGATTGATGAGCCTAGGTGAATTAGAATTCTATTGATAATGTCATCGCTCTCCGTAGACACATACAACGAGTGATCATGTTCTGATGTCCAGAGCATTAGGTCTTCTTCAGAAAAGGTGATCATTGGAAGATCTTGAGATTGCAAAACTTTAGTCATACACAATTTTGCAAAATATGCCTCATATTTCTCTGGATTTTTAAGAGCCTGAATCAAGGTCTCGTAGAGATCCTTTGACATTAAGAGGGCCTCATATACACTCAATTATGCAGAGATCTTCCTCAAATGTGATAGAATATTGTAATCAATTTTTTTATGAATGTCTGATTTCTTACTAGATATTCAGGAATGATGTTTTTATTAACTTCAATATTTTTATCAATGTCTTTGTTTAGTGGGCCTTTCCTTAGTGGGCCTTTCCTTAGTGTCGGTTGCAATGTCTTGCCACTTCTTAGTTGCACTTGAGCTGCTATATCTGTCTCAAACTCTTCTAAAGAAGTATCACCTTCACAATCACCATTTATCCCTGATGCTTTTGAATCGCTACCCAACTTTATATGCTCCATATGAGATTTAATTGAAGATTTTGAATCATCCCAATCAAGGAAGTATAGATCTTCTTGCCATCATCTGCTTGTTTCGCCATCAGATAGGCTTCGAAGATTACCCTTTTGAGAATTTTTCTTCTTGATGGAATAAATTTCTTGAGTTTTTCCATACATGTTGTGTTTAAAGAAACTATCTCATTCCCTCTATCACTAGAACAAGAGCTTCATAGAGAGGCATATGATGTCACCGAGATAAACTGGCATGTCTCTCTAGGCAATAGTTCTTCAATGTCATCTTCTTCTCTACTTATCTCAGTGATTTGGAGTCTCGACATAAAGTCAACAAACTTGATAGGTTGCCTCATCTGTTGTCGATATTCTTCCAGATTATTAATAATTTTTAATGTTGTAGTCTTCTTCTTAATTTTCTTTTATTTTGCTTATTTCTTAGATGCACTTGGTTCACCTTGAATAGGCTGTTTCTCATATTGCAATATGGTAGCCTTCTTGAAGTATCTTTGGAATGTTAAAGTGCTTACTTTTTGGTATATCTTTTAGCCCAAGTACTGGTTCAAATGGTGACTTCCACTTGATACAAAGGGCACCTTCCAGTTGCTTTAGCATTTTTAATGTTTTCTTTGAAACTGCAGTCTCCCATTGATCATCTTCAATTGACTTTTCTTTTGCTTTATCTTTCTGAGGGCATGGGAGATGACGTAACAACCATTGTAGATTCTTTCTTTAGGTGAATAAGGATACTGTTGGATAGCGTGAATTCACCTCTTATGTATTTTTTTTCTAGGCAATCTTTGAATACATAACAATCCTCAATTGGGTGATTAACCACTCGATGATATGGGCAGTAATGTGGATTATCAGTTTGATTTGATTATTCGGGCATTATTGTATTCCATTCCAGCTTTGAGTGCCTGGCAAAATAATTTAGCCACGCTTTCTCTCTTAAAATAGTATTATTTGCTCATCTTTTCTTTGAGAGATGGTTGTATACTTTCCATATCTCTCATTAATTTCCTAGGGCACTCTCCACCACCTGAGAAGTTTCAAGGCTTATCATTGCCTCTAAAGATAAGTTTCAGCTGAGGGTTTACTGGTTCTTTGACTCTTTGTTCAACATAAATGGGTTTCTTTCCTTTATCAATATTGTAAACTACCCATTTTTCTTTGCATGAGTAATAAGAAGTTGAGTGTGATTCACTTCTTGATCCTAAGGGCTTACTCCCTTTTGTCTTGTCTAAATAATTTTTAGACTTTGAAAAATTCAACTTCTCAAACTTGGCTACTTGATTGAGCAGCTCCTGAAAGGTAGTGATAGAAGCCATGCATAGATATGGTGTCATTTATCATCAATATTTTCATCAACAACTGGATCACATGCTCCTCCTCTAGTTGTTGTTCACACCTCATGCTCAAATTACACCAGCGTGTAATATATTTAGTTATCGACTCATCCTTTCTTCTCTTCTCTAAGGCGAGGTCAGCAATAATGTCTTTTTAACTGTGCCGATGAATCGCTTGACAAGCATAGTCTCTAATTCTACAAAAGTCTTGATCAAGTCATTTGTCAATTCAGCTTACCATTCAAAAATAGTTGATGTTAGACTATTAACAAACTAGCAAAATAACAATGCATCATTTCCTCCGGTATTTCCACACATTATTTTGAACTATGCTAAGTGTTGTCTGGGATTACCATTGCCATCAAAAGTATTAAATTTTGGCATCGAATAACCTTTGGGGTATGGCGCCTGGTCATACTCTGCTGGGTATGGCCAGCCTTTATTTATTAATTTTTTTGGCCTGCTTTGCAATAATGACACCTTTGATCTTCTCGTTCAAAATAGTATCCAGTTGAGCGACTATCATATGTTTGGATATGCTGGCCAGGTTTTGAGGGGTTGGATGGGATGCCAATTGATTAACTTCATTCCTCCCATCATGAGAACTATGTGCTCCTGAAGTTTGAGGTTCTGGCTCGGTAGATGAGTTTATAGGTATTACATTAACGGCTTGGATATTAGCAGTTGGAATGGGTGCTAGTGGTGGTGCCACAACAACATTTCTTTGCATCATTTGCATCATCAAATTCATCTGTGCCATCATTTCATTCATCTTCGTGTCAAGCTGTGCAATCTCATTATCTTTTTCCCTCATCTGGCATTGCATATGTCTTTGTGCATGGGTTATTATGGTTGCATCAGCAAATGCAGGATTCTCTTCCCTTTCTGATTCTTCTCTTCGCTCATCATTTGAGGATGAACTTAAATGCACTTCTTCTTCCTGTCTTTCAGGAGGAGCTGTCGGTAAGATGATATGCCAATGTTGATTATAGAAGTGAGTACTAGGTTGATCATCATCTTGACCTACCATATAGACCACTTCTATTCCCATGGTCTCGTCATTGTCATCATCATCTTCTTCTTGAATCCTCACTTATGAGTGTCATCTCCAATGGATCTCAGGCTTAGGTTGCGGTATGAACATTTCTTCAATTGGAGGGCTTCGATCAAAGTCGACTACCTCCTGAGCAGATGGAGCTACTTGGTGATGGGATTCCTTGGAGGATTCTTCAGGGTGTCAACCATTCATTGACTCACTAATAGTAATTTTCTTTTTTGGAACCCATTCCTGTCGGGCTCAATGGTGGATCTCTGAGAATACAATCCATATGTCACACCCTTATTATTTTTTATAATTATTTCTTCTTGGAGCTTTGGCCTCCAGATTTATTTTTTCTTATGCCGGAACCTTTCGATGGTAGATTCCTGGACACGTGATCCAAGTGTCATGCCCCGATGCTCACAACACAAGGGATGCTTATAACATTCTTTAGTGTTTATTAATACTGAAGATAGCTTCCACATTGGAGCTTTCTCAGCTTCTTTGATGACTGGCCCCTAATATTTCTTCTTCATAAGGCCATTTTCTTTGACAACTTTCAATACTCTATGCACTCTGATAGATAGAGTCTCAGGCTACTTCTTCTGAGGGGTTAGAACTTGTCATTGTTAATTCTAAAAAGATTGTTTCATTTTTCCAATGGAGATGTTCCTCTTGACCCATTTCAGATTTTTAAATTTATTGCAGATAGGAACATTAAACCCCCAATGCTAGTTAATGTCGGTGGTTGAAATAGTTGGCGGATGGTAGCTCCTGCATCCCCAGTATTGATAATAATGTTTTATAGTGAATATAATATCTTAGATAGTTTTATAATGATGGCCCCTCCGGTTGATATCTTCAATCAACTAAGCCATTATTAGGGAGTGAATGATTTGAATATTCATATTGTAATTTGATAATTTCATTTTTAAGATAGAACCCCTCCGATTGAAATCTACAATCGGCATAATCATCACTGGGGAAATGTACCTTGTCAACTCTGCTTTCTTATTAGCAGAGGATTAGGTAAATAGTTAAAACTTGTGATTATATTTTTCGTATCAAAGTAGAGAGCTTAGAACTTCAAATAAGAAATTTCTCTATCAAGACCTTTGATGGTCATAAGCAAATGTAAAAATCAAATCATCCTCTAAGTAATTGAACATTTGATTTAAAATCAATCCTCTCAAGTACTATTTTTCAAGGAGAATTGGATTGAATAAGTGGGACTTATGACTTCACCGATAGATAAAGCGGCCCATGAGAATTCATTTTCAATTTCATTGAATTTTATGTAATTTAGAAGATGTACATGCTTATAGAGGTATTTGAAGCTTAGTTTTAGAGACTTCTCGTAAAGCATGTAAATTAATCAAGAAACAATTGAATTCTTTTTCAAGTATTATATTTGAATTAATTTATCATAAAATATGCATATATAACAATCATCTCATTATTTGCGCAAAACTTGATGCTGCGATTAGGAGTCCATAACTGTTTCAAAATATGTGTTCAATTGACTTACAACTTCAGATTATTTGCACTCCTATTGATATAATAATTTGAGTATTAGACTGCCTTAATATGCATGTGCAACTCAATCACTTGAAATTTTGTATCATTTGAACATATTTCAATATAAGGATTTCAGATGTAAATATTTCTTATGACACACACATAAAATATTTCATTTTAGATTATTGACAAGCTTCTAATGTAATAATTTTTAGCTCAGGTTTGGCTTAAGATGCACACATGCTCATATATTTTGGATTAGACACATTTATTGAGGAGATTTCAAGTTTATCACAAATCTCAAGCAATCCATTTGATCATGTTTGATTGCTCAATGTGAACAGTGACATCGTTAATTGCACATTAGGAAGTCTAGCTTATGTTTATTGGCAAATTATCAATTCAATTATGTTTTTGCTCTTAAGTGAGCTATCAAGATCTATGTAAGCTCTTTAATCTCGATTGTGCTTATTTAAGATCACTTTACATTTATCTTGCATAAAATGTAATGATTTAAAATACATTGAACAAATTATTTTTAATTTTATGACACATCATTAAATTCTTTATAAATATCATTCCAAGTTTGATTTCTTTGCAAATTAATTTTAATTTTGGGATTTGCACTTTCATATCCTTAGCTTTCATTTAATTTTGAACTTATGTCCATTAATCATTACATTTCCTATTGTTCAAGTCCCCTGTAGTTTTTGAATTTTGGCATTACTCTGGTAGCATTCTGGCGTCACATCCTAATGTAAGAAATCGCATGAGAACACTCGGCCTTCGCACCACACCAAGAAAGACATCTATGGGTGGTGCGAGCACCACGGCCAGGAGCACCATCCTACCACACCAAGAAAGATGCGTATAGGATCCTTCACCTATACAAAAAGATATATTTCTCCGCCATGCTAAGAGAGGCATATACAACAACAACAACAACAACAACAAGCCTTTATCCCACTAAGTGGGGTTGGCTATATGAATCCTTCATCTCCATTGTGTCTTATTATGTGTCAAATTCTCATTTAATTCAAGTATACTAAGGTCATTTTTTATACATCTTAACCAAGTCTTTTTAGGTCTACCTCTACCTTTCTCAAATCTAATGCATCTACTCTCTAGCGGTCATGGATGGGGAGCTTTATGTGGCCAAACCATCTAAGGGGACTCTCTCTAATCTTATCTACCACCGTAGCTACTCCAACTTTTTCCCAAACATACTCATTTCACATTTTATCTCTAAGAGTAAAGCCACTCATCCACCTGAGCATCCTCTTCTCTATAATACTTAACTTAGTCTTATGCTTCTCTTTTATTGGCCAACATTCTGCACCATAAGTTATTGCAGGTCTTACCACCATCTTATAAAATTTTCCTTTAAGTTTAAGTGGAACTTTTCTATCACACAATAGGCTAGATGCATTCCTCCACTTCAACCATCCAACTTGAATTCTACTAATAACATCTCCATCTAATTCACCATCATTTTGAATAATATAGCCTAAATATCTGAATCGCTCACTCTTATTAATGACTTGTTCACCTAATGTCACAACACTACTACTAGAACTTCTACAACTAAAATTACACTCCATATATTTAGTTTTAGATCTACTTAAATGAAAACCTTTAGACTCTAATGTTGACCTCCATAATTTAAGCTTCTCTTGGACTCTCTCTAGTCTTATCAACAAGAAGAATGTCATCGACAAAAGCATACACCAAGGTACATCTTCCTGTAAATGCCTAGTAAGAACATCCATAATTAAAGTAAAAAAGATAAGGGCTTAAAGCTAATCCTTGATGTAATCCAATTGAAATGGGAAAATATTTTGTCAATCCTCCTTGTGTTTGGACACAAGTAACAGCTCTAGTATACATATCCTTAATGACTTGAATATAAGCAATATTAACTCCTTTTTGTTCTAGAACCCTCCAAAGAACATCAATTGAACTTTATCATAAGCTTTCTTTAGATCAATAAATATCATATGTAAATCCTCCTTACTTTCTCTATACTTCTCCATCAAACCTCTTAACAAATGTATATCATCCATAGCAGATCTACCTGACATGAAACCAAATTGATTGTGAGAAACTTTTGTATCACATCGTAACCTATGCTCAATTACTCTCTCACATAATTTTAATGTATGACATATTAACTTAATTCCTCTATAATTTGCACACTCTTATGCATCATCTTTATTCTTAAATATAGGAACCAACAAACTCTTTCTCCACTCATATGGCATCTTTTTAGTCTTTAAAATAACATTAAAAAGATTTTTAAGCCAAGAAATTCCTTGATCTCCTAAATATTTCCACACTTCTATTGGAATATCCTCAGGTCTTACTGCTTTTCCACATTTCATTTTCTTTAAAGCTTCTCTAACTTCATATTTACTAATACAATGATAAAAATAAAATTCTCTATTTTTGTTTAGGGTATTAAGGTTGCTAAAATCAATCGTACATTCAGATCCTTCATTAAAAAGTTTATCAAAATATCTCATCCACCTATTTTCAATATCCTTTTCTAAGAAAAGCACTTTATTATCTTCATCCTTAATACACCTCACTTGAAATAGGTCTTTACTTCTCTTGTCTCTTTGGTTGGCTAACTTATACATACATATTTCATCTTCTTTGGTATCTAATCTATTGTATAAATCACTAAAAGCTAAATTTTTTACATCATATATTGCTTTCTTAGAATCTCTACATACTACTTCATATCTTTCCCAATTCTCCAAGTTTTTACATCTAAACCAAATTTTATAGTAATGCTTCTTATTTCTTATCATTTCTTGCACACTCTGACTCCATCACAAACTATTTTTATTAAAGGAAGCTTTTTTTTATTCTCCAAGCACATTTTTAGCAACTTGCTTAATTTCACTTGTTACTTTTTCCCACATAATATTAGCTTCTTTATGAACATCCCAAATTCTATGCTCTTGTAGCTTGCTCTTAAATTTTTTTTTATTTGTGTTCTTTAAGTGTCCTCATCTAATTTATTTTTCTTCTTACAATCTTTCATTTTAAATCTAAAACTATCAATCGATGTTGGATACTTAAACTTTCACTTGGAATGACCTTACAATCTTTACAATCTAAATGATCTATTTCTCATTAGAAAATAATCAATATGTGTTTTACTAGATTCATTTTTATAAGTAATAATATGTTCATCTCTTTTCTTAAATAAAGTATTAGCAACTACAAAATCATAATCTAAGGCAAAATCTAATATATTCATACATTCTTCATTCATCACTCCAAATCCATAACCACCATGAACACTTTTAAAATCTTCTACCACTCTACCAACATGTCCATTTAAATCTCCTCCAATAATACTTTTTCTTCAAGAGGTATCTTTTGTATTAATCTCTAATTCATTCCAAAATTTTTCTTTTGAGCTTACATCCAAACCTACTTGAGGAGCATAAACACTTATAACATTGATAATCTTAGTATCAATAATAATCTTTAAAGCTATAATTCTATCTCCACATCTATTAATATTTATAACATTATCCTTCAAACTTTTATCTATAATCACACATACACCATTTCTAGTTTGACTTCTACCTGAATACCAAAGTTTAAAACCTAAACTATCAATCTCCTTGGCCTTCTCCCCAACCCATTTAGTTTCTTGAACACATAAAATATTTATCTTTCTATGAACCATAATATCTATTAATTCCATTAATTTACAGTAAGAGTACTATATTCCAAGATCTAACAATTCTAGTTTCATGGACTAACTTCTTTGCGCATCCTTCCATAATGTGGGAACCCTTGCTTATTTAACACTACACCCAGGCGCCGATGCAGCGGCCCTTGCACATTTTCCACTGTATTCAAGCCATACAACGTGTCACTTCCAGGGGACACCCTAGCATTAACATAATGATTATTTCGACAAGTTTTACGCTGGCTGTCGACTACCTATCGCAACCCTCCACTTTTCACATCCGGACTTGCGTATGAAAAGGTAAATGAAAATTTTAAATTTTACAACATATGTCTCCTACAAGTATATTTTTCGGCATTACTTTGGCAGCATTCTGACATCACCTCCTAGGTGGAGATTCGTACGAGAACACTCGGCTTGCCCACCACCCACCATGCCAAGAAAGGCGTGTATGGGTGGTGCGAGCACCATGTCCAGGAGCGTCATCCTACTGCGCCAAGAAATGCACGTATAGGATCTTTAACCTGTACAAAAAGATATTTTCTCCACCACGCTAAGAGAGGCATGTGCGGGCACTTAAATTTTAGAATATTGTAATTTATTACAACACATTATGTTTTTGCAAGAGCGACCGATAAAATCAATGATGAAATATATATATATATATATATATATATATATATATATATATATATATATATATATATATATATATATATATATATTCCTATTTTAGTTTCCTCTTTTGTTTGCCAAATCGAGAGAGAGAAATTTTTTTGTTTTTCTATAACTCACGGAAAGAGAGAGAGAGAGAGGGGTCAGCTCGAAGGAGAGAAAGAATAAAATAATAATTTGTTTATTTTATTTTCTATGAACATGATATATATATATATATATATATATATATATATATAAGAGAGAGAGAGAGAGAGAGAGAGAGAGAGAGAGAGAGAGAGAGAGAGAGAGAGAGAGAGAGAGAATGGCTAGAAGAAAGATAAAATAAATAATAAATGATATTTTCTATAACTATGAAGAGAGGATGAGAGAGAGAGAAAGAGAGTTGGCTGGGAGGGAGAGTAAAAAAATGATTTTTTTATATCCCCATTTAGAGATGAAAGAAGTGAGTGAGGTGGGTGGAATGTTCACGTGAGAATCATGTTGGGTTGTGGTTCTGGATGGATGTGATGTCTCCAAAATTTACACCCACCCCTCGATAATTTGAATTGAAAGTATAAAATAAGATGTCGGTGTAATTTTTAGAAGGCAGATGGAATAGTAGATAAGACACAACCCAGAGATTTTTTCCCCATTTGGTGAAGACTTTAGATCTGATTTCATGTTTTTTATAGGCACAAGCCCCTATAATTACTTACCCCTCTCAATAAGTGAGAGAGAACTTTCGATTAAGGTTAGTCGTTAAATCACTTAATGTGTAGTGTATAATAGCAGCATATGGAGTTTTAGAATTTTAGATTTATTAAATTCATCATTTTAGCTTAAACTGGATGATTGGGGGAATGATAATGTGCCTGATCTAGATCCCATGGTTCCATTATCTCGGGCTGTCGTGGTCCCTAGTCTACTTAGTCAGAGGAGATAGTTGACCCAACCTAACTGAATGATCCTTATCAGGAACACTTGGGTTATATCATCGAAGAAATCTTTATAGACCTGGGGTGGTATTTTTCTAAGGAGACAAGCTTAAGTCTACCTAAGCTAATAGAGGGTTATTTGCCCTATAGAAGTATACTCTATTATTCACAACTCAAAGGCGAGGGAGCATACTACCTGCATTATATAATAGAGCCTTACTGCCAAGCCACTGATCAAAGAACTCGATCGTAACTACATCATATGGAGCCTATTAGCCATGAAGTTAGGACACGAGTCACCCTTGAGATTGATTGAGATATGAGAGTGAATATAGCAGAACACTTGATTTGACATTAACTCATTTGTGAGCTAGATTCACCTCCGACAAATAATTGTGGAAGGTGGATGGATTTAGTTTTGCGTTAAGCTTTTAATGATAAGATATCATTTAAGCATTTTAGATTGATATTTAATTTGAGTTAATTTGATTTGAAAATAGAATCACATTTTGATGGAAGTATCCCCTCCGATTGAAATCACCATTCAATACAACCATCAATGGGGTAGCTACTTGATTGAATCGAATATATTTGAGAACTTTAGATCCCGTCGACTTTGTTTAGCTCTTAACAGAGGATCAGATCTACCATCACATGAAAAAATTAGTTTCAAATATTTTACTAAGTTGAATTTCTTATAATAGATTTTTAGATTTTGTTAATCCGAACTCAGTCTTAAGACTAAACCGGAAAGCAACCTCGTAACATCCTGAATTTAATTCATTAACATTTCTAAAGATTAAGAATGCCTTACGCGATGTGTTGCGAATCTAGTGGCATAGAAGACATTATAAATTGATCTAACATCTTATTAAATTTTTCAGATTAATATTTAATTAATTTTAATTTAACCTGCGTAGCCTTTTCAGACATTAAAATTTGAACTTTAGATCCCTATGTCCTAGCACATGCATGTGTTTATAATTTCACCTAATTAGTGATTTCATTGATTTTAAAAATCATAATTTAGAATGAAATTCCTTAATTTTTGTATTGAAGGAAAGTTCCTTCATTCGAAGCATTTAGTTTAGTGTCACCTTCTATCTATTTATATAAAGAATTGTAGATCCTATGGCGATCAATTGAAAGTTTGTCAAGCTTGGAATAAGAATATATTTATTTTAGATATGTGTAATTTATTTTCATTCAAACATTTGTATATATTTTAGAATATTTGACCTAAAGGAGTGACCGTTATATGATATGCATGCATACGCATATTCATCAAAGTTTATATGTATGAAGTTCACCCAAAAGAAAGCTTCAAGCTTCTCTAATTTTATTATTTAAGGACTCTTCACATTTTCTACAATAAGAGTTGTTAGACCAAATTTAGATTTATCCTCAACTTCATATCAAATTCCCTATTTATTTTAAAATTAGACTTCAAATTTATTACAAATTTATTATGAGTTTAGTATTAACTTCCTTAAGTTTTACTTGCATTTCTTTTGATAACAAGCATGAAACAAGGTTGTTATGATATATTTTACATATGTTGTTAGTTTAATTATAAGTGGATCCCACAAGGATGGCTTTCCTTTCATATAAATAATCATTTGCTTGAAAAGAAAACTTCATAGCCTTTAAAGCTTTTGAAGAAAAGAAGGGAACTTGATTGCGTTTAAAGTAAGTATTTTACTTAATTATTATGTTTCCTCTTTGTTTTGTTTTGTTTTCTTTAAGCATTCTCCACTTCGATTTAATGTTTATTTTCATGTTTATCGTGCATTTTCTTATTTAATTTGAGTTTAGATGATTTCCATTTGAGTTTGTTTAAGTCCCGAATTTCGATCAAAATTTTTGACATTTCAAAGATGGGGCTCAGATGTTCTTTGCTTCATGCTTATTGAGTGTAGTGGTGTCTTATATTGTACCCGTCTTTCGCTATTCTGCATAAATTGAGTCAGGGACTAGAAAATCACAAGCACATATATACACATATACTTCCACATTGACATTCATACATATCCACAGTTTATATTTTGAGGCATCGACAACTTCTTGCAATCTTATTTCCTATTTCGGGTTAGAGAACGAGAGGAAGAAAGCTCGATTTAATTTAGATTTGAAAGAGGAATGTTCAGCTAGGAGGGGTTTGGCCAAGGGGAGGAATCTCGATTGGGTTCAGGAGATAGGAAGAAGGGAACGGGAAAGGTCGTTTGTTTATCTTGCGGTTTATAGTTTGAGTGTAGCCAGGGGAGTTTCAAAGAGTGCTGGAACTACTACTCAGCTCTTACACCCAAGATCACAGAAATAGATCTTGGTTTAATCAGACATGAGCTATTGTATCAAAAGCTAGTCGTTGCTTGATGTGCTCACACAAAGGAGAACCAAAAAAGATTCCTTGAGGTTTGGGGAAAGTGAAAGAAGATCGGGAAGGGTATGGATTAGAGGAGATGAAGCCGAGTGGATTGGAGGAAGGAACGGAAGAAATCTTAAGGGAAGCTTCCGATTGGGAAAAACGAAGGGGAACTTGCAGCTTGAGAATCGAGTACCTCCCTTTGCTGCTGCTTGCAGTTGAAGAAAAGGGGAAGAAGGGCGGGAGACGGAATGGAGAGGAGGCAAGCCTCGATTCCTTGCAGTCGAGGGAAGATCGAAAAGGAAAGGGATTTTGGGGCTTACAGTTTGAAGGAGGTGAACGAGAGGGCTTGGAGGGAGCGGGTTTCCTTGTGGTTCCTCAACTGAATGCCCACAAGAGGTCGACAGAGAGGAGTTTGAGTGGTTTGCAGTTGATCGAGAAGTGGGAGGGAACCGTTGTGGAAGAGGGACGAGCGGGAAGAGTTGTCGTGAATGTGCGTGGTTGAGCAAACAGGAGGGGGAAGATGGACGGAGCCTCATGCGTGAAGAGGAGGTTTTGATTGCGTGAGGGAGGAACTGAGCCGCTCATGCGTGAATTAGGTCGGGCCGAACCGTTTTGGTCATATAAGAATATAGGGATTTAGGTTAGATTTAGGGATTTAAATTGATTTTTACATTGGGTAATCAACTTTAATGTAAATTTTATGCCGATAAAATCACATGGTCAATATATATATCAATCTTAACTTTTTCTGATTTTTTGAACGCAACGTCGCAGTCCTTTTTGCAATCGGAGATTGTTTGGTTCAAGTCGACGTCAAATTGAGTACATTTCAGCTCAAAATATGCATAATCATTTCCAATCGCGACCGCTCAATGTTCGCTTAGACTCGTCCAAATTTAGTGCGAATAGTATTACTTGATATATTTCGATATTTTGAAACTAACGGTACAATCAATTTCACAAACGGAGGTCGTTTGGCTTGTGTCGGTGCCTCCTGACCTCGATATCGTGCAAGCATGTTGTCTACTCGATCGCTTGATCAGTTGATCATCAAGATGTGCAATATTTATATTGTAACTAGTTTTGACATTCTGAATGATGGTGAAGTCATCGATTGGAGGTCATTTGGGTTGATTTTGGCGATGTCCCGTGCATTTCAACCTCGATTTGTGCGCTGTCACTTTCGCTCATTCGATATTTGAATAGACTCATCCGAATGAGCATGAATAGTCTCATTTGGTAGTTTTTGATGTTTTAAAGCTAACGACATAATTAATTTCATGAACGAAGGTCGTTCGGATATTTGCGCAGCTTACCAACTCCGATATACATGTTGACACATTGATAGCTCGATCGCTGGTTGCTGGATTTTATATTCTCATATTTTTGATGTTTTGAACACGATGACGAAGTCCGTTCATCTATCGAAGGTTGTTTCAACCATTTTAGGTGGCTTCCAGTGCATTTTGAGCCTCGATTTGCACACTGTCACTTCCGAAGTCAGTCGAATTCGACTTGTGGGCTTGACTCGACTTATAACACATATATGGAGGTCAACACGTGAACTGTGATGAGTATGTTGGCTCACATCAGGTTGGCTGGCGAGATGTTCTGGTCGAGAGTTTGCATGGAAGCAGAAGTTGGTTGGCGGTTTGCAAATAGAAAGAAGGAATCAGAGTCGGTGAGGTGGAGGCAGAGTTGTTGGGAAGAAAAGAAAAAAATATATAATAACTCTTATATATTTTGTTTTATGAACTTGAGAGGATATAGAGAGAGAGAGAGAGAGATAAGGAACTCGACATGGGAAGGAAAATGGCCAGTTGATATCCCATGAGAGAAAATTAAAATAGAAATACACATAACACAATAAGTTTGGTTGCTCAGCTTGGAAAACGGTCGGAAGAATCTTAGCTGGCGATGAAACTTTCTTTGGATAATAGTAGATGGTTTAGGAAAGAAGAAAAGGATCTGAGATACTTGGTGGCGTGTGAGGTGGGCTCATAGATGAACGATGAGAGTGGCGTCGACCAGCTTAGTGAAGGAGTTCGATCAAAATCTGGATTATGAAGTTAGAGGGTGCTCTTGTGCAATAGTGAGATGGGAAGTGAAGTACCAAGAAAGTAGGAAGGCGGCGTGGAGATTCCACAAGGACCATCGATGAGATGTTTCTGGGAGGGAGGGGGGGCGTGAGATGGGATCTAGATTGAACTATTGGAAGATGCAGGAAAATGGAGAGCGGGCTCAGAACCGGAGGACAGGTGTGTAGTAAAAAAAGATGTGAGAGAATTGTTTCTAAATTACTTTCTTTTGGCATGTCATCCCCATGTAAAGTTGAAGTAATTTCAAATTTTGCTCTTTTTTTTTTGAATTAGAAGGGACAATACGAGGAAGGACGAGACTTCTCTGCACAAGGATGGTGACGGCCTGTACTAATATCCCAAAAATTTCAGGATTTCGAGACGTCCGAGGATAGCAGTTTTTTTTGGAAGAATTTGAGGGCATTTGCCCAATTTAATTCCAAATATAAGAATGGGTTAGTGATGCATAAAAAGACACTACATGATTGAAATTAACAGCATGAAACTAACATCAGAAAGGAGTAAAAATAGAAAGGGACACAATAATCAATTGTGATTAATAACCTATCAAAATAACATGAGATAATGAAGCTAACACAACCAAGGGGGACTCAGATCAGCAAAACTAGATTATCCAGCTGAACCAAAATTCATCAAGGATGAGATCTAATGGAAGAGAGGGGTCCTGCGGTTGCTTTCATAGCCATCCAATGGGGAGCTAGAGAGAGGAAAACCACAGCCGAAAAACTGCCCGGGTTGCCAGAAAGGCCCACCAAGCAGGATCCACCAATCAAAAAGAATGTCAGCAACATTGATCATCATTGTCCACCCAGCAAAACACAAGAGCACAAGAAGCTAAAGGGGAAGAACTGTAGAGGAAATAAAGAAAACTAAGGTGGTTTGTAGCTACACCACCGCAGTATCAGTTCCTTAACATGGGAAGGCCACGAGTTCTTAAATTTCCATCGCTTCAGTTTAGCGCTACCCTCACTCGAGAGGTAAGAGAGGATATGGAGGACGAGTTTAATGAAAAAAAGATGATTATTCTTTTCTCTCCAAAGAGAATAGACCATCATGGAAGTAATCAGGAAGTGAAGCCTAATAATCACTTTGTGCATCTGTTCGTCGACAGAGCTCAGAATTTGTTGAAGGGAGAACTGTACAAGAAGAAATTGGCCGTTAGGAACCAGCATTATGACCAATTTCATAGAAAAAGGGCATTCAAAGAACAGATGTGAATGTGTTTCAGGGTGAGAGTGACAGAAGCAATAGGCAGTGGTAGACCCAAGACCCCTCTTTGCTAATGTATCAGAAGTTTTGAGACCCCATATAAGCCATTGATAAAGTGCAAAATTAATATCATGACCCTTAAACCAGATTTCATTGCTCCAGCAAACTATTGGATGAGATTCAAACATGGCTTCCTTAAAATTCTTACTTGAGGGATGTTTTAAGTTGCTCCACATAATAGAGTCCTCTCCAACCAGAATCGGGGAGGAGGTAATAGAATTAAAGCATCTCGGGTGAGCAGCTATAAAGCAAGAGGGAAGTTCCAGAGCCCATTCAAAATAATAGTGCTAAGATTGGCATTGTTAGGTAACCCCATGAGTTGGGGACCCTTTTGTCCCCAAAATACTGATTATAGAGGAGCCACCACACCAGGGATCATGAAAGAGAGAGAGAGGTCTTGACCACTACCAATATTGTAGATAAGTTTGTCTTTAAATCTAGCTGATGTCAACTTGATCACTTTCCAGAGGGGAGAAGTTCTATAGAGGGTAGGATTCCAAATAGAAATATATTTTGACTTACACCATTTAGCAAAAAAGGATTCCCTTAGACAGAATTTCCATAGGACTTTAATCTTGCAAATCAGATTAAGGGAGGAAGCAGAGAGAGTCTAATGCCTCCCATTTCTTTAGGTAGAGTAGTACGGGCCCAGGAGAGAGTATGTAGCTTCTTGGATTCTCCCGAATGATAGAAGAAATTTGCTGTAAAGGAGCAGAGTCTTTTTATTATCCCATTTGGAATTGCCATGGATCGAAACCAATAGGATAGGTAGTTATTAACAAAAGATCTGATCAATTGGAGTCTACCCCCGAGAGAGAGAAATTTGCCCTTCCATCCTGCCAGCCACATATGGAGTTTATCAAACAAGGGATTAAAATTGGCCATCTTGATAGGTCCTATACACAAAGGAAGTCCAAGGTATTTGATAGGAAAAGATCCCAACTTTATATCAAGAATATTGTTAAGATCATTCACCCTTATGCAGTTTTTTGAGAAACAAATGGAGGATTTGATTTTATTGACCTCCAACCCGAGATACGTCTAAAGGAATCTAAGATTGAGCTTGAGAGAGTTAAGTGTAGAGTTGGTAGCTTCTCCCATAGCCAGAAGATCATCAGCAAAAAGCAAATGAGATATCTTGCAATCTCCTGAGAAGGGGTTATACAGCTAGAGATTAACATCTTTATCTATAAGACAGGATAATATATCCATAACAATAGTGAAAAGGAAAGGTGAGAGAGGATAACCTAATCTAAGCCCATTTGTAGAGGAGAAGAAACCTTTGATGCTACCGTTAAGCACTATGGAGAAGGGAATATCCATAATACATGCCTTTATCCATTTAACAAACTTCTCAGGAAAGCCTTTGTTGAGGAGTCTATGTATGAGAGAGACCATGTTTACCTTGTAAAAAGCCTTCTTCAGATCGAATTTGGCCAGGAAGAACTGGTTCTTGCTCAAAGTGAATTCATTACAAATCTCGTATGCCATGGCTAAGTTATCAGAGATATCTCTCCCTTTTATGAAGGCAGTGCTTGGTTAATCAAATTAGGAGATACTTCTTCAATCTACAAGCAAGGACCTTAGCAATAGTCTTGTAGAAAGTGTTGCATAGTTAGATAGGGGCGGAAATCTTCAATCGATTAGAATGCTTAACTTTAGAATAAGGGTGATGAGGGTGTGCTTGAAATAGTTTGGAAGCTTATAGGAATTAAAGAAGAAATGAGCGTAAGGAAAGCTTTCCAGTTGTGTCCCAAGTAGTTGTGTAAAACTTAGAATTTAATCGGCCCAAGAGATTTGTTCTCGCTTATACTTCTAAGTAAGGATCTCGATCGAGATATCAAGTTTCAGCCCAGTGAGGAGAGAAATTAATGAGAGGGAGGTTTTGTAAGGGAAGAGTTAGAGGATTACAACTATTAAAGAGGTCAAACATAATACTTCAGATATGCCTGTGAGTTCGGTAACACTCCCACAATTAGAGTGTATTTCTCTAATGAGATTTGCATTCTTCCTTTCTTTAATAGAACAATATAGAAACTTTAGGTCATCAGTGAGTGAGCCGTGTGCTTTAGCGTTGCTTGATCCATATTCTTTCCTTAAGAGTAAGGTCCATGTATCTAGCTTTGATATCCTTTGCATCAAGAAGGAAAGAGGGATTGCTGGAATCGACTTCTAGCATTTCTATGACCTTAGCTTGATCAATTTTTTGGTGTTTTGTTGATTAAGAGGGATGTTCTCCCAACTTCTTCCTTTGAGGGCCCTCTTAACCATCGAGCTTTGGAAAGAACATGAGAGGATCTCCATCTATATAATTTCCCCAAGCCACATTAATAGTTTCCATGAACCTAGGGACTGCGGTCCAATAATTCTTGAAGAGGAAATGGTGGGAGAAATAAGAAGATGAATGCAGAAAAGTCACAAGAGGGGAATGATCAGATGAAAGAGGTGGAGGGACTTCGTAGTAGGAAGAGGGAAAAGTCCCCAGCCAGCTTGAATTGCAAAGGACCCGATCAAGCTTAGAGAAAATAGGTCTATCAATCTGTTGGTTAGACCATGTGAAGAACAAACCAGTGCTAGGTGGCTCAAGGAGCTCACAATCATTGATACAATCATTGAATTATAGAGAATAGTTTAGGGAGATTAAGTTGCCACCAACTTTGTCCTTGCAAGAGAGGGTACAGTTGAAATCTCTCATAAGGATCCACGGGGTGTTGTGTAAACTAGCCAGATTCCTGAGAGAATTCCACAAAGAGACCCTAAGCTTGGCATCATTCTCTGCGTAGATACAGGTTAGATGAAAGGAGTGGTGACTAGGAGCCGAGATGCGACCATGAATTAATTGATGATTCATAGTAATTAGATCAAAGGTCAACCTTTCGGAGCACCATTTAATCCAAATTCACCCACCAGGAGAGCACTCAAGTTAGATACACTGGACTCGGAGGGGGACATTGTGAAATTATGAAGGTTAGTAGCGGGGTAAGTTGAATCTGATTGTATTTTGGTCTCCATGAGGAACAAGAGATCCAGGTGGAATTCCTTGATGATTCTTAAACAATCAAGTTTCTGCACGGTCGAGTCCACGACATTCCAACAACCTGGGATGGTGGTTCATTGAGAGGAGGAGGGGTGGGCTTCTTGCCCTTCTTCTTGTTACCTTTATGAGGAGTAGGGGAGGGATTAGAGGTAGCTTTAGAGGAATCCCCCTCCTGAAGGATTTTACCCAGAGTTTTAGGGACCTTCTCATTCACCTTTTGATGATTCAATCGACTAGGAGATATTGCTGTTGATCGAGTGATGACCCCGATTATGTGAGAGCCACTCATGGTATCAGTGGTAGAGGGATCAACTTGTTCCAGAGTGGGTGATAGTTTCTCTTCCAAGTTGATAGGATCTTCAAGAGATGGAGAGAGGATTAGAGGGTGATTTAGATCATTAATTGACTTATTAGAGGAGGAAGGTAGAATGTTGTCCTCCATAGGAGTTTCCTAGGTACTAGGGATTTTAGAATGAGGAGGGGGAAGGGATGAATCTTGAAGGGGTAAGTCCTCTCTTGGAGTATCCATCTGTTTGGAGAGGAAGGTTTGACTAGTCTCCCAGTAGAGACACACGCTTTGCCACCCTGTTAGCTTGTGGCTTAGGATTTTGAGGGCAGGAGTGATTGTCATGAGAGAAGGTGTTGCACAATGAGCATGGAGACGACTTCCAATTGTAAATAATCTCTTGGGTAAATTTCTTACCGTTTAAGTTGATAGGGATTGAATCCGGGAGGGAGGAGGAAGTTGAGATTTGAACACAAATACGAGCAAACGTTATCCTAGCTTTAGAGGCAGTGAGATTATCCACTGCCAAAGGGATACCAATACGACTAGCAACCTTGGAGAAGCCCGATTCATTCCAACAGAGAGGAAGTTCGAGATCGATAGGAAGTTCGATATTAATTCTTTGGATGACCGAAAGTCCCAAGACCATTTTTGAAAGACAAATGGACGACTATTAAGGAGGCATGGGCCGTTATCCCAGACCAAGTTGTAATCCTCTTGACATGTGAACTTGAAGAGGAAAAAATCCCCTTCCAGGGTTAGGAGATCTAGGTTGCCTTTGAACTTCCATCTCTTCCTAATAGCGGCAAGCAGGGAACCATAGTATGGGCGTTTCCCAATTGCGTGGCCTATCAGCGATAGTTGCCATTCTTTTTGGTCTTCAGAGAGCTCATCTTCAAAGAAAGAAACTTCTTGTGAGTCAGATGGGATGAAGGAAAGAGGTAGTGCCTAGCTTTTTTTTTTCTGGGCGAGAAGAAGGTCCTTCCACATGCTAGGACCGTTATTGGTAGATTTAGGGAGACCAAGGATTGAGGATTGAGGAGGGGAGGCGGAGAGTGGAGGGAAAGAGGTATGATGTAAAAGGTTAGATGCTATGGGATCCATACTAACACGGACACGACCTCCGACAGGAGGCCGGGAGGAGGTAGTGGTAGCCAGAGCGAAAGTCGGGTGGAGGAGGAGGAGGAGGAGGAGAGGAGGTTGGGCTGGAGAACTTCCCAGCCCTAGATCACACATTCCTCGAGCTTGGTGAAGATGCCTTTTATCCCAACATGAAGCTTTAGCTTCTTCTCATCCCTTCTCAAGTGAACACTAGTCTAAAGTTGGAGGGGATGATAGAATCGAAGCGCTATTCTTTACATCATACTATTGATATTTCGTTCTCTTTTTTATTTAATATTTATTTATTTTTATTTTTTTTAAAGCCCGCGAAATATCAATAGCCCAAATCATATGCTTAATAACTTAGTGACTGTACATATATTTTTCATTTCTAACTTATACATTGAATATGATACTCATAACTTTAATGCATGTATATTTAGGCGACAGCTTTACAGGATTAATGAGAAGTTTAATATTCAAATGTCTATATATAAACATACACTTGTATTGAATCACAAAAGTTAATATTTACATTAAATTAATTATATAGGCTTTGTCATCATTCATGCATTATTTATATCATATATATATTATAAAAAATAGCATATTTTACTATTATTATTATTATTATTATTATTATTATTATTATTTATTATTTATTATTTTTTTTTTATTATTATTATTATTATTATTATTATTATTTATATATGCAGGCATGTATGAACTTTAACTAATTAAAGATCATTTAACTTAATATTTTACTTTAATCAATTAATCAAATGATAATAACTTTATTATTGTACATTATATATTTATTTAATTTACCGTTCACTTTAATTGACTTAGTATTAGTAAAGTTCAATTTATTTAATTTATGATAACAACAACATAATATATACAATAGACTTTTAATATATATATATATATATATATATATATATATAGATATATATATATATATATATATATATATATATATATATATATATATATATATAATCAACATTTTGGTAAGTTCTATGTCAATTGAAACTATTTAAGCTCATTTTGCATATGAGACATTCTTCATTTGTTATCTTGAGAATGTGTGAAATTTGAGTGACTTTAATTGTGACCAAAATTATTTCTGCATTTGATCAATTTCTCCTTGCTCGCTTGACTTAGCCTTTGCTCTTGTTGTAAACTTGAAGGTCAACAGATCAAATAAGTCAACTCATATTCGATGTTAGATAATAAATCTGTGTACAAATTTAGCCTGATCCTCAATTATGTGAAGTTGTAAGTAAAAATATTTAATTTTACAAAAATGTTAAAAACTTCTTAAAGACATCCTAAATCTATCTCACATATATAATCAATTTACGAAATTATTTATGCATTTGATTATTGATATCTTATATGAGATTGAGTAAATATAATGTTAAGCTAATCAAATAAAAAAGTTTCATATGCTCATGCTTAGGAGTCTTGTGGACATAATGCATTAATAGATGTCACCACCTTCTTATAAAATAGTAAATTGATCATATTAAAATTATTATATCTACTAATATTTAGAGATAATTGATGAATAGAAATGAGATAATTTTGACTTTATAGATAATTGCACTTTTAGATATTAGGGTATGTATATGATAACAAAATTTTAATATTTATGTACTAGGATTTTTAAATATGCATATATGTTGTTACATTTAAAAACTGTTTAAAATTATCCAACACGGTTTAATTATTGCTCAATTTCTTAATACAAATTATTTTTAAGAAAATATATTTAAAAGTTTTATTTAGATTAAGACCCCTTTTGGGGAGGTGGTGGTGGTGCAATACGGTGCCGCAACACACCGCATTCAGGGGGGGAACCAACTCATTTTTTCAGGATGGGCAATATTTTAAATAATAAAATAATATAATAATTAAATAATAATCATAATAAGTATAATTAAATAAATAAAATTATATAATATTTTTAATTTTAGAAAAATACAAATAATTAGTAAGATAAAATCATCAAATTTATAAGAGAAAATTATAAATAGATAAAAATGTAAAAATTATTGCCTATAATTTATAGTTTAATCACCTTCTTAAGATTAAATATATAAATTAAATTTACCCAAGATTTATAGATTAAATTATTTGATGACTACAAAGTTAATAAAATATTAAAATTCTCTTTATCCATTTTTGAAATACTAAGTACAAAATAATTTTTTTTAAAAAATTATATGACGTAGATTAATTTAAGTAGTTTATGAATTTAATTAACATTAATATTAACTAATATGTGCATGTTAAATATTTTTAAAAAAATTGTAATATTAATATATAAATATAAATATAATTTATAAGAAGAATATTACTAACAATACAAAAAAATTTTAAAAAAATTTATGATTTAAAATTATTATAAATTTATAAAATATAGTTTATCACTAGATTACATGAGTTAAAAATATTAATTACATAAGATTATAATAAATTAAAATTAAATTCATTTTAAGATGGGTATATAATACTATTTGCTAATATTCATCTCAAAATTATTCTTAAGTCAGAATTATTTTGAGGATGGGCAAAATTATAAACTTCTCCATCTAATTGAATAAAATTAATATTTTTAGGCTGGGTAAATGTGCAAATTGTAAAAATTTTCATCCCATTACATAAATTTAATATTTTCAAGGTGGGCATCCACCCAACACTTGGTCCGACCTTCTTTGTTTGAGTACTATGTTTAGACCTCATTTTAGCTGCGTTTTGAGTGAGAAAGTCGTGTTTTCCAATTTAATCTGATTACCTTGGGTGGTAGTCAGAAAGCTGAGATTTGACTTTTGTAAAATTAAAAATTTGTATGCCACCAGATCATTTGCAGCACGTCAACCAGTGCTTTTTCACACAACTATAGCTATTCTAGACAGACCCTAAAATACTCTTTCTTTCTAACAACTAAGTACTTATTTAAGGTCGGTTGCATGTAAAATTAGTACAAATAAAGTTTAAATAAGGTTTCACTTAGAATTGGATTATATGTAAAGGCGGAACCAACCTCAGTTCTTAGGAGGGAAAATATTATATGTTAAGGTAAAAGTAATGGGCAAAAATAATTTTTTAAAGGGGGGTTGACTAATTTGACCAACTCATATAAGAGAAATTATAAAGTTCAGGAAAGGCAATTGCGCATTCATTAAAAGTTCTAAAAATTTTGATTGATATCATTAAAGATGTTGATTTAAATCTCCCATAAACCTCCTCACATTTTGACCCTCATATTTCTTGATTTTGCATTCTTCACATGATCACCCACCCTTAGGATGTTTATCTAGCATTTCTTGCATGTAGTATGAATGTTTTGCACCATCACTACACCTGCTGCCTATATAAAGATGATATTCCCTTCTATCATCTCCACAAATATCACACTTTTAGATCATCCTAAGGGTGTTCATTAGTTCAAACCAAAAAATCAAACCGAACTGATGTTATTTGATCAGTTTAGTTCTATTTGCAAACTTAAGGTTCAGTTTTTGATTGTAAAAACTATGCTATTTAGTTTTAAGTTTTTGGTTTTCAATTAAATTAAAAAAAAAGATTGATTAAACTGAATAAATCAAATTAGTTAAGAAATCAAATATAAGTATGTAATTTTGGTTGTAAATGCTTAGCTATTTATATAAATTGATAGATTTTTATTTGTCTATGTATAAAATTTATTATATTGTGTTTCAATTAATTAGTTTATATAAAATTGAAAATTTTTATTTCATTTATATGTTATTCGGTTCAACCAAAAACTGAATTGAATAAACTAAATTATAGTTTGGTTCAGTTTTATACTTTATTTGGATGATTCGATTATTTTAAGTTATTTGATTCAGTTTATTCGGTTTCACAAAAAATTCATTCTGACTAACTAAACCGACCGCCCCTACATCATCCAATTCAACATTTGATTCATAGTTTTTACCCACAATAGCAACTTGAGGTTGAATGAGTTGGTTCTGACCTTTGATTGCATTCAATACAGCACCATCCTTTTCAAGAAGTTTATTTACAGGACATTCTTCAGAACAATTATCACATGCATCATATCCTGGAAAGGCATTCAAACTAGCTTCGCTTTGAGCATTCTCATGACTTGAAGTAGCACTTAATAAATTACTTGCTTCAGTAGTTGCCAGCAGAAACTCATCCCAGATGCTGCTCTTGTGAATTAACACCGTATCCACCATAATAATAGAAGAACTATCAGATTTTGTCCTAACAAAGAGGTTACAAGAAATGCCACTCTTACTGTTGTGGTGCATGCATGATGAGCAAGGAGTCGAACGTACAGTGCATGTTCCAGATTCAATCTTCATTACAGAACGTTCGTTTTGGAAACATAAACTTCTTTCCATCAATCTCTTGCAATGAACTCTTCCAGATTTTTCAAAGAATCAAAATTTTCAGTTTTTTGTAATAATTGAAATCTCTCTATTATGGCATCGTGATGCTATGTAGCTCCCGAGATGTTTAAAAACCTTTGTGGATTTCACAAAAGAGATCATAATGAAATCTTCACATCCAACAAAGCCAAAATCTACGTCCAGCCAATCCCTGGAGGTAATGGTTAGGAGCATGGAATTACGCTCTTACTAACATTTGCCTTCGGCAATAGTAATCTTAGGCCAGTTCATTTACATTTTACGTCCTTTTCCTTGTCAATAAATTTTTTTTTTTCCTTCCAAAATATTTTCACCTTCCAACATAACTGATGTCACTTTAGATACAGTATCAATGTTTTATCATCTAAGGAAGTCTCTTCCTCAACGACCACACCAGATTTAGAAGCGTTTTCATCTTCACATGAAACATTAGCGAGTGGAATATCATCAAAAACAGTGGATATCTCTATGTTACCTTCAATAATCCCATCATCCTTCTTGACTTCTTCTACAAAAACATTTTCATCAGATTTAGTTTGAGCTAACTCAGGGTTACCTTCAAGATCTTCTCAAATTTTGACTGGAGTCTTTAATGTCTCATCTTCTAAACTATCATTCTTCTCAATTAGCATTAATTACACCAACGCTATTTAGCATTAATTACACCAAATTTTGACTGGAGTTTTTTTTTTTAGGCCCCTAAATTAATGTTCTTCTCTGAAACATCAAAACTCTCCATAAAGTTGTTCATTGTGTGGAGCAAACAGAATTGAAATTATAAGCTGATAAAAGCCTTGAAGTATATCATCATTATGGGCACTGAAAAGAACTTACTACAAAACACTGTAGATTTGCAGCTGACTCAACGTGCATTGACAGTTCGATTCATAGGATGCAAAACAACTCACCTATGGAGTTGGTTCCTTTCTTGCATTGCAACCTTCCATTTTCGGCCTCATCTTCCTCCTTCCCGAAGCTAACCTTCTCTGATTCTGACATCCTCTTCACTGCTTCCTCTCTGATGCCAGACCTCTTTTACTCTAGCCTTTGACCACCCCTCCTTCATGTCCTCCTTGCCTCCCCGTCTCTGCTGATGCCTTCTCCCATCTCTATCAACCATGACATTGTTGATTCCTAGTCAAACCTCGTTGCCCTCCTTGGTAGTGCACCTAGCTAAACCAAGAGTTTCTACAGTGGCCAACCTTTTCGTAGTTCGCTCACTTCCTGGGCTTCTATGTCCCTGGGCTTCTATGTCTTAGGTAACTCTCATAATTAGTGTTAATTAAAACTAACTATTAACCTTGTTAACTTACATGATATTCATGAAAATATGAGTACTTTTTTTTAATTGTACATATATGTAGATGCTATTTTATGAAAATAACCATAAATTCTAACTCATTATTTTGCGCCATTAGATCTTCATTGATATGTATTAGTCTACATTAATGGCAGTGATTAGTGAATAATAGAAAGCTAAAATGAAACTAGATTGGAAATGATTTGTTATTTCTATTTGTATGCCAATAATAATACATTTATTGATCTGAAAGTGCAAGTTCTTCAACACCACTTAATGGAGGAAAAATGGATATCACCCTCTTATAGGAAGAGGAGGTAGGTGAGCTAAGGGTTGCACATAACACAGACATACATGATTGTTGACCTCCACATATATCGTAAATTCAGTCAAGCCTACAAATCAAATTTGTGACGGGCGACGTCGATCAAAATGCACTGGATGTCGTGAAAATAATCGAGATGACCCGATCGTGACGACTTACGTTATGTTGAGCGCCAAAATCAATTAGAATTTAAATATTGCAAAATCTAACGATCAATTGATTAAGCGCCGAGTATCAATGTCACGTATATCAGTCGAGTTATGGCGATGGAGCGAATTCGTGAAATTGATCGTCGCTTAAACAAACGTTGAAAACTATCAAATGAGATTGACGAATTACTGCCAATATCGAATAATCGGCGGTGGCGTCAAGTGAAATTTGAAATGCGGGCGTCCAAAATAGTCAAAACCTCCGATGACGACGAACTTCCGCTCGTTGAATGTCGAAATTAGTCGGGTTATAAATATTGTAACTTAATGATCAACATCGGCGCGTCATTACACGTATACGCGTATTGAGGTCGAAAGAGGATCAAACCGCTCATTCAAATTGATCGTCATTTGGCAAACGTCAAAGTTTATCGTAAGACTATTCGCTCATTGGGAAGAGTCTGCAAAATCGAGGATTAATCGCGTTTTGAGTGAAATGGACTCATTTGACTAACCAAATTCTCCGATCATGACGGTTGCATTATTCGTTAATAAAATTACCAATTGATATATATATTTATTATGTCGAATCAAATTCAAATTAAAACTATTTAATTAATTTAAAAAATCTCTAAATTATCTCTCATGCTCAATCGTTCCCCATTTTTATTTTTTCAATTTTTTCTGATTTAAACAAAAAAAAAAATTTGATTCCCCCCGAATTACCCCTCATTTTCCAGCGGTTTCATTCCCTCTATATTTTTCTTCCCAATATTCTCTCTCCTACATTCCCTCCCTCGTTAGAAACGCTCTGCACACAGCACACAGCACACAGCACACAGTAAAAAAAAAAAATTCCCTCTCGGTTTCCTTCGTCCCGCACTGTTACCCGTAGCCCGCGCGACCCGCTGCCGCACCCGCACCGCTTCCGCGCAACGAGCCCGCCTCGGCCCACCAGACTCATCGCGTTCCGTTGCCCGCCACCGCCGTCCGACCTCCCTGCGTCCGCACCGCTGCCGCCGCTCCGCGTTCCACCCGTTCTGCCTGCTCCCACTGGCACGCATAAAACCGCCCTCTCCTCTTCCCGCGAGCCCGCCTCCACTGCCGCGTGACCCACGCCGTCCCTCGGCCCAGCCTGCCGCACCGGCGCGTCTCTCGGAGGCCACGGCCCGCTAGCCAACAAATCTCTTTCCCTCCAGCCCATGGACCGCCAACCAACAAACCTCCTTCCCTCCAGCCCACGGCCCGCTAGCCACTTTTCCTTTCTGCAGCAGCCCTTCCTCCATAACTCGTTTTAAACTCGGGACGTTCACTTCTTCTTTCGATCCCGCTTTAACCCCAATTTTATGCATGATCGGAAGAAGCGTCATCGATAATTCTTTTTTGATTTGATCGCACTCCTCGATTAGTCTTCCCATTTTTCGCGAATCGGGAAGAACATCAACAGACGAATTCTTCTTTTGATTTTCGACAGCGTGCATAACCGTCCATTTTTCGCCGCAACTTCGGAAGAACATCGCCAACAGGCAATTCTTTTAGTTTATAGCTCTTTTACATTTCCAAATTGCATACATAATCCTGTTCTTTTGAGCATTGCGATCAAAAATCGTCGAACATATGTGATCGTAAATATATATATATATATATATATATATATATATATATATATATATATATATATATTTGTGTTTTTATGCAGGTTTGAAGATCTCGTTGTACTCAACAAGGCTCGACGAGATAAAAGAACCGGTTGTGTCATACGCCATCATTACTCAACAGGCGTCTGGAAAAGTCAACACTCGTTAGATATCGCTCCCCCTAGAGGAAATGTTGCAGAAATTTCGTCTAATTGCTAGACTTAGAAAAAAGGGGGGATGAATATATATTGCATTATATGTATTCTTTCAAGCCTGAAGACCTCGTTCTCAGAGGCGAGATGAAAACCGGTTGTGGTGTGTCGAAGACACCGCTCTGTCATGCAGGCGTGCAAAACTCGATATAGCCTATATAGGGATGGCACCGGGAGGTTGCCAAAATTGCGTCAAATTTTTTAACTTAGAAAAAAGGGGAGAGTGAAATGAACTGACTTAAGAACGCTAAGTAGAGAAACCTGCAGCTAATTTTAAACTAAAGGCGTTAAACAAGAAAAAAAAGGTGGGGGAAGCCTTTAAAGAAAATTTTGAAAAAATAGAACATTCATTTAAAATCTAAGTGAAATTTGGGAGAGTAATACTAAACTCATAATAAACTTACATTAAACTTAAAGTCTATGGATGAATCTAAATTGAGTTTAATGACTTATAATCTGAGGTGATTACTTGGTTAATAAGCATAAGTAGTAAAACAATAAATCAAATCGATAACTTATCAAAAGTGATGTAGATTGAATATAATCAAATTGGGAGAATTACAAAAAACTCAACAAGTAAACTAAGTGCAAGTAATATTTTAAACTACAATCTAAATCGAAGTGTCATCTTCGCCACTGGATCTGCAACTCTTTGTACAAGCAGACAGAAGACGATACTAAATCAAAATCTATAAAAATCATAAGGCTTCCTTTCATCAAAAATCAAGGAATTTCATCCTAACTATGATTTTCAAAATCAATGATTTTATTAATTAAATGAAATTAGCTAAGCTATAAACACCTGCATGTACTCGGATATAGAGATTTCAAGTGCAAATTTTAATGTCTGAAAAGGCTGCGCAAGCTAATTGGAATAAAAAATGAAAATACAAAATCAATCTCATAATTCAAACATAAGATTACCTAAAATTGCTATACACTCGCATGGGTCTCGACACTATGTTGAATGCTTAAATTCATGTGGCTAAGGATGCTGCGCGGGTTGCTTCCGGTTTAGTCTTAGGACTGGGTCCGGGTTAACAAAACCTAAAAACCCATAATAAGAGTTTCAAATGAGTGGAATATCGAAACATTACGTGTGATAGTAGATAATCTCTTGCTAAACATAGTTGACTAATCTAAAGCTCTTAAACATATTCAATTAATCAATTTTTTTAACTCAAATAAATTATCAATCTAAAACAGCTTAAATGAAACTCTATCATTAAAAACTTAAATCAATCTCAATACATCCACCTTCCGCAACTGTTTGTCGGGGGTGACAAATTAAGAAAACTCTAGCTCATAAAGGAGTCAATGTCAAATCAAGTGTTCTGCTATGTTCACTCTCAATCAATCTCACGCCAGTAAGGACGTGGCTCGTGTCCTCTGACTGCGTGGCTTGGCCAGTAGGCTCCACAGATGAAACAGTTACGACCAGAGTCCTCTGATCGGGTGGTTTGGTCAATCAGGCTCCATTATATTACGATCACGACCGTAGCCTGTATGCTCCCCAATGGCTCTGCCCTTTGAGTTGTGAATCATAGGGTATACTTGATAGGGCAAACAACCCTCTGTCATCTAAGGTAGACTTAAGATTGTCTCCTTAGACAAACATCATCCCAAGTTTACAATGATTTCTTGGACGACGTAACCCATGTGTTGCTGATAAGGATTCTTCGGTCAGGTTGGGTCGACTACCTCCTCTGACTAAGTAGATTAGGAACTGCGACTGCCCGGGATGACGGAACCATGGGATCTAGATCGGGCACGTCATCATTCCCCCAACCATCAGGTTTAAGTTGAAATAATAAATTTCATAATCTAAATTCTGAAACTCCATATGCTGCTACTATACGCTATGCATTTAGTGATCTGACGACTAGCCTTAATCGAAAGTTCTCTCTCAGTTATTGAGAGGGGTAATTAACTAACTATAGGGGCTTGCGCCTATAGAAACTTGGAACCAGATCTAAAGTCCTCACAAAATGAGAGCGAAATCTCTGAGTAGTGTCTTATCTACTATTTCATCTGACTTCTGAAAATTACACTAATACTTCAAACCACTCTCTTCAATATCAAATCAATTTATCGAGAGATCGGTGGCGAATTTTCGGAGCCCACAATAACACAATTCCAAGAATATTGTAGCTTTGTGATTGGTTTTATGTTAGTGGAGGTGACCACCTTCAATGCCTCATAATCGAGAGGCAGTAGCATAATCACCCTCTAATAAAATAAATAAATAAATTACACACAGGTGTAAATGAGCCATAAATAAAGTTTCTAAATATATAATTGGATGTTTATACACAAGGGATGAAAGATGTTTTGCTCACTTCGACTGGATTGTCCACCAGAATCGGTCTCAAAGTATGACTTGGAAGCTACCATACTTCAGAAAAGTGAAACAGATACTGATCACAAAACTGAAAGCCGTTTGAGTTCCAAAATTTTTTTAGATAACTGTTTAGCCACTATTGGTCTCAACAATTTGCAAAAGTTTTTAAATTTGATCGCAAAACATCTATAATGAGCTCTTTGGTGATTCATTTTGTGATTACAGACAATCACAAATTGACTTCAGCAACGAAATGTAAACTTCATGCATTCCTATTATGGGTATGTTGTTATAGTTGCAAAGGCGCCATAAATCTCTCAACAGAAGCGTGATTTGAGAGCATTCATGGTAATTATAAACATCATTGCGCTATTTTCTTAAACGCATTCTAGATTTCTTGATGGTTTCTGGCTCATCAAAGCTAATTGAATAAATCAAATGGTTATTATTTCAGTACATCTTTTTGTTTGTTCAGAATATAATTCATAGGTATCCCTCAGTCAAATGAATGAATTTGCATTATCAAACCTATTTTATTTAATTTCAAAACATGAACACAACGAAATAATAACAAAACCACTCGTTCAAAAGATGAAAGAGAACACGCTTTATAAGCAAAGTTAAGCAATGCCCATCTCTCAATTTATTATAAATAGTTTGGCTGCAAAATAGAACTAATTTTCAAGCAGATAAAAACAGCACTTCATATTTTGTTTTCGTTCCCCTCTTCAAATCTCTACCCACGTGGTGCTTAGCTCACATATCAACCTAATCTTCTTCGTTTTAACTTTCTCTGGTTGTGATACTTTATACTTTCTTCTGGAAACAAGGAGCCATGCCTTCATTGTCTTGTCCTCATTCGTTATTTTGTTCTGCAAAGCTCAAGTTATCAACATTAATGCTGTTTGAGAGAACAAATAATTCTGATTTTTATGATTTTGCGAGAAGCACATGGCAGTGTTCTCCTTCCTGAATTGTGCTTCCTCAAGTGATGATGGCAGGCAAAATTTGTAAATGTTATATTTGTAATGGCTTGGTAATGTGCACTATTATATGTTGTATGTGCTGTCAGAGGATAAATATTAGTCATTTTCTTGCTTCTATCTTATCTTTATGAAATTTTTATCAAGGATTAGAACAACATTCTTCTATTTAAGTATGATCTTTAGAAATCTTTAGGTTTTCAGCTAGCAATATTGCATGTGTATTTTGTTTCTATAACTATATCTGATTTAATCCTCGATTATTGCTTGAATTATATTTGTCACTCTTATTATCATCAACTACATAATTAACCAAAACATGAGTTTAGTCTATCTTGTGAATGTTTGCACTTGGAAAGTATCCGGAGCCTATGTGGGTTACTTGGAATGTTCAATCTTGCTAGACTCGAGAGGGATCTCCTCGAGGACTTTTGAGAAAAAAAACAAGTCTTTATGTTATGCAAAGATGAATATTATTATAGAAAGCTTGGAATGAATCAAATTGTCATCATATGCTTTTATTTATTGAATATGGCAATGGTTATCAAGAAAGAGCCAAAATAATCTATTTGAAAGTTGAGATGTATAGCTTTGTATTTGCTACTTCATCACTATAAATCATGTTTCTAAGGCATTGAATAATATGTCCTAAAAATTAAAAGTTTTGAGTCAAGCTAGGTTTATTATGGTATTTTATTTAGTCTTGATTTATCGGGCTTTGAAATCCTAATCTAAGTAGAGTGCGATTAATTTTTCACAATCCATGAGAAAGAAAGACGCCTATGGAGAGACTTGGATACTGGCATGGGGGGGCAAGAATGGTTGGATTCCTAAAATTACTCGTGATTATGGAAGTAAAGTACATCCAATTTGTAACAACATATCAAGCAATTGTTGTCACCATTCGAGATTAAAATGAGGTTGTCTAAAGTCTTGAAGAAGCAATATTAGGAACAAGATTGATACTACACAGAATAAAAGAAAATGATAGAGATAAAGCATAATCATAGAGATACTAAAATCTATATGATTCGGCTTTAAGCAAGCTTACATTAATAATAGAGAAATGAGATTTTGACCTACTAACAATATAAGCTATGAAAGATGTAAAATGAAGATGAGCTTATTCTTTGAATTAAAGTACATAATCTTATAATTAAACAAAATTAAGCCCAAGAATAGAATAAAAGAGAATAATAATTGGAAAGGCATCAATTTGATGATTTGATAATAAGTGTGTGAATGTCAAGCAACAAAAATAAATAAAGTGAAGAAGGTATCATCAATTAAGAGCTAGTGTTAATGTGAAGAACAAAAAAGAATGTCATCAACTGAGAAAGTAAATATAGATCAATTTATCAATCTTATTAGATGTTCATGTCACTTTGAATTAATATTTATATGTGTGCCATTAGTAAACTTAGATAAGTATCAATATTTTATGAACATGAACAATTCTTTTTGCATTAACAAGCTTAGGCATGCTCATGATTTCACCCATCAATTTCAAGGGAGTACCAATCAACTTAAAATATGAAAAAGCCTACCAATTCATGCACTAGAACAAATGATCATCATAAACATACCTATTGATTTAGCCTATCTTATCAAATCATATGTAGCACATTCTCATTATCAAATAAATGTGACATTTGAATCTAAAGGCCTTTGATTAGTTTATTCCAACATTCTCATTTAATAAGCTGCTTAATATGCTATCACAATATACCCATTATTATGTTAAGAAGTCTAGCATCATTAGTTATGATAAATGATGGAGAATTAAAGCTAAAAAAATTTAGAATGCATGATGATCGACTTTTTTATCACACTAGTGTTAAGATTATCGACTATAATTAACTCAATGAAATCAATAATTACCTCCCTATTGACCTCACTTTTGGAGTGAGGATTAATCCTCCCTATCTTAGATCTAGGAACCTTCAAGATACTTGGATTTCCTCTAGTGATTAAGGGGGCACTGAAATTTAAGCTTAGAGACTTCGAAAGCTTAACCATAAGCTCAGAGTCCACCTTGGGATAAATAGATTCTACCTACCCTATGGCCTAAACTAAGACTCATATGTATTCACTCATCCAAATTTAAGCTCATGTGAATGGAGCTAAACCAACTTCAAACTTATTCAATTCATCTTAATTGAATTTGATTTTCCAATCTAAGCTCCAAGCCAAACTAACTTGGACCTTAATCTAAGTTAACTCCACCATGATCCTATAACTCAATTCAAACCCTTTCAAGCAAACTAAATCTAATTTGACTTTCTCAATCACTCTAATTATTCATTAGGTCATTTCAAGCCACTTCAACACTTATAATCAAACCAACTGAACCAAGTGAATTTGATCAACCCAAGTTAGTCCATTTAACCTAAAAGATTCAAATGAGCTAGAACCTAACTAAACCTAAATCAATTGCAATCAAAACCAACAATCAACTTCAAATTTATCATTGAACACAACCATCCATTACCCCAATTGATTCAGGATGGCTTGACCAAATCACTTGACCCAAAGTAACACAAAAGGGGCAATTGAACCAAACTATAATTAAACCCCCATTAGATCAAATCAAGCCACGCAATCCCTTCATTGATGATTGTAGGTCATTATTGAACACTCCACTACAATCAATTGATCCTAACCAAGCCAATTTGGCCCCCATAATCCACATTGACCCAATTTGACCTAAAGGCCAAATTAGGCCAAATAAAATCCTAAACCAAATTGGTTGAAGCCAATATTTCTCACCAATCACCAATTGAATATTAAACATGATCCAACCTTCGATTTGACCCAATTTGGTCAACCCAATCCAATTAGCCTACTTAGCCAAATTTGACCTAAATAGTCAATCTGAATTAAATCACTCCATAATCCAAATCAATTCAAATCAACTCTACCAATCACTCACAAATGATCAATTGAACATAGACAAAGTCCATGCTCAAATCAATTTGTCCAATTTGGCCAATTTGGTCAAATTAGTCAATATGATCCATTTGACCCAAAATGAACCATATGAATCAAATCAATTGCACTAATTCATTCCAAATGATCAATTGAACTTAAGCAAACCCCCACTTTGATCCAATTTGGCCAAAATAGTCAATTCAGCCTAACATGACCCTTTTGACCCATATGGGTCAAATTGAGCCAAATGTAACTAAACCTAACCCAAACCCAACCAAACTTGGCATGACTCATCATTGGGTCACTATGGGCCCAAGTGAGCCTAACTCATGGTAAACCTGATTTGGGTCAAACCCATTGAATTAAGTCACCCAAATGGGAGAAAATCCCCATTTGGATGGGTTCTCCAGCTCCTTACCCTATAGCAGCCACCTTTAGCTCATCTAGGACAAGAGGACCACTGACTTAACCTAACCCAAAGCTGTTGGAGTTAACCTTTGGCCATGAGGGGGTGAGTTCACCCATGACAACCCATTGGTCTATTTAAGGGAGAGGGTACACCTCATGCCAGCCCACTATACTCTCTCAGCCTCTCACACTCAGCCACCTCAGCAGTTCCCTGCCATCTCCGACCACTTACCTCGACCAGAAGGCCACCAAAGATTGAACCAACCCTAGCCCTTGGTTCAGTTGGGGAGGAGAGTATACTCCTACCCATGGATTCAAACCGTGCAGAGACCTTCCCTAGAGCATTCCGCACAGTCCCATACCCTCTCCCGAGCTCCCTGTGCACCCCATTGCTAGTGAGACTAGCTCCCGATCAAACTCGAGAGCCCCATCAGCCCAAGTTTCCTAAACCTCCACCAAACCCAAATTAACTCTTCCCACACCTTCACCACACTCTAGCGAACCGAAATGAATCATTTCTTGAGCAATTCAACCACCAAAAATTGTCTTAAGACTAACTCCAGTGAGCTTTACGATGACATTTGGTCCACAAAATAATCGACGGGGAGGCAGCTCATGATCTTCTCAATAAGGCTTTGTCACTTCAAGACGAAGATACCTCTATCGGTAGACCACCGGTTTATAGCTCTGGCGAGATAAAAATTTGACAACTGTAGCTTTGTCCCCTAAAAGTTGGTCTTTTTGAAGTGAATCGTGTTTTCATGCAATTTTCACCTTAGGATCCCCTTAGATTTATTCCCAGATCATTTTGGAGTCAATTTTCCATCGAATGAGCTCTGATGAGCTTGACTCAAGCGTGTCTGCCTTCTGGTGCTCTTGGGATGATGAATCACCGGCTGTCCATTTCGCTTGATTAGAATGTACGATCGTGATTAATCATGTTAGAAATTTTGATTTAATCCCTTTGAAATCACGAGATTAATCTCGACTGTCTGATCCAAAATCAGATGGCCGAGATGAAACAGCATTCTCCGCCGCTAAGTCAGCTGACATATCGGATGATTTAAGTAACCAATATCGCAATGTCACATGGAAAGCACTGTCGAGTCAACGTCTGAGTGGCACTGATGGGTTAAAAGGTTAATTAGACTTTGAAAATGTATTTAAATGACCAGAACTTCAAAAACTCATAACCAATTGTAAAAAGATCCAAAAAAAATGGAAATATACCCATTTTGGAAAGGTTTGACAAAGGAAAAATTAAGAAAAACAAAATCCCTAATTTATGTCTAGTGAATAATGTCTAATTAAGATTTGAAGTTTAGGTTAATTACTTTAACTAAGGCCAAATTACTTGGTTAATTAATTTTAAATTTGGTGGGATGATTCCATGGGATGTCATCTGCCTCCCATAATTTTCTTGGAATTATTTGTCATGTAATTTAAAGAAATTTGAATTTCAATCCTAATTACCCTCATTAATTAATTAAAAAATTATTAAAATTGATAAATAGTGAAAATTAAATATTTAATGATAATTGATCATTGTGAGTAGTGGGAATAGTGAGGAGAAGTAATTAAATCCCCTTTCCTAATTGTTTTTCGAAATGTATTTTCTTAAGAATGTTAATTAACATATGTAATAATTAAGGATCAATTAAAATAATTAATGATAAAATAAAATCAAACAAATTTAATAATTAGTTCAGATAGTTCAAGCATATTCCATTAATACTTTGTTATGTGTTTAATAACATAAAGTCATTAAACAAACTATGATTAACCCATTGGTATGGGAAAATCATAAGAGTATTTAACTTAGATTTTTTACTTCTTTAATTGAATTAAATCTTAAACATTGGTCTAATTGCATTAGATCCCTTTAGGTGCATTGTAAATTTTACTTTCCTTAAAACATATCATTGAAGGCTTATGACCAAGTGGCTAATTAAATTAAAGAATCTTAGTGAATGGTAAATAAATTGATGTGCTTAATGATTTGAACCTAATCAACTCATAAAATTCATTTAATTGCTTTCTTTAAATATATATCAAATCACCAACATGGGATGTGGTAAATACTAACTATCATCTCTTCTCTTTAGATTTTAATAATTCAAACATCAAAATCAAATCTCATAAGAATTTTAGTTAGTCTTAAAAAATATTTATTTGGCTTGATTACCATAGGACTTAATGTAATTGAATATATTATGTGGCAATGTGTAATTACTTCTTTTCAATCATTATAAATATGCACGTCATTTATTTTGCATGTTCATCTTTTCAAAAAAAAAAAAAAAAAAAGAGAAAATCAAAATAATATGGTTACATTTAAGTTGCATGTATTGAATAAATATTATATGGTGTGGTTATTATCACTAATAAATTTTAAATTAGATTCAAAACTATAAGCTAATGATGTAAAATTTAAGCTAATGTTGGCTATAAATATTCAATAAAGTTTACATTTAGTTATAATTTAAAGATGGTAAAGGATTATTTTGTTTTCATGGTTCATGTGTCTGTTTACATATGTTTGGAGTTGGCAAGTATATAGTCTGGATATCTCGGGAACACGAGACTTTAAGTAGCCCCAAAGAGATTTTAGATAATCTCACTTCCCTAGTTTAATAACAGCACATATATATATATATTAAATCAAATATCATAAACTATAAAAAAGAAGAAGTGTGTATGTTATTGATGGTGGAAAGAAGTAGTAGAATGTTGTTTATATAATAGTGATTCAATTTTATTAATCCTACAATGTCTTTTATATTTGAATAAGACTCCTTAAGACTAACCCAAACTTAGGTTAAGTAAAATGCTTATAAATGGTTCACTAAAGAAACCAAAGTCATAATAATATACCTTTAGAAATAACTTAGGATAATGATGAAGAGGGTCAAACCCCTTTCTTCTCTTCATAATGATTTGATGTTGAGTAGACAATAAATGAAACAAGAAAGTGTAAATTAAAATTAATCAATTCATTCAAAAATTTGAACTGAAATCTCCCCTAATGTTTAACTTAAATAATTATAAACTTTAAATAATCACACTCTTAAAGCTTAGTTAAGACACACCACACTAAACCTTAATACACATATTAGAATGCTAAGTCACCAATTCTAGTCTTAGGTTAGGCTGGTGTATGTTATGGTGTTGTATTTTATTTTATGATATAATATTTTAGACTGAATGTTAGGATTGTTTGTGCTTAGACTAGATGTTAGGTCGCTAATAGCCTAATGATGTCTCTTGCAATGGATTATGCTAAAGGTGTCATTGTGTAATAAGTAAAAATAAATGTTCTTACTCGTAGTTGTTGCTTATATTCCCTAAGCATAATCCAATTAGGATAGGTGGGCTTGGCTACCCAAGTGCAGGGTGCTAAGTTCAAATATGTGAAATATAAATGCTCAATTTGTATGCTTAATTAGCTAACATGTGTTTTCTTTGTAGTTATTATATATATATATATATATATATATATATATATATATATATATATATATATATATATATATATATATATATATATATATATATATAATAATTAGGATTAGTGTTATGAGATTTAGGATGGTGGCTAGAAGTAAAAAACCTGAGAGGCCTTGTGAAGCTTGGAGCAAACTAATCCAAAAGAAAGAAAGAAGGACAAGAGATTGAAGTCCCCGATAACATTTATTTTTAATTGTAATATTCAGTTGTAATCCACATTGTATAAGGGTAGAGTTTGGCTACCCAATTTCTTTTCCTTTCTAAGTGTATGGTGGTACCCGGTTGCACCGACCTCTTATTATTTTATGAAATTCATATGCTTGATTGTTGTGTTTAGATTTTGCAATAAAAATAATATGTTTCCATATGTTTCTTAAAGTGTAATGATTTGATGCGTGGCCTAGATGCGGGAAGCTCTTTATAATAAAATTTAATTTGTTGCCCTCAATAAATAACTCATAACTAAATTTTAAGGCAACTTATAACCTAATTTTAAAGCCTAAGCTTTTAATAAAGATAATAAAATATTTAATAACCCCTTAGCTGAATGATTGTATGTTATCACACTATGCATATCATATTATTTCTCTCTTAGGATCTCTACTCTTACACGATAGGGGACATACTTTACCTATGAGAGCAGTCTCTTGTAGTGGAGAATACCTCTTCTTGCTGATTTAGCCCACAACTCAATTTCATCATGCATTTAGATATAATTATCTTAAGCCTTGCTCCAAAATAAATGTGTCAAGAATGATTTATAAAATTGTAATTTTTGGTATTAGTCTAAGTCATATTTTCATACCAATCATGGTCTAATCTTATAGGGAGTGAGTTTAGGATTCTAGCTCATTTCTTAATTAAATAACAACCTAGCTATTTTGCATCTACATAAGATCAGTCTACATGATTTTAAAGCATAGGAAGTGTTATTTATCACTCTAAGGGTTGTAAGTCCGTAAGAGCCGTGATGTGTATATTCTCTTTATGGAGGTAAAATATTATGTCTCATTTTCCGACTAGATTTAGGTCATGCTTCTAGCTTGTGCTAAGACATTTTAGATTTAGGTTATGAGGCTACTTATTTCCTTCAGCATCGATAAGTCCTCACCTCTTAGGAATTTTAATAATCTTGTATTGTTAGACTATAAGCCCTATCATTCTAATGAGATTCCAATTTAAATAGAAGTAAATTTTCTCTTTCAGAAATGTGAAGCCTCATTATATGGTAGATTGAAGCATTTACTAGGCTTCCTAGTAGCACGAGTGCTTCCCACTCATCCTCCTTTAGAATTGGTAAATAAGTCTTCCTATTTGAACCTTCCCACTTAATTTCCAAATGTACCCACTCCTTTGATAGTCTTTCTTTGAAATCTTTGGAGGTACTTGTTGATAAATTTAATTGAGAGTAATCTTAAAAAATTTCCATTTCTTGAGAAGTAATTAACTATGGAAGCTTGCTTCCATAAGAAACTGAAAAACCCAATATAAAATAAATCTTGCTTTACTTCTTCATATAAAATGGGATAAAGATCTATGGTACATATGTAGACTCTTCTACCTTAGAAGTCGTTATTAGTTGACTAGGTCCATTGTAGGGTGATATTTTTATCTTTTGAGATAATACATCATACATTAATGTCACACCTGATCACTTCAATAAGTACCACCTAAAATCTACTGGTGTCCTATTGACCTCACTTTTGGAGTGAGCTCTCAACTTCCTCATCATAGGTCTACAACCCTTGTAGACACTAAGAGCTCTTAGTCTTAAGACACTTCTAGTGATTAGGTGAACATTTAACCTAAGCCTAGAGACTTGGAAGGATTAGCCATATGAAAAAATTATGCCTTAGGGATTTAGGAAGACTTGCATACCCTATAGCCTTAAATCTAAGATCATAAATCCAACTCCAAATGATTGAAACCCATGATTAAATTCAAATTCCAAATCCCTTCTTAAGCCCTTTGATTTTATCTTATGGACTTAGCCTTAACCAAATTCATATCAACCTAAATTCAATTGATTTTCTCAAATATCAAATTCAATCTAAAATCAAATCCAACTCCAAATGATTGAATCCCATGATTAAATTCAAACTCCAAAATCTTTTCCTAAGCTATATTAACCACCTTCATATGCTTAGCCAAAACCTCCTTCAACCAAATCAAATTTGGTTGATTTCTTTATAAATCAATCATTCATTCATTTATATTCACAAATATAAATGAAATCTAAATTCAAACCATTCATATCAAATCAAACTAAATCAAACCAAATCAAGACCTTTCTTAAGCCATATGGACCCACCTCCATAAGCTTAACCAAATCTCAATCCAAATCAACCCAAACTCAATTGATTTCTTTATAAATCAATCATTCCTTCATTTATATTCACAAATATAAATGAAGCCCACCCTCCAATGACCAAAAATAAATCAAACCAAATCAATTCCCTACTTAAGCCCTTTTGACCTACATCCCTCAACTTGGTCAAATCAGCTTCCAAATCACTCCAAACCCAAGTGATTTTCTCATGAATCATTTATATCTTCATTTTCATTCATAAATATAAATGAAATATAAATCCAAGTGCCCAAAACCAAACCCAAATCAAATCAAATTCTTAATTTTAACCTTTTTAACCAAATTCTTGACCTTGGCTGAATGATACCTAAATCAATTTAAAACTCATGGATTTCCTCATGATTCAATCATTATTTCAAATATAAATACAAACTACAATTATCAAACTAAACCCAAGTCAACCCAAGTCAAGCCCATGTTGATCTTTTTTGACTAGAAATTATCATATGAACCAAAATCCATTTGACTTCAAACCACTCGCAAATGAATTTATATTTTCATCATGAATCTATAAGTGAGCTCAACTAAACTTAAAATGGGCCAAAACCACTTGACCCAAAATGACCGAAAGACTCTTTTTGAGCCAAGATCTAATCCAACCCAAATTGGATTGAAATAAGCCCTTTTAAATCTCATATCATGATCAACATCATCCTAAGGTGATCAACTACCTTGAATTGGGTCAAACCAAGTCAACCTCATCCTTTGACCAAGTCAACCTTTAGCCCAAATGAAACATAAGCAAGCCAAATCCCACCATATATCAAATTGATTGAAACCATTGACTCGAACCCACTCATGATCAATGATTGAACATGACCAAACCATCAGTTGAGCCAAACCAACTCCAATTGGACATTTGACCTAAGTTGACCCAAATTGGCCTAAAAAGCCAAAATGGGTCAACTCATGATTTGATCCAAATTGATTGCAACCAATGGCTCAAGTTCATTCCAAATCACTTATTGAACTTGACCAAAGCCATGATTGAGCCCAATTTAGCCAATTGGTCAACTTGACCCAACCTAGCCCAAATTGACCTAAAGGGTCAAATTGGCCAAAATCCAAATTAATTCCAAATTAAACTAAACCAAAGCCTACAATCATTTTTAAATTAACCAATTGAACATGAAACAACATTTAACCCAACCCAATTTTGTCAAATTGGTCAAATTGGTCAACTTAGCCCATTTGACCTATTTGAATCTAAATGAGCCAAAATTAAACCTAAGACAAATTAATCAAAATCGCTTGAACCAAAATTCTTCAAAACATCATTTGAACCTAACCCAAGTCTTAGTTTGACCCAATTTGACCAATTGGTCAACCCAGCTCAACCTAAACCAAATGAGCTTATTTTCCCCTAAGAGTTGGCCTAACTCGACCCAAATCAGTCCTAACTCATTCCCAAACTAGCCCAAATCCAAAGTGGGCCCTACCAAAGCAATGAGCCATTGGACAAACCTTCTTTCCATTGGTTCTTCGCATTAACAAGCAAAGTTGACTTCCCCATCAGCATGGCAGCCCCCAAGTACTCAAGTGAGGCTCCACCAAACCCACATAGCTAACCTAATTGCCCTAGGTCGGCCAAGGACCAATGGGAGTTCAACTCTTCCTCATTCAAGCCAAAATTTAAAACCCATGGATTCAAGCCAAGAGGTCTTTACACAATAGCCCTTGGGTAGCCTCCCAAAGCTCCCTCCACTTAAGTCGAGTCACGTGGAGTTGGACATGACCTCTCCGGCACCCTGACAGCTGCCTACCGACCGAAATAATCCAACCTATCTCGTCCATCCTTCACACATGATTTCGGGGTATACTCCCCCAATTCAAGTGCACTATGAGAGTTCCCTAAGCCATTTCAAAACTCCTCATAGATTTTCCAAGCATTCCCGAAGCCTCCCTTGATTGAATTTCTTCTCTATGAGCGAAACTGAAATAGGGCAACCTTCTTTCGATCAATACTCCCTCTTTATTCAATCAAACTTCAATTCTTTTTACCCACACCTTCACCATACCCAATCAAAGATAAATGAATCATTTTCCAAGCATCCAATCCATCAAAGATAGAGTTTGACCAAGACGTTCATCAAATTGGAGGAGTTTGGTTGACTGAGCAATCCACCTCAAATCAAAGCTCATGCGGCTCAACAAGGCTTCGTTTCCACCAAACAAAGTTTCCTCAATCGTTGGAACCGCCATCACAAGCTCTTGCGAGGTAATTTCCCAAAATCGAGCCTTATATGAAAATTGGTTGGTCCTTTCCAAAGAGAAGTTGCATTTGAACCCATCCTAGCCATTGGATTCATGTGGATCCTTTGCGCGAAGGTGTAGATTGAGTTTGGAGTGGATCCAAGCTCAGGTAAGCTCAGATCGAACAATCCATCGTGGATGGTCTCCGTCATTCATCGCTCATAGGAGATAGATCATGAGTCATCCATTCCGCATGATTGGACCGAACGGATCTGATTATATCATGCTTAGATCCTCTCTTTTCTCCCCTTTACCATGGGATCTGATTAAGGCCGCCCTATCTTAGATCGGATGGTCCATGAGAAAGCATGTCCTCTGTAATCTAAGTCAGCATCCTGACGTGACAACTTAAATACCCAATCCTGTCGCACTATGTGGAAAGTGCGCATTGTGTCAGCAGCCACGTGGCGTCGACGAGATTAAGGGTTAATTAGGGCTATTTTTAAGTCTTAATCTCCTTAAAATCATAATAAATCCTAAAAAAATTAAAAATACAAATGAGGGCACATTTTGAAGATATTTCAGAGTATAATCCATTAAAATTATGATTAATCAATTTGGAATAGTAATTTCTACTTAATTAAGATTTAAATAAAAACTTAATTAGCCTAATTACTCTTTGATTAGTTGTCCAATTAATTTCAAATTTTTCAGAGATATTTTGGAGGATAACCTCTGCCTCTCCTATTTTTCTTGGAATTTATTGGATAGTTAATTAGGGAAATCAATGGATTAAGCCTTAATTACACTCCAACCTTAGTTAGCTATTAATTTTGAGCTCTTTAAGCTTAATTAACTATTAATTATGTGCTAATTGCATTAGGCCTCTTTCATTTCTTAAGAGCATTGTCAATTTACTTTTCATGTGGTTGCATCTCATATTGGCTCATCATTATTTAGTTAATTAGCTTAAGGTAATGTAGGTAAGGGTTAATTAATGGACTTAATTCATACATCAACCTAATTAAGATATAAAATCAGCCTAATTATTCTCCATTAAACCAAATTAACTCACACATGGGATATGGGATTAGGATTAGCAAACTTCTTTCACATTCCTTAACTCAAACCAAACATAAAGATAAAAAGAAACTCGGTTTATCTTAAATGAGTTTGTTTAATATGATTGTCCTTAAGACTTAGTTGGATTGATGTGGGCTCAAAATTTAACCTCTACAATTGAAGAGAAATGATTTTTTTTAGAAGGTATATGGAATAATAGATAAGACACCATGATGTTAGATATGGTTCCATGTTTCCTATAGGTGCAAGCCCCTATAGTTAATTACCCCTCTCATTAAGTGAGAGAGAACTTTAATTAAGGCTAGTCATTAGATCGCTTAAAGCATAGCATATAGTAGCAGCATGTGGAGTTTTAAAGTTTAAGATTATGAAATTCCTTATTTTAACTTAAAGCTGATGGTTGGGGGAACGATGACGCGCCCAATTTAGATCTCATGGTTACATCATCCTGGGCTATCGCGGTCCCTAGTCTACTTAGTCAAAGGAGGCAGCCTTAACAGAAGGATCTCAGCAGCCCATGGGTCATCGCCCAAGAAATTCAGACTGGGTGGTGTTTATCAAGGAGACAGACTTAAGTCTATCTTAATTAATAGAGGTCTTTTTGCCCTATCAAGTATACCCTATGGTTCACAACTCAAAGGACAGAGCCATTAGGGAACATACGAGCTACAATAATGATCATGAAATAGTGGGGTCATTTGGCAACAACCACCTGGTCGGAGGACTCTAGTCGTAATTATATCATGTGGAGCCTACTGGCCAAGCCACAAAGTTAGAGGACACAGGTCATGTGTCTTTTTGAAAAAGAAGCAATACTTTCCTTTGAAGTAGAATTAACTTCACTCTGCATAGTAGTTCAAAATGAACTTTTAATGGAAAGAATATTCAAATATGATAAGAACATCTTGAAGTCTTAGATGAAATTCAACTATAATCCCAACAAAATATAAAAGTATATAGATCAAGATAAACCCGAGCTCATGACTATATGGTTCATCCAAGAAGCTTCAAAATAGGTGGATAGTATTAGTACAAAGAAGGCCCATCATTTTATGTCAAGAGTTAGTGGAAAATTCAATCCAAATTAGGAGGGACCTTATATTATTAAAAAAGTATATGTCCTTGCTGGCATGAGATTGTTTAAGAGTAAACATAATTGTATACTTGATTTGACTTTGGCTCCTTTGTAAGCAAGAGTTTTCTTGATTTGTCACCTCCGACAAACAATTGTGAAAGGCGAGTTGAATTTTTAGCTTTAAGTTTTTTAGGTCGATAAATTTTACTTAGACAATTATAGTTCAATGATATTTTAAATTCTGCATTTAGATTGATATTCAATCTAAGTTAATTTGATTTGAAATTATAATCATATTTTGATGAAAGTATTCCCTCCGATTAAAATTTTCATTTAACACAACCATCATTAGAGTGGTTTATTATTTCATTATTTCATCCAATTTATTAATTTAATAATGAGATCGATCCAGCCATATGACAAAATTAGCTTCTCAGATGTTTTATTAGAATGAAGATGTTATAATAACATCATTAGATTTTTAGGTTTTGTTAACCTGGACCAGATCCTAAGACCTAATGGGGAATAAACCCGTGCATCGTCCTCAGACACTAAATTTAAGCATTCAACATAGTGTTATGGCCCATGCAGGTGTTTTAATCTCAAATTGATTTAAGTTTAGAGATTTAAATAATATTATTTATTTTGATTGAGTTTTATTATAAGTTTATAATTTTTGATAAAATTTTAACAGCATTGTGACAACCTCCCGACATTGTCCCCACATAGGGGGGCACAATAGAGGGGTTGAGCCTACCCACCATACCAAGATAGGCATGTATGAGTGGTGTAAATATCACGGTCGAATGCGTCATCCCACCATGCCAAGAAAGGCATGTATGAATCTCTAAAGCACCTACATGTAATATGAATTTTCCTGCCACACTAAGAAAGGCGTGTACATGTACTTATAATCTTACAATGTCAAATTAAAAAATTAAAGATTTTGGCAAAGATCTCGACTTGTCCTCAGAGAGGCCACTCTGTATGTCGACCTACCCACCATGCCAAGTGGCGGTGGTATAAACCATAGCTTAAATGTGTCATCCCACCATGCCAAGAAAGTCATGTATGAGGCTCTAAAGTACCTACTGAAATAGATTTTCCCGTCACATGAAGAAAAGCGTGTACGTGTACTTATACATCTGTAATGTTAGTTTAAATAACAATTTTATATTGTGGAATGACTTTATGTTAAGCTGTGTAGGTCCCCCTATTAGTGTGTAGTTTGACAGCATTTCGGCATCATCCCGACATTGTCCCCATATAAAGGGCTACTTCGGGTATGTTGGGTCTGCCCACCATGCCAAGAAAGGCGTGTATGGGTAGTATAAACCACAGTCGAATGCATCATCCCACCATGCCAAGAAAGACATGTATGGGGCTCTAAGATACCTACTGAAACACATATTTTCCCGCCACACATATTAGTTGAGCTCAACTTGACTGATGCAACATGCATGGAGGTCAACAATTGAATGAAATTACATACTTGTATTATTTTATTTCCTTCCATTCATGCTAAAAATATTGTATGCCACTTGTACTCATGCATTCATGTCTTTCAAATTAATCAAATAAAAAATGATTTCCATTATGCTAATTTGCATGTGTTGGCTTAATTAAAAATATGTGTGGCTAGTATCGCTATTAAATCTCAAATATATTTTAAAAAGTTTATTAATGAATGAATATACATATATATTGTAACTTTAGTTTTATTTATATATATATATATATATATAAGAAGTGCAAGTGAATATAAATTTAGTGTATGAAATAAAGTCTCTTCTATGTTGATTTGTATAAGTAAGAATGTTAAAGGGTATATTAGTCTGGCCATCTCTAGGACGTGTGACTTTAAGTAACCCTAAGGAGATTCCTACCTTATTTACTTGGTGTGAAACAATGGCGAAGTACCTGCTTAATTTCACTCTTATGCATTTGGACATCAGAATTTAGATAGAGCTTTAATTCATTTGCACAAAATAAATCAACAACAACAACAACAACAACAACAACAACAACAAGAAGAAGAAGAAGCCTTTATCTCACTAAGTAGGGTTGGATAAATGAATCCTTCATCTCCATTATGTCCTATTATGTGCCAAATTCTCATTTAATTCAAGTATACTAAGGTCATTTTTTATACATCTTAACCAAGTCTTTTTAGGTCTGCCTTTACTTTTCTTAACATAAGACAAATCTAATGCATCTACTCTCCTAACTAGGTCATCGGATGATCGACACAAAATAAATTAATCAAATCAAAATATAATTTTTGCCTAGCTTTCTAGTATTATAGTTTTTTATACATCCATATGTATATAAGGATAGCGGGTATATTAGTCTGGACATCCCAAGAACGCACAACTTTAAGTAGCCCTAAGGAGGCTCCTACCTCGTTCCCTTGGTGCAGAACAATGGCGATGTACTTGCTTAAAACTTTTGTACATGTGGATGTGTGCTTAGCTAATGAATGAAAACCCTATTTTTTCTATTAAAAATACATGTATTCATACTTTACTTAATTAGTTGAGTTGATTAGTCATGTGATTTAAGGTTCTTTCCATATGATTTTGCATAAGAATTTAGATAGAGCTTTAAATTAATATGACAAAATCATTCAACCAAATGAAATATTAATTCCAAATATATTTGCTTACATTCATCATTCAAGGGTGCTAAGATATAAAGTGCATGTATAGGTATGTTTAGGATTTAATCATATGCATGATATACATGATGGAAAGAAATGAACAAACATGTGTTATGTGATAATAATTCATTCTATCTAATCTTAAGATGTATTTCTTATTGAATGAGTTTATTTAAGGTGAATCTAAACTTAAGACTAATTAAAACATGTAATGAGTCATTCACTAAATAGAATTGATTAATTAATTTTTTTAGATGTGACTTAAGGTAGGGATAAAAGAGAGTGATGCTCTCTTTCATTTTCTTCATAAAACTTTGTTGTTAAGTGTAGGTCAAATGAACAAAAGAAAATATTAAGTATAATTTACAAATTAGTTAAACCATTTAAAGTGAAACCACCCTTTATAATTAAATGGCCTTCATACTTGAAACCTTAACTCTAAAGCCTAGTTAAGGCATACCACACAAGCCTTAACACACACATTAGATTAAGTCACTATTTATAGCTTTATGTTAGGGTGTATGGTTTGATGTATGCTTATTTTATGATGTACTATTATAGACTGGATGTTAGGAGTATATTTTGTAGACTGGATGTTAGGCCATGATTAGCTTAATCATATTGTTTATAGGAGATTATGCTTGAGGGGCACTAAAAATAAATATAAATGCTCTTTTTTGCAGGTTGCTTAACCCCTAAGCATAATCTACATTAGGACAAGTGGACTTGATTATCCATGTGCAGGGTGTTAAGTCCAAATTATTCATATAACTACTTAGGTTGTATGGTGTGCTTAGCTAACATCTATTTTGCAAGTGTAGTTAGATTTACTTTTCCATTCTTTTAATGCAATTATGTATTAAGAATTTGGTTAAGGGTTATGGGGGTTAAGGATGAACATTGGCTAGAAGGTTTAACCCTGAGGTGTCATGTGATGCCTAGAAGCCTACCAAATCTAATGGAGTAAATCAAACGAAGGAATGGAGGGAACATGAAGACTTGAAGATCCTCCATAACACTTATCATTTATAATTTGTAATTATTCTTTTACATTATCGGGTTGTATAAGGGCGAGCTATTTACCATATTTTTTTTGTTATCTACGATAGACCGCTACTGTTATTCTTTCATGTTGAGATCATAAATTGTTTGATGATTTATTTACATTATGCAATAGAAATGGTATGTTTTCTTCTAGGTTCTTTATATATGATGATTTTAATGCACATGGATTGCTTAGGCTCTCGTGAAAAATAAATTTTCTACCTCAACTACAACTCATAATTAAGCTTTTTTTAAAATAACTTATAATCTCACATAAAGCCTAGGACATAATCAAGATAATAAAATATTTAGCAACCCCTTAGATGAATATTGTATGCTTACCACCATACATATCATCTTGTTCTTCTCTTGAAAATGAAGGGTCTCCATCCATTGCACATCAAGGGCATCCTTGACCTATGAGGGCATCCTTTGGGGGTGGAGAACACATTCTTCTATCTGATTTGGCCCATAATCAACTTCATCATGCATTTAAGCATATAAAATCCTATGGCCTGTGGCAAAATAAAGAGTCAAAATCAAATAAACTTTGATAAGATTTGCATTAGACTAAGTCATACTTATACCACTCAAGCTCTAGTCTCTTAGAGATTGGGTTTAAGGACTTTAATTTCTTTGTAAATAATAACATCCTAGCCATCTTACAAAACATATGGCTTGACCACGTGGTTTTTAAAATGTAGGGGAAGTTAGATGGCTGCCACTCCAGGAAATTATAAGTCCAGTAGTGCAGCGGTTTACTCTCTCTTGTGGAGGTAAATAATATACCTACTTTCACCTTAGATATATGTCATACTTTGGCCCTTGCTAAAGCTCCCAAGATTTATGATCTGAGGTAGTTGTTTCCCTTTGAAGCTATAAGCATAAATATCCCCCCTCTTAAGCATTTCCATAATCTTGTATTATGGGATTGTAACTCCTAGATTTTTTAATAAAATTTTAACTCAAATACATAATTCTCCTCAATTTCAAATAAATAAAGCCAAACTATAGGATAGTTTGGGATGTTCACTAGGTTTTCTAGTGTCACGAGCATCCCCTACTCATCTCTTTTTGGCTTCGATAATAAATCTCTCCTTTTGATATATCTCATTTGATCTTCCAAATATAGTCAATTTATTGATAGTCCTATCTTTGAATTCTTTGGAAACAATAATTTCCTACTTTAATCGAGTATTCTAAACTCACCTTCTTTTGATGTAATTAACTATGGGGCTTTTGAAACTTCAGTTTAAATAAACCCTACTTTATTCATCCATGTAAAGTAGGAAAAAAAAATCTCTGGTACATTCGAAGACCCATCATGCCTTAGGAGTCTTTACTAAGTGATTAGGTCCATTGTAGGGCAGTGATTTTCATCTTTCAAGATAGTTATTGACCTCATTTTTTAGATGAGCTCTCAACCCCTCCATCTTAGTCATAGGACTCCTCTTAGACTTTAGGAGTTCCTTAGTCTTAAGACACATTTAGTGATTAGGTGGACACTCAACCTAACCCTTGAGACTTAGAAGAGTTAGCCATAGGAATAGGTTATGCCTTAGGAGTGTTAGGAAAGTTTGCCTACCCTATAGTTTGAACCACATTCCTCACTTCCTTTCTTCAAGTCAAAACTCCAAATCAAATCAACATCAAACCTAAATTAGTTCCAGCTTAATTAATTTTCTCCAAACCCAAACAAAGAAACCCATGATTGAAATCCAAGTTCAAAATCTTCCTTAAGTCCTTCAATCCCCTCTTAAGGACTTAGCTTAAATCATGTTCAAATCAATTCAAACTCATGAAACTTTCTTATAATTCATTTATATTCTCATTTATATTCACATATATAAATGAAATATAAATTCAAATCAATCAAATCAAATTCTAAATCTTACTGAAGTCCTTTAATCCCATCTTAATGACTTAGCCTAAATCATGTTCAAATCAATTGAAATCTTTGAAATTTTCTCACAACTCATTTATATTCTCGTTTATATTCACATATATAAATGAAATATAAATTCAAATCACAAATATTTCTTATGTCCTTTGATTTTCTCTTAAAGACTTAGCCTAAATCATGTTCAAATCAATTCAAATCTTTAAAATTTTCTCACAACTCATTTATATTCTCATTTATATTCACATATATAAATGGAATATAAATCTAAATCAATCAAACTAAATCTAAAATTCAATTCCAAGTTCAAAAATATTTCTTAAGTCCTTGTTTCCCTCTTAAGGACTAGCCAAATAGTTCAAACCTTAAATTGAAATTTTCTCACAACCCATTTATATTCTCATTTATATTCACATATATAAATGAAATATAAATTCAAATCAATCAAATCAAAGCCCAAATTCAAATTCAAATCACAAATCTTTCCTAAGTCACTTTGATTTTCTTTTAAGGACTTAGCCTAGATCATGTTCAAATCACTTCAAATATTTGAAATTTTCATTTATATCATCATTTATATTCATATATATAAATGAAATATAAATTCAAACAACCAAAACCAACTCCAAAAATCAAACTCAAATTCAATCAAAATCGAACCTAAGCCTTTCAAGTCAAATTCTTGAGCTTAGACAAATCAACTTCAAATCAAGCCAAACTCTTGATTTTTCTTCATGATTCAATCAATCCAAGAATCATGAATCCAAATATAAACACAAACTTCAATCACTTAACCAAAACTCAATTGAAAAAATTAATCCCAAATCAGACTCATGTTCACCCCTTTGAACTTGAAATTGTCAAATGAATTAAACCTATTTGACTTCAAACCACTTGCGAATAGATTTATATTTCAATCGTAAGTCTATATACAAGTTCAATCAAACTCAAATCTAGCTTTGACCAAGTCATTTGACCTACTTAACCTCACATTAACCAAAGTGACCTAAAGTATCCCTTATGAGCCAAATTCTAATCCTAACCAAATTGGATTGAACTAAGCCCACCTAAGCCTCTAATCATGATCAACAATCATCATGAGATGATCAATCACTCCAAATGGGTCAAACCAAGTCAAACCTAAGGGTTGACTAAGTCAACACTTAAGCAAAATGTAAACCAACATAGCCAAAATCCACTATAGGCTAAATTGATTGAAACCAATGATTTAAGATCATTCATGATCAATGTTTGAACTTGACCAAGTAAACATTTGAGCTAACTAGCCACTTGACCTAAAAGTCAAAATGTCAAAACTTGATCTAAGCCAAATTGCTTGAGACCAATGAGTCAAGTTCATTCCAAATCACTTGTTGAACTTGAACAAAGCCTCAATTGGTAGACTAGCCCAATTGACCTTGAACCCAACTTGCTCTAAAGGGTCAAATTGATCCAAATTCAAACTTAACCAAAATTGATTGAAAATAAAGATACCAATCCATTTCATATGACCAACTGAACCTAAACCAACCCATGACCTAACCTAAATATGTCAAATGGGTCAAATTGGTCAACTTGACCCATTTGACCCAAATGAATCAATTGAACCAAATTCAAACCTAATGAACCATACCAAAGCCACAAAAACATTTCAAATGGTCATATGAACTTGACCCAACCCTTGATTTGACCCAATTTTACCAATTGGTCAACTTGACACAAGTTGACCCATTTTGACCTAAATGGGTCAACATGAGCCAAATCATATCAAACCAACTCCAAATTCAATGAAACTTGGCCAAACCTATTTTCTCAGCATACCAACATGCCCAAACAAAAATAAAGGTCAAATGATCATTTTACTCCCAGGCCATAGGGTAACTCAAAATCAAAACCACTTTGAATTTGGTCAATTCTGTCTTATAGACACTTGGCATCCTCTTTGTGGATCAATTGGTCACTAATGGACCTAGTGCACATGACCCAATGGGTTTGGGTTAGCCAAACCCAACCCAAACCCAAAATCGACCATGTGCTTGAAAGTGGCATATGGAATTCCTCCTCCACTTGATTTAAGCACATGGGAGGTTCACCATTCCACTCCTCTGGCCAAACCGAATTCAAGGACACCTCTAACAGCTCAAACAACCCACTCCTTATGGTCAATTGGATCAAAATGATAAAGCATTGCTCGACCGTCTGATTGCCAAAAGGGAAGATATACTACCCCAAATTTAAATTCAATCCACCAGCCTCATACTCGATTGAACCTAGGGAAGTTAAAGAAGCAATTCATCAGCCTTTCCAAGCTCTCTTAAGCAAGAGTCAATTTCCCATTTCTCGATTTCTCAAGCCAAAAGTAGAGTAAACTCAATCCAAACTAATGTACTCAACCTAATTCCTCTTGCAAGCTTCATCAGGGAGCTTAATCGAGCTTGCCAAAAGCTTCAAACAAGCTCTTGAAGCAAGGGAGGAGTGCCCTAGTTCAAAGTTGAGCTCAAGTGCAAGTGGAGTTTTTCCATAGAAAGATCTACCCCATCTCAAAGCCTTTAAACTTCAGCAAAGCTTCGTCTCAACTAGACGAAGCTTCTCCAAGGGAATTGAGCACCGGTGAGGTAAACCATTTTTCTAAGTTAATCTATCCATAGTGTGGAGCTTTGTAAAAGAAAGTTTAATCCCATCAGATTTTAGCCATTATATGTGATCTAGGTTGCATTTTGATGGTGTGGGTTGAGTTTGGATCCAATCTGAGCTCAATCAAGCTCGGATCATGTCTTTGAAGATGGACGAATCTCCTCTCCCACAGGTAATTATAGGGATGAACCTCTAGCCATCCATCAATGTTTTTTGGATGGACGACTGTGATTAAGACACACAGCATCCCACGATTCACCCTTTAGAATTGCAGCTTTAACCTCAGTCGTTCGATCCTTGATCGAATGGCTGGAGAGAAAGCACATAGCGTTGCCGCTGATGCGGCGCTATGTTGTGACAAGTTAAAGATCCAATCCCATTGCATCACATGGAAAGCGCATGTCGCGTCAGCGACCCACGTGGCACCGGCCAGATTAAATACTTAATTAGGCTATTTAAATATTCTAATTAATTATGGAAACTTCCTAAATTCATATCTAACCCTAGAAAAATTAGCAAAATATGAAATAAATTGCATTGGATAGATAATTAAATATAGAATATTCTAAAATTGATTTCAATGGATTTTGAATAGTGTTTTTCTTGGAATTTAAGTTTATTAGGAATATTATTTTGTTAATTACCCTCTAATTACTCCACTAATTAATCCCAAACTTTTTAAGCTTAATTAGTGGAATGACTCCTGCCTCCCTTAATTTTTGTGAGATTTATTGGTGAATTAATTAGGGGGACTGCTAAATTCATTCCTTAAACACTCCCTTAATGTAATTAGGCTTAATTAAGGGTATATTTAGTGGTTTAACCCTCTAATTGAGTTAATTAAGTTTTGATTAAGTGAATATGAGATTTAAGGAATAATTTTAGGATGCTTTCCTTAAGATATTCCCTAAACCCCCTTTTTCTTCCTAAATATATCCTTAATTAAGGGTTAATTCACTAATTACTCACTTAATTAATTTAATAAAAATTTTAAAACTTTCAGAACTCAATTAATCTATCTTAGATAGATTCTTAGGTGTTCAAGAGCTTAAGTATAATTAAGGAAATCAAAATCCAACTCACATGTGTGAGGAGAGTTATGAAAGTACTTAAGCTTAAACCCCTTAGTTTAGTTAATCATTAAGCCAAATTGCATTAGGCCTTTTTCTTCTTAGGTGCATTGACATTTTAAATTCCTTGTGAGATTTTATGTCATCTCATTGGCTCATAATTATTTGATTAAGTATGCTAAGGTGGTATAGGTAAAGGGTAATTAACATACTTAATTCATACCTTAATCTAATCAAAGCATAAAATTGATTTAATCACCTAAAAATCAAACTAAAATAATAAATAATGAGGAAATGGGTTAGGAACAGCAAACTCACCTCATATTTCTCAAATTAAATCTAACTCAAAACAAAATCAAACATTCCTTAAAAATAATTTGATTTGCTTTAAGCTTTCTTATTTCATAAGATTGTCTTTAGGAATTAATTAGGGTGAATGTGTTTACATGCTTTCATCACTTTAGTTCTTTCCTAACATGCTAAATGTGTGTGTCATATGAATCTCATGCATTCATGCTTTCCAAAAATCAAATTCAAAATGAAATATTTCTTTATGTCAAATTGCATGTTTTGGCTAAAGTAAAATATGAATGGCTATTACCACTATTAAATTCAAAAATATTTTCAAAATCTATAAATCAAATATCTAAAATTGAAAGTGTGTTACTTATAATTATTTATGAGCTTTCATGTGGATATAAGTATGTAGATATACATACTGTAGCCTTCCTTCTCTTTTCTTTTAGTATAGTTTTGAATTAGAATTGACAAAGTGTATAGTTCATTTAAAAAGAACAACACTTGCCTAACCATTTTCCTATTCATATCTATACTATGACTTAAGAAGGATAGCTACACTTGTACATATAAATTGCATAACCAAGTCCAAACATTAGTACAAACTTTTGCATCTTTCTTTTTCATTCATTTCTTTTATACATATGCTTATATTTAAGGAAAGTGGTATATTAGTCTGGACAACCCCAGGGTTGCGATGCTTTAAGTAGCCCTAAGTAGGTCTTGTATATTACACCCCTGGTTAACAATGACACTGTACTCACTTATTCCTTCGATACATACATGTGTGCATGTGAAAAATGGATAAGAAAATCTCTTTTCTACTTAATGAAAATCATGCATTATAAAGCATTCAAATTTTCTTAAGTAACTCACTTAGCATTCATCATAAAGTGTGCCAAACATTCTCATTTTTATATGTATAGATATGCTTAGGATTCATATGCATGTTATACATGTTGGGAAAGAAATGAAGTGATGTGCGTTTTATGAATTTAGTTCACTTTACTTAATCTTAAAATGCCTTTATTTTTGAATAGGTTTGTTTAGGAAAAATGTAAACTTAGGATTAATTAAAACACATAATAAAATATTCACTAAACAAAACTAAACATAAATCCACTTTAGAAATTACTTAAGGTAGGGAAGGAAAGAAAAATTCTCTTCTCTTTTCCCTCTCTTTAAAACTTAGTAATTAATTGTAGGTTCATTTAAACCTAAACAAAACATCAAATAAAATCAACCCAAATCAACTAAACAACCTAAATCAAACCACCCATCTAAGTTGAACATCTTCCCACTTACAAAATTTAAACCTTAAAGCCATAGCTAAGCATACCACACAAACCTTTTAAAGCACACACACTAGGTTAAGTCACCACTTCTAGCTTTAGGTTAGGGCGGTGCATGGATTGATATTTATTTTTTATTTTATGATATATATTTTAGTCTGGATGTTATGGTGTATGTGTGTAGAATGATTGGTAGGACGATCTAGTCTAATCATTATTTTTTGCAGGCGATTGTTGTAACAAAAATTAAACTGCTTTTACTGTGCAAGTGCTTATACTCCTAAGCATAATCCAATAGGCCAAGTGGACTTGGTTACCCATATGTGGGGTTCTAAGTCCAATATACATGCTTGAGATTTATATGGTTTGTTTAGCTAATCTCTATTTTATAGGTGTTAGTTAGATTTACTTTTCCTTTTCATGTATTTTTTCAATTAGGATTTTGGAATGAATGTTATAGGAGATTAGGATGAGCATTGGTCATAATATTACACCTTATGTTCCATGTGAAGCCTTTAGAGCAATCACATTCTAACCATCTAAAAGAAGAAAAGAAGAAAGAAGAAAAGAAGAAAGAAGAAAGGAAGAATGGCGACAAGAAGAAAGAAGACCCCCATAACATGAATTTCCTTGCTTAATTATAAATTAATTAATTTATAATCTGGGTTGTATAAGGGTAGAGCTCAGCTACCCAATTTGTTTTCGGGTTTTTGCGGTGGTGCTTGACCACAAATGGCCTTTTGCATTAGCTTTATAAAATGTGTGATGTTTTGTTTAGCTTATGCATTAAGATGACATCCTTTTCCTAGTTTCTTCCTTGCTTGATGTGTGACCTAGATGTGGATTAGGCTCTTAGGAAAAAAAATAAATCTTCTACCAAATTATTCAACTCAAAATTAAAAAAATAAATAATTCATAACCTCATTTAAAGCCTAAGTTAAAAATCAAGATAAAAGAATTAGCAACCCTTTAGCTAGACGAGTCTTTCTTTTATAACATCATGCACAAATGCATATTATTTTCACTCTTGATTGGAGGGCTTCCACCTTTTCCAGAGAAACTTGATTTGACCTTTGAGAGCCATGGTGGAAACACACCTCCCCCCTTCTCACTGATTTTGGCCCATAATCTTATTTCTCATACATTAGGCATATGAATCCTATAAGCCTGAGTCAAATGATTGTCCAAAAATGAAAATAACATGTAATATGATTTGTATTAGATCTAGGTCATTTCTTATTCCCTTACATGATCTAGTCTCTTAGGGAGTGAGTTTAAGGACTCAGTCTCTTTCTAAATAAATAACGATCGAGCTATCTTGTATAAAACATATGACTTGCCAACATGAATTTAAAATCGTAGGAGGAGTTAGTTGGCGGCCACCCCCAGGCAGTTGTAAGTCCAAGCAGTTGGGTGGTTTGTCATCTCTTGTGGAGAGAAATCAAATATCCATTTTCACTATAGATTTAAGTCATGGTTTTTGGCCCTCGCCAAAGCTCCCTAGATTCAAGTTCTAAGATTGCTTTTCCCTTTGCGAGTCCCAAGCATAAATCCTCACCTCTTAGGCATTTTTCATGACCTCGTATCATGGAATAATAAGCCCTAAATTTCTAATAAAAAATTTAACTCAAACAAATTAATTCAATTTCAAAAATATAAAGCCTAACCATATGATAGTTTGGGATGCTTACTAGGCTTCCTAGTATCCTAAGCATCCCTTGTTGTTTTCATTTATCTTCGATAAGAACTCCTTCCTCTTGACTGATCCCACTTAATTTTCTAAAAAAAACAAATTAATTGATACTCCTACCTATTGAAATCTTTGGAGGCAATGATCACTTACCTTAATCGAGAGTATTCCTAAGGAACCTCATTCCTTAGGATGTAGTTAACTATGGGGGCTTGCCTCCATAGGGAACTTAACGAACCCAGTTTAAAATAAACCCTGCTTTACTTTTTCATGTAAAGTAAGGGAAGAATCTCTGGTACATCATCCCACAGACCCATAAGCCCTTAGGAGTCCTTATTTAGGTGATTATGTCCATTGTAGGGTGGTGACTTCTCTCTTTTGAGATAGTACACCTTTCCTTTGATGTCATACCTGATCACCCTAATAAGTACACTTGCAATTCTATGTGATGTCCATCTAAAGAAAGAAGCAGTCATCATCATAATGAATTTTCCCTCTGTTCTTTCCTTTCTTTCTTTTTGTCTTCATCTTTCTTTCCAAGGGGGATGAAGATAAGAAGAGAGAGAACCAAGGAGGAAGAGGGAGGAGATTGATTGATGACGATGATCACTTCTCTTCAATCATTAAAATTTTCACCCACAATAGTGCACTATCCTTGATGTCATACCCGATCACCTCAATAAGTATACTCTTAGATCTATGTGGTGTCTCCCCCACCTACCCACACATTACAACAAGCAAAAAATAAACACCACATGTCCTTATTGCTGAAAATTAAAAAACCACAGTCCTGAAGCTATATCTGCAATAAATGAATAAGATATGGAAAAAATCATTTAATAAAGATCTCAAAAAAAATATTATAATAAAGGTAAACTAATCCATAGTGCAATGATATAAATGGATGATTTTCTAAATCTTATTACACTATAAGTTCATAATCATAATGATATATGTTAATATATAAGGATTATAAGGAAGTATACGATTATAATGTTAGCTTCGCACTTGAAAATACCTTTATTTGAGAAGTTAGTTTATATTAATTCCTATAATATGAGAGATACATAGTAATAAGCCAATCATTTGAGTCACATGCATCAACATCCAACTGCCTTATCTCTCCCCACCATAAATCATTGTGGTGTTTAGTTTTAAATATGTATGAGGGGACACCACGCAGATCTGAGGGTATACTTATTGAGGTGATCAGGTACGCCATTAACGAATAGTGCACTATCTCAAAAGATAGAAATCACTATCCTATAATGGACTTAATCACCTAATAAGTATTCCTAAGCCATGATGGGTCTTCTAATATACCAGAGATATTTTTCCTGCTTTACATTGATGAATAAAGTAGGGTTTATTTAATCTGGATTCTAAAGTTCCCTATGGGGCAAGCCCCCATAGTTAATTACATCATAAGAAAGGTGAATCCCTTAGGAATACTCTCAACTAAAGTAGACAATTATTGTCTCCAAAGAATTCAATGATAGGACTATCAATAAATTGGATATATTTAGAAAATCAAGTGGGATAGATCAAAAAGAGAGAATTATTATCAAAATCAAAAGAAGATGAGTAGGGGATGCTCATGATATTAGGAAGTCTAGTAAGCATCCCAAACTATCCTATGGTTGGGATTTATATATTTAAAATTGGAGAGAATTATATATTTAAGTTGAAATTTTATTAGAAAGCTAAGGCTTATAATCCCATAATACAAGATTGTTAAAATGTCTAAGAGGTGAGAATTTATGCTTGTAGCTCGAGGAGAAACAACAATTTTAGATCCTAAATCTAAGGAGCTTTAGCGAGGGCCAAAGCACGTCCTAAATATAAAGTGAAAAATGGGTATATTATTTACCTCCACAAGAGAGGGTAAACCACTCGATTGCTGGACTTATAATTGCCCGGAGTGGCAGCTAGCTAACTCTTACATTTTAAAACCATGTGGTCAAGTCATTATGGGTAGAAAAATTTCTATATATGATTGCCTTCTATAAAAATTCATCTTTTTTAAGATTCCACGCAAATCCGCAATTGTGCTTATTCAGGTGATCAAGTACGTCATCAAGGAATAGTGTACTATCTCGAATGATAGAAGTCACTACCCTTTAATGGACCTACTCACCCCAATAAGGACTTCTAAGGACAATGGGTCTATATATACCAGAGATTCTTTCCCTACTTTACATGGAAAAGTAAAGCAGTATTTATTTTAAAATGGGTACATTAAGTTCCCTACATGGGCAAGCCCCCATAGTTAATTACATCTTAAGGGACAGGATCTCTTAGAAAAACTCTCGATGAAGGTAAATTATCATTGTATCTAAAGATTTCAATAGGGAGGGACTATTAATCAATTGATTTATGTTTGAAGATCAAATGAGATTGATCAAAAGAGAGAGTTATTATAGAAGCCAAAATGGAAAATAAGTAGGAGATGCCCATGATGCTAGGAAACCTAGCGGGCATCTCAAACTATCCTAAAATTGGGCTTTACATTTTGGAAATTAATTTAGTTTGTTTGAGTTACATTTTTCATTAGAATTTTATGACTTAAGATTCCTTAACACAAGATTAAGGAAATACCTAGGAGGTGATGAATTATGCTTATGGCCCACAAAAGGGAGAAGTAACCTCAGAACCTAAATCTATGGAGCTTCGACGAGGGACGGAAGAACAACCTAAATCTAAGGAAAAAATGGAAAATTGGTTTGCCTCCACAAGAGAGGACAAATCACCCGACAACTTGGACTTACAATCACCTAGGGATGGCCGCCAACTAACTTCTCCTATGATTTTAAATACATGTAGCCAAGTCTTTATGCTTATACAAGACAGATAGGCTATTATTATTTAGAAAGAGACTAAGTCCTTAAACTCACTCTCTAAAGAGACTAGATCATGTAAAAGGACAATCTTCAAATAACCTAAATCTAATGCAATTCAATTTTATTTTATTTTCATTTTGGATAATCATTTTGACTCAGGCTAATAGGATTTTTATGACTGATGCATGAGAAATCAGATTATTGGTCAAAATTAATGATAAGGGAGGAGGTGAGTTTCCATCATGGCCCTCAAAGGTCAAGCTGGGTTCTCTGGCAAAGGTGGAAGCCCTCCAATCAAGAGTGAAAAAAGAAGCATTTGTGCATGATATTATAAAGAAATGTTTATCCAGCTAAGGGGTTGATAATTCTTTTATCTTGATTTTAATCCTAAGGTTATGAGTTTTTAGTTTTAATTTGAATTGTTAAGTTGGGTAAAAATATTTAATTTTTTCCTAAAGAGCCTAATCCACATGCCATAAAGGGAAGAAACTAGGAAAATTATGCCACTTAATGCAAAATCTAAACAAATCATCAATCAATTTATAAAGCAAATCGTAAAAAGAATAAATGGCCATTTGTGGTCCGCACCACATACAAACTCAAAATATCAAATTGTAGTCCAGCTCTTATACAACCCGGATTACAAATGAATATTATATTTAAGCAAAGGAATTCATTGTTATGAGGTCTTCAAGCTTTATTCTTCTTTCTTCTTTTCTTCTTTTCTTCTTTTGGTTCCTCCTTTGCAAGGTTGGAAGGTGGATGCTCCAAGGCTTCACATGGTGCATAAGATAGGATCTTATGACCAATGTTCATCTTAATCCCCATAATAAATTATTCCAAAATCAAAATATACAAATTTTTACATGAAAAGGAAAAGTAGAAATCTAACTAACACTTGTAAAACAAAGGTTAGTTAAAACATACCACACAAATTCCAAGCATGTATATTGGACTTATCACCCCACACATGGGTGACTAAGTCCACCTGGCCTATGGATTATGCTTAGGGGTATAAAGCACCTGCAAGCAAAAAAGTATTTATATTTTTATTTATGATAGCGCCCCCTAAGCACAATCCCCTATAGAAAAGAATAGTTAGACTAAGAATGTCCTACCATTCATTTTACGAGTATACACTCTAACATATAGTCTAAAACATATATCATAAAAGAAAATATAACATCAAACCATGCACTGACCTAACCTAAGGCTAAAGGTGGTGATTTAGGCTAATGCGTGTGCTTTGAAGGCTTGTGTGGTATACTTAGCTTAGGACTTTGGGTTCAAATTTTCTAAATACGAAGGACATGTTCAAATTTTCATTTAAGTTGTTGAATTATTTTAGGTTGATTTTATTTCATGTTTTAAATTGGTTTAAGTGAAACCTATAATTAATTACTAACTTATGAAGAGAGGGAAAGAGAAGAGAACTTCTCTTTCCTTACTTAACCTTAAGTAATTTTTAAAGTAGATTCACATTTTAGTTTTATTTAGGTGAATGTTTTGATTACATCTTTTAATCAATCCTAAGTTCAGATAAACCCTAAAAAAACCTATTCAAGAAGAAATGCATTTTAAGATTAAATAAAATGAATTAAAATTCACATAACACACATTACTTCACTTATTTCCCAACATATATAACATGCATATGGGTGGACCCTAAGCATATATATACATGCAAATGGGAGTAGTTAACACATTTTATGATGCATGCTAAGTAATTTATTTAAGAAAATTTAGAAGTTGAATATGCAAGATTTTTCTAAAGTAGAAAAGGTTTTCCATATCCAAAATTTCACATACATACATGAAAGTAAGAAAGGCATAAGTGAGTACAAGCCATTGTTAACTGAGGTGGTACAAGACCTACTTAGGCTACTTAAAGCCACAACCCTGGTTGTCGACTAATATACCACTTTCCTTAAATACAAACATGATATAAAAGAAATGAAATAGAAAAGGAAGATGTTGTTTATATTTATTTTATTTATGCAATTTATGTATGTATGTGGTAACCTTTAAGCAATACGCAACTGAAGGGATGAATAGGATATGAAATTAGGTGAGCATTAGGTCCTTTTCAAATGAACCTTATACCTTACCAAAATTCCTATTCAAAAGTATACCAACATGGGAAAGAAAGGAAACCTATACTAAACATGCTTTTATAATCCATAACATGCAAGCTTATAATTAAAGTAAAAGAATATCACACTTTCAAATTTGATATTTCCTTTATTAGTTTTGAAAATAATTTGGATTTAGTAGTGATAATAGCCATTCATATTTTACTTTAGCCAACACATGCACATTTGACATAAAGTAAACAATTTTCATTTTAAAAATTGAAACATGAAATTATGAATGCATGGATCACATGGCATGCAACTTAACATGTTGGGAAAGATTCAAAGCACTGAAAGCATGTTAACAAACTCACTTTACTTAAATCCTAAAGACATTCTTATAGAATAAGAAAATTTAGAATAAATCAAAGTGAATATCAAAATGATTTTTGTTTAGTTTGAAGTTTGATTTAATTTTGAAAAGGTGAGATGAGTTTGTTGTTTCTAACCATTCTCACATGTGTCTTATATTTTTGTTTAATTTTTAGACAATTAAATCCATTTTTAAGCATTGATTAGTTTAAGGTATAATTTAAGTGGCTTAACTAACCCTTACCTATACCACCTTAGAAGAATTAACTAAATAATTATGAGACAATGAGATGACATAAAACCCACAAGGAATTTAAATTTGTAATGCACCTAATAATGAAAAGACCTAGCACAATTGGGCTCATAATTAAAAGTTAATTAAGCTAAGGGGTTTAGCTTAAGTACTTTTAAAACACCCTTTCACCCATGTGAATTACATTTTAATTTCCTTAATTAAACTTTGGCTATTAAACACCTAAGAATCTACCAAAGGTAGATTAATTAAGTTCAAAAACTTTTTAGAATTTTTGAAAATTGATTAAGGGGATAATTAATGAATTAACCCTTAATTAAAAGGAAATTAAGCAGAGAAAAGGGGTTTAGGGAATTAGATTATTCTAGAAACCCCCTACTCATTGGATCTGACCTTAATCAAACCTAATCATAGGATAAATTCACTAATCATACCCGAATTACCCTTAATTACATGAAAGGTGTAATTAGAGAATGAAATGAAAATTTTCCCAATTCATCCCTCAATAAATCTCAAGAAAATTAGGAGAGGCAAAGGTCATCCCCTAAAATGAACCCTAAAAATTTGAGACTAATTGATGACCTAATTAAAAGATAATTAGCTAATTAAGATTCCCAAAGAAACCCAAATTTAGGGAGAAGTGTAATTCAAAATCCATTAAAAATATTTTTTAAATATTCTAGATGAAATTATCTTTCCATAGCATTTTTTATTTTATTTATTATTTATTTTTTTAGAGGGAATTATGAATTTTAGAAGTTCCATGGATTAATTAGGAATTAATTAATGGCTTAACTAATCCAACAACGCTAGCGCTGCGTGACAATGGCGCAACGTCATGCGTGAGGGGTGACTTAAATGTCACATCCCAAATGGTGCAGGTTGTTCATGAGCTAATATCCTCAACTGTACGATCAAAGATTGGACTGCTAAGGATTCACCCATGGTTAAAAATAGATAAATGCATTTACTAAACATGCTAAATAATCATCACCAACTAAAATGGATGGATGAGAAAGTTCTTCGAGGATCAATGGAGGATCATGATCTTTGGGGAGATCCAAACCCGATCTAGCATGGAATCATACAAAATCAACCCACACCATCTGAGCACAATTACAAACCTATCCAACAACCAAAATTCGATGAGATAAAAATTTATTTCACAAAGCTCCACACCACATTGAGTTTCATGATCAGAAATATTCATACCTCACTGGAGGTGATCATCGGTGCTCAAGATTGATGAGGTAGCTTCATCTGGTGGAGACGAATCCCTATTGAAATTCCTAGGCCTTGGGATTGAGTGGATCAATGGGTAGACCAACACCATTTCACTTGAGCTTTGGCTTGATCCAATTGAGCTCTTCCTTGCTATGGGGACTTCAATCAGAGCTTGGGCAAGTTCGACTTGACCCTCCAGATGGAGAGTAATTGGAAGGAGATCAAGATCAGTCGGAAGGCTGGCTAATGGATTGAGCTCCCCTATTTTGCACTATGCAAAAATGAGAAATAGGGAATTCAAATCCTTCCTAAGAAGCTTGGCAATGCGCTGAGATGGATTCTTTAGGTTCCTAGGGTTCAATCGACAGAGAATGAATTGAAATTTCATTGAAACAGGGGGAGTATATCTCCCCGTTTAGCAATCGGATGGTTGAACCATTCTTTGAAATTTTGATCCAATTGCTGAGATTGGAGAGTTTGTTTTGATGGCTTGAGTGTGCACATGATCAGTTTGATCCAAGGAAGGGATTGCCAACTTCCCATGTGATGAATTTGAGCTTATGAGAGAATTTAAAAATTCAATTTTTCTCTAAGTGGTTGGGTTTGGTCTGTGAGCCATATGGGCTGACCCAAACCCATTGGGTTGGGTGCACTACTTATCAATAAGTCATCTTGAGCTTTTACAAAAGCCTCAAGTGATTGTGAAGAGGGTATGACCAAATTACCCATGGGTTAGGCCAACATTTGTTCTATAGCCTAGGTGTAGAATGGTCATTTTGCTATTTTTTTTTCCACTTTTGACATGTTGGGTATGTGGACAAACTAGATTTGGCCAAGTTTCATTAGATTTGGAATCCATTTGATAGGGTTTGGCTCATGTTGACCCATTTAAGTTAAAATAGGTCACCTTGGGTCAAGTTGACCAATAGGCCAAATCGGGTCAAACTAAGGGTTCGGTCAAGTTCATATGACTATTTAAAATATTTTGGTGACTTTGGTTTGATTCAATTTGTATATATTTAGTTTTGGCTCGTATGACTTCATTTAGGTCAAATGGGTCAAGTTGACTTATTTAACCCATTAAACCTATTTGAGGTAGGTCAAGGGTAGGTTTAGGTTAGGTTAGTCATATGGAGTGAATTGGTATCTTTATTTCTGATAATTTTGGGTTAAGTTCAATTTTGGCTCAACAGGACCCTTTAGGTCATGTTGGGTCTAAGGTCAATTGGGCTAGGTTGGGTCTAGTTGGCCAATTGAGGCTCTGGTCAAGTTCCACAAGTGATTTGGAATGGACTTGACCCATTGGTTCCAATCAATTTGGCTTAGATCAAGTTTCAACACATTTTGACCCTTTAGGTCAAAATGGGTCAACTTGGGTCAAGTGGGTTAAATGGCTTGGTTAGGCTCAAATGTTGGCTTGGTCAAGTTCAAACATAGGTCATGAGTGAACTTAGATCAATGGTTTCAATCAATTTATCTTTTGGTAGAATTTGGCTATGTAAGGTTTCATTTTAGGTTAAGTGTTGACTTGGTCAACCCTTAGGTTTGACTTGGTTTGACCCAATTTGATTGATTGATCATCCCAAGATGATTGTTGATCATGATGAGAGGGATATATGAGTTTGGTTCAATCCAATTTGGTTAGGATCAAAAGTTGGCTCATAAGGATACTTTAGGTCACTTTAGGTCAAGTGAGCCTAAGTGGGTCAAATGGCTTGGTCAAATCTTGACTTGAAGTTGATTGATCTTGCATATGGACTTATGATTGAAATATAAATCCATTTACAAGGGGTTTGAAGTCAAATGGATTTTGATCCATTAGAAAATTTCATATTCAAACGAAGGATATGAAAGGCTTTGGGTTTGATTTTTTTGATTTGGGTTTTGATTGAATGATTTATGTTTGGATTTATATATGAGCTCATTATTGTAGGGTTGATTGACCCATGAGAGAAAATCAAGAGTTTCGCTTGATTTGGAATTGATTTGGCTAAGTTCAAGATTTTGACTTGAAAGGCTTAGATTTGATTTTGAATGAATTTGAGTTTGATTTTTGGAATTGGTTTTCATTGTTTGAATTTATATTGCATTTATATATTTGAATATCAATGAGAATATAAATTTATTATGAGAAAATTTCAAAATTTTGAAAGAGTTTAATTATTATTTGGGTTAAATCCATTAAAGGGAATTTAAAGGATTTAAATAAATTTTTAATTTGAGATTTAATTTTTGAATTGGATTTGATTGATTTATATTTATATTTCATTTATATATGAGAATATAAATGATAATACAAATAATTTTTGATAAAATCTCATGAGTTTGAATAGGTTTGATCAAAGTTTAGGTTAAATCCATTAATGGAAAATTAAGGGATTTAATTGAATTTCAAGGATTTTAAATTTGAAATTTAATTTTTGCCATTGATTGGATTAATTTATATTTATATTTTATTTATATATGATAATATAAATAGGTTTTTAGAAAATCCCATGAGTTTGAATAGGTTTGATCAAGGTTTAGGATTGATTTTGGCTAAGTCTTTTAATGGAAAATTAAAGGGGCTTAAGAAAATTTTCATGAATTGATTTTGAATTTTGAATTTGATTTAACTAGTTTGAATTTATATTTCATTTATATATGGGAATATAAATGAGAATATAAATGGATTATGAGAAAATCTCAAAGATTTAAATAGGTTTTGATCATAATTTTGGCTAAGTCCTTGAGGGAAAATTAAGGACTTAGGCAAAATTTGGACTTAGGAATTTCTAGTGGATTTTGATCATGGGTTCCAATCATGGATTTCAATCATGGAATTGATATGAGTTTGGAGAAAATCAAATAGAATTGATTTGGAGTTTGACTTGAAAGAAGGAAAGTGAGGAATGGTTTAAGCTAGATGGTAGGAAAGTTTTTCTAACACCCCTAAGGCATTACCTGTTCCTATGGCTAACTCTTTCAAGTCTTTTAGGGCTAGGTTGGAGTGTCCACCTAATCACTAGATGTGTCTTAAGATTAAGGAGCTCTTAAAGTCTAAGAGAAATCCTAAGCCTAAGATGGAGGGGTTGAGAGCTCATTCTAAAAATGAGGTCAACAACGAGTAATTAGGAAATGCATTTGCAATTCCCCCAATTAAGCTTTCAATAAATCTCAAGAAAACTAAGGGAGGCAGAAGTCATCCCCTAAAACATACCCAAGAAGTTTCGAATTAATCAGAGGATTAATTAAAGGATAATTAGCAAAATAAGATTTCCATAAAAACCCAAAATCAGAGAAAAATATAAATTAAAATCCATTAGAAACATTTTAAGAATATTCTAGAGTGAATTATCTTTCCATAAAAATTTATCATATATTTTTATGATTTTCATTTAGGGAGATATAAATTTTTGAAGCTTAGGGGATTAATTAAAAATAATTAAATCCAGAACTAATCCCTTTAGCTCACATGACACACACCGGCATCGCTTTACATGGAAGTGGTGAGGGGTTACTTAAACGTCGCATCATAGAGGCGGTGTGGTGGCAGGATGCAATTTGATCCCTACCATTCGATCAAGGATCGAATGGCCAGGGATCATCCCGTGGTTTAAAAAGGATAAAGGATTTATAAAATGTGCATTTAATCTCGACCGTCCATCCAAAAATTATGGATGGACGGTCGGGATTACCCTAGTTCTTTCCTGAGGATCAATGGAGACTATCCATGATCTAAGAGAATATCTGAGCTCGATTGAGCTCAGATTGGAATAAAACTTTACCCACACCATCTTAAGCTAATGGCAAGCCTATCTAGTGGTGGATTTCTCATCCCATGACAATTTCTTTCACAAAGGACCAACACCTCCTAAGCCAAGCGGTCAAAAAATTTCATACCTCACTGGAGGTGATCACCGTTGCTCGAGCTTGATGAGGTAGCTTCGTCTGGTGATGACGAAGCCCTGTTGAAATTTTCAAGCCTTGGGATTGAGTAGATCTCTCTATGGTCAAACACCACCTCTTCTTTCTTGCGATTTTGATCAAATTCAATTGCTCCTTTCTTTGGAAACTTGAATGAGCGCTTGGGTGCACTTGACTTGATGCCCTGAGGGAGTGTGCAAATGCAATTGAAGTGGATTTGAGTGTGGAAAAAGTTGGGAAATGAGAGGAGCGCCCTTATTTTCTAAAGAAGAAAATTGAGAAAGCTTGATTTCAATTCCCTCCTAGAAAGCTTAGGAATGCTCTCTGATGGCTCCTAACACTCTCTAGGGATCAATCAACAATGAGGGTCATCAATTCAAATGGAAGCTTTGGTTGTCATTTTGATTCAATTGATCATATGGAAAGGGTTGTTTGGGTTGTTTGAAGTTGGAACATGGTCAGTTTGAGCTCTTGATTTGATTAGTAACCTCCCATGTGCTTCAAATCAAGTGGAGGGAGATTTTTGAATTATCCAATTTAAGCTAGGGGTTGGTTTTGGCCTTAGATTCATTTGGGCTGACCCAAACCCATTGGGTTGTGCCACTCCATTCTCCACTTATTAGGAAGGTATCAAGTTGATATGAAGAGGGCTTGACCAAATTTCCCATGGATTTGACAAAAAATTGTTCTATGGCCTAGGGGTAGAATGGTCATTTTGCTGATTTTTTTTAATTTGAATATGTTGAGTATGTGGAGAAAATAGGTTTGGCCAAGTTTCATTAGATTTGGAGCTCATTTGATATGGTTTGGCACATGTTGACCCATTTAGGTCAAAATGGGTCAACTTGGGTCAAGTTGATTAATTGGTCAAATTGGGTCAAGTTCATATGACTATTTAAAATGTTTTGGTGTCTTTGGTTTGATTCAATTTGGTTTAGTTTTTAATTTGGCTCATATGACTTCATTTAGGTCAAATGGGTCAAGTTGACCAATTTGACCCATTTGAGCTATTTGAGCTAGGTCATGGGTAGGTTTAGGTTTGATTAGTCATATGGAGTGGATTGGTATCTTTATTTTCAATCAATTTTGATTAATTTTGAATTTGTCTCAACATGACCCCTTTAGGTCTTGGGTTCAAGGTCAATTGGGCTAGGTTAAGTTTAGTTGGCCAATTGAGGCTTTGGTCAAGTTCAGCAAGTGATTGGGGATGAACTTGACCCATTGGTTTCAATCAATTTGGCTTAGATCAAGTTTTGACATATTTTGACTTTTTAGGTCAAGTTGGGTCAACTTAGGTCAAGTGGCCAATTTGGCTTGGTTAGTCTCAAATGTTGACTTGGTCAAGTTCAAACATAGTTCATGAATGAACTTAAATCAATGGTTCCAATCAATTTGGCCTATGGTAGATTTTGGCTATGTTAGGTTTCATTTTGGGTAAGTGTTGAGTTGGTCAACCCTTAGGTTAGACTTGGTTTGACCCAATTTGATTGATTAATCATCCCATGATGATTGTTGATTATGATGAGAGGTATAGGTGAGTTTGATTCAATCCAATTTGGTTAGGATAAGAATTTGGCTTATAAAGGTACTTTAGGTCACTTTGGGTCAAGTGAGCCTAAGTTGGTCAAATGGCTTGGTCAAAGCTTGATTTGAGTTTGATTGAACTGGTATATGTACTTAATACTGAGATATAAATCCATTTGTAAGTGGTTTGAAGTCAAATGGGTTTTGATTCATTTCATAATTTCATATTCAAAGGAAGAATATGAATGGATTTTGGCTTTGATTTTTGAATTGGATTTTGATTTGTTGATTAAAGTTTGTATTTATATTTGGAATCATGATTGTAGGATTGATTGAATCATGAAGGAAAATCAAGAGTTTGGCTTGATTTGAAGTTGATTTGGCTAACTTCAAGATTTTGACTGAAAGGCTTGGGATTGAGTGGATTTGAGTTTGATTTGGAATTGTGATTGTTTGAATTTATATTTCATATATATGTGAATATAAATGAGAATATAAATGGATCATGAGAAAAGTTTAAGGATTTGAAGTGATTTGATCATGATTTAGGCTAAGTCCATTAAAAGAGAATTTTGAAGGACTTAGGAAATTTTTGGAGTTTGAAGCTTGAATTTTTGAATATGGTTTGATTGATTTATATTTATATTTCATTTATATATGTGAATATAAATGAAAATATAAATGAGTTATGAGAAAATCCCATGAGTTTGAATTGATTGGATCATGATTTTGGCTAAGTCCATTAAAAGGAATTTAAAGGACTTAAGGAAATTTCATGAATTGATTTTGAATTTTGAGTGTAGTTTGGTTGGTTTGAATTTATATTTCATTTATATGTGTGAATGTAATTGATAATATAAATTAATTATGAGAAAATATCATGAGTTTGAATTGATTTGATCATGTTCTAGGCTAAGTCCGTAAGAGAAAGATTTAAGGACTAAAAAAGATTTTGAGTTTGGAGTTTTATTCATGGATTTCAATCATAGAGTTGACTTGAGCTTGGAGAAAATCAAATAAGATTGATCTGGAGTTTGACTTGAAGGAAGGAAGGTGAGAAATGGTTCAAGCTAAGGGTAGAAAAATTTCCTTAACACCCCTAAGGAAAGACCTATTCATATGGCTAACTCTTCTAAGTCTCTAGGGCTACGTTGAGTGTCCACCTAATCACTAGATGTGTCTTAAGACTAAGGAACTCTTAAAGTCTAAGAGGAGTCCTATGCCTAAGAAGGAGGGGTTGAGAGCTCATTCTAAAAAAAGTGGTCAACAGTCATATGTTTTGTAAGATAGTTAGGTAGTTTTTATTTAGAAAGAAATTAAAGTCCATAAACCTGCTTCCTAAAAGACTAGAGTATGAGTGGTATGAATAATGACTTAGTCTAATGTAAATTTTATTAAATTTTATATGATTTTGGACTCTTCATTTTGATAAGGGCCATAGGTTTTAAATGCCTAAATGCATGAAGAAATTGGGTTATTGGTTGAATCAAAGAGAAAGAGGTATTTTTCACCACAAGGGAGACCCTCAAAGGTCAAGTCTTCCCCTATCGTGCAACGATGGAAACCCTCTCTTAGTAAGAATGAAACAAGATGATATGCATGATATTAAGCATACTACATTTAGTTAAGGGGTTGTAAAATCTTTTAATTATCTTGATTTAATGCCTAGGCTTTAAATGAGGTTATGAGTTATTTAGAAAATTAGTTATGAGTTGTAGTTGGGATAGAAAAATTAATTTTTTCTTAAGAGCCTAATTGGATCCGGGCCATACATTAAATCACCATACATGAAGAAACTAAGAAAATACATGTCATTTCTATTACACAATTATAAATAAAGAATCAAACAATTTATAAACAAAATACAAAAGAATAATAGGTCGATGTGGTCGGGTACCGCCATATAACCCGAAAAGAGAAATGGGTAGCCGAGCTCTACCCTTATATAACCAGGTATATGAAAGAATAATTATAAATTTACAAATGAATAAATGTTATGGGGGGTCTTCTTATCTCATTCATTCATATCTCCAAAGCCTTCTAGCCTCTGCTCATCCTAATCCCCCATAATACTAATCCTAATTCATAATGCACAATTATATTAAAAATAAGAAAATTGAATCTAACTACACCTGCAAGACAAGTGTTAGCTAAACACACCATACAACCCATGCAGTTATATGTATAATTTAGACTTAGCACCATGCACATGGAAAACCAAGCTCACCTGTCTTAACTTAGATTATATTTAGGGGTTAAGTGACCTACAAAAGAGAGCATTCATATTTATTTAAGCACCCCTTAAGCACAATCTCCTGCAGAAGATATAATTAGGCTAATCACAACCTAACATCCAGTCTACGAAGCATACACCATAACATCTAGTCTACAATAATACATCATAAAATAAACATACATCAAACTATGCACCGCCCTAACATAAAGCTAGAAATGATGACTTAATATAATGTGTGTGTATTAAGGCTTGGGTGATATGTTCTAACTAGACTTCAGAGTCATCATTCTTTAAGTATGAAGGTCATTTAATTATAAAGGGTGGTTTCAATTTAAATGGTTTAATTTATTTATAAACTTTTGCTTAGCATTTTCTTTTGTTTCATTTGATATATACTAAACAACTAAGTGTTTTAAAGAGAAGGAAAGAGAGGATCACTCTCTTTATCCCTACCTTCATTCACATCTAAATCAAATTAATTAAATGGATTCCTTTTAATGAATGGCTTATTATATATTTAAAATTAATCCTAAGTTTAAGTTCACTTTAAATAATCTCATTCAATAAGAAATACATCTTAAGATTAATTAGAATTAATTACTAACACTTGAAAAATAGAGATTAGCTAAATAAACTATATAAGTCTCAAGTATGTATATTGGACTTAGCACCCCACACATGGGTGACCAAGTCCACCTGACCTATTGGATTATGCTTAGGGGTATAAGCACCTGTGTAGCAAAAGCATTTATATTTCTTATTATAGCACCCCTTAAGCACAATCCCCTGCAGAAAATAATGGTTAGACTAAGATCACCCTATCATTCATTATACACACCTACACCCTAACATCTAGACTAAAAATAATATATCACAAAATAAAAGCAAAACATCAAGCCATGCACTGCCCTAACCTAAAGCTAGAAGTGCTGACTTAACCTTGTGTGCTTTAAAAGGTTTGTGTGGTATACTTAGATATGGCTTTAAGGTTTAGATTTTCTAAGTGTGAAGATGTTCAACTTATATGGGTGGTTTGATAAGTTTTTTAGTTGATTTAGGTTGAGTTTATTTGATGTTTTATTTAGGTTTGAATGAACCTATAATTAATTACTAAGTGCTATAAAGAAAGGAAAAAGAGAAGAGAACTTCTCTTTCCTTCCCTGCCATAAGTAATTTCTAAAGTAGATTCATATTTAGTTTAGATTAGTGAATATTTTATTATGTGTTTTAATTAATCTTAAGTTTATATCAACTCTAAACAAACCTATTCAAAAAGAAAGGTATTTTAAGATTAAGTAAAGTGAATTAATTTACAAACACACATCACTTCATCTCTTTCCCAACATGTATAACATTCATATGAATGGATTCAAAGCATATCTATACATACAAATGGAAATGTTTAGCATAGTTTATGATGAATGCTAAGTGTGTTACTTATGAAAATTTTAATGCTTTATGATGCATGATTTTCAATAAGTAGAAAAGATGTTTTCTTATCCATTTTTCACATGCACACATGTATGTATGAAAGGCATAAGTGAGTACAGTACCATTATTAACCAGGCGTATAAGGTACAAGACCTACTTATGGCTACTTAATGCCTAGCAACCCCAGTGTTGTCCAGAATAATATACCACTTTCCTTAAATACAAGCATGTGTACAAAAGAAATGAATTAAAAAGAAAGATGCAAAAAGAAAGATATTTTAAGATTAAGTAAAGTGAATTAATATTACAAAACACACATCACTTCATTTCTTTCCCAGCATGTATAACATGCATATGAATGGATTCAAAGCATATCTATACATACAAATGGAAATGTTTATATACTTTATGATGAATGCTATGTTACTTATGAAAATTTTAATGCTTTATGATGCATGATTTTCAATAAGTAGAAAAGATGTTTTCTTATCCATTTTTCACATGCACACATGTATGTATGAAAGACATAAGTGAGTACGATACCATTATTAACCAGGCGTGTAAGGTACAAGACCTACTTATGGCTACTTAATGCCTAGCAACCCTGGTGTTGTCAAGAATAATATACCACTTTCCTTAAAGACAAGCATGTGTACAGAAGAAATGAATTAAAAAGAAAGATGCAAAAGTTTGTATTTGTTTGTTTGATTTATTTATGCAATTTATATGTGTAGGTGTGGATGTCCATCTTTAAGTAATACCATAAGAATGAATTGGAATGGAGTTAGGCAAGTGTTATGTTCTTTTCAAATGAACTATATACTTTGCCAAATCCTATTCAAAATTCTGCTAAAAGAAAAGAGAAGGAAAAGTACGCTATGCACATCTTCATATTTATATCCACATGCAAGCTTATAAATAATTATAAGTAGCACACTTTCAGTTTTAGGTATTTAATTTATAGATTTTAAAAATACTTTTGAATTTAATGGTGATAATAGCCACTCTTATTTTTACTTTAGCTAAAACATGCAATTTGACATAAAGAAAACATTTCATTTTGAATTTGATTTTTGAAAAGCATGAATGCATGAAACTCATATGACATACACATTTATCATGTTAGGAAAGAACTAAAGTCATGAGAGCATGTAAACACATTCACCTTAATTAATTCCCAAAGATAATCTTATGAAAATAATAAAGCTTAAAGAAAATCAAATTATTTTTAAATAAGGTTTGATTTTGTTTTGAGTTTGATTTAATTTGAGAAACATGAGGTGAGTTTACTGTTCTTAACCCATTCCCACATATGTTTATTATTTTAGTTTAATTTTTAGGTGATTAGATCAATTTTATGCTTTGGTTAAGTTAAAATATGAATTAGGCATGTTAATTACCCCTTACCTACACCATCTTAGCATAGTTAATCAAATAATTATGAGCCAATGAGATGACATAAAATCACACAAAGAATTTAAATCAGTAATGCACCTAGTAAGAAAAGGGCTTAATGCATTTGGCTCATGATTAATTATTAATTAAACTAAGTGGTTTAGTTTTAAGTTATTTCATAACACCTCACATGCATGTGAGTTGAGTTTTAATTTTCTTAATATATTTAGGCTCTTGAACACCTAAGCATCTACCCAAGATTGATTAATTGAGTTCTGGAGAGTTTTAGAATTTTATGAAATTAATCAAGTGGGAATTAGTGAATTAACCCTTAATTAAGGTCGGATTGAGGAAGAAAGGGGTTTAATGAATAACTTAAGGAAAGTATCCCAAAATTATTCCCTAAATCTCATATTCACTTAATCAAAACTTAACTGTCTCAATTAAAGGGTTAAACCACTAAGTATATCCTTAATTAAGCTTAATTACATTAAGTGAGTGACTAAAGAATGAACTAGCAATTCCTCTGATTAAGCCTCCAATAAATCCCAAGAAAATTAGGGGAGGTAGAGTCATCCCACTAATTATGCACAAAAAGTTTGGGATTAATCAATAGAGTAATTAGGGGTAATTAGCAAAATAAAATTCTCAATAAAACCCAAATTCAGAGAAAAGCACTATTCAGAATTCATTGAAATCATTTTTAGAATATTCTATATTCAATTATCTATCCAATGTAATTTATTTCATATTTTTTCTGATCTTTCTAGGCTTATATATGAATTTAGGAAGTTTTCATTATTAATTAGAATATTTAATAGCCTAGTTAAATATGTAATCTCGTCGTTGCCACGTGGGTCATTGATGTGGCATGTGCTTTCCACGTGGAGCAATGGAATTACATATTAAAATAGTCACATTGTAGCACTGCGTCAGCAGCGGCGCTTCGCACTTTCTCCTCATCCGTCTGATCAAGGATCGGACAACTGAGGTTAAAGTCTTGGATCTAAATGGATAAAATGTGGATGCTACGTGTTTTAATCATGGTTGTCCATCCAAAATGTGCAGATTGACGACCCATGATCCTTCCCGATTCTTCTTTGTGAGGAATGGACACCATCCATCTTATAGAAGAAGATTCGAGCTCAGATTGGATTGAAACTCAACCCATACCATCTAGAGGGAAAGGGGATCACATCTAACAACTAGAATTCCATGGGATGATAATTTACTTTACAAAGGACCAAAGCATATTGAATTTAAGCTCGGTTTAATGGTTAACCTCTCCATAGGTGATCACCGACGCTCGATTCCCTTAGAGAAGCTTCGTCTAGTGGATACGAAGCTTTGTTGAAGTTTGGAGGCTCTGAGATTGGGTAGATCCTCCTATGGGCAAACTCCTCTTGAGCTTGAGCTCAATCTTGATCGAATTAGATCCTCCTTTGCCTTTGGAGCTTGGGAAAGAACTTGGGTGAACTCGACTTGATCCTCTGAGGGTTCGAATGAGGAATTAGGTTAGTTAGAAGTATGGAGTAAGTTGGATTTCCACTTCAGCTCCCCTATTTTCAGTTTGGAGAAACCTAAAAATAGGAAATTCAAGAATGCTTGAGAGAGCTTGGGGAGGCTTGGTAATGGCTTCTCTAGCTTCCCTTAGCTCAATCGAGTATAAGAGAGTGAAGATTGAGTTGAATTACGGGGAGTATATCTCCCCCTTAAAGGATTCGATGGTTGTGAAGGTGTTTGCTATTTTGATCCAATTGACCTTATGCAATAGGTTTGTTAGGCTATTAGAGGTGTCCTTGAATTCAGTTTTGGCTAGAGGAGGAGTGGATGAGGTGGCCATGTGCTTAAATCAAGTGGAGGGAAGATTCTATGTGGCCAATTTCAAAGAAGATGGTCGATTTTGGGTCTGGGTTGAGTTTGGCTGACCCAAACCCATTGGGTCATGTGTACTAGGTCCATTAGTGACCATTTGATCCACTAAGAGGATGCCAAGTCTCCATGGAAAGGAATTGACCAAATTCCAAGTAGTTTTGATTTGGATTATCCTATGGCCTAGAGGTAAATTAATCATTTGACCGTGATTTTAGTTTGGGCAAGTTTGGTATGTTTGAAAAATGGGTTAGGCCATGTTTCATTGAATTTGGAGTTAGTTTGATGTGATTTGGATCATGTTGACCCATTTAGGTCAAATGGGTCAACTTGGGTCAAGTTTTGACTTATTTTGACTTTTTTAGGTCAAGTTGGGTCAACCTAGGTCAAGTGGCCAATTGGGCTAGGTTAGGCTCAAATGTTGACTTGGTCAAGTTCAAGCATTGGTCATGAATGAACTTGAATCATCGGTTTCAATCAATTTGGCCTATGATGGATTTTGGCTATGTTGGGTTTTATTTTGGCTAAGTGTTGACTTAGTCAACCCTTAGTTTTGACATAGTTTGACCCAATTTGAGTGATTGATCATCTCATGATGACTGTTGATCATGATGAGAGGCTTAGGTGGGCTTAGTTCAATCCAATTTGGTTAGGATTAGAATTTGGCTCATAAGGGTACTTTAGGTCACTTTGGGTCAAGTGAGTTTAAGTAGGTCAAATGGCTTGGTCAAAGCTTGATTTGATTTTGAAAATATTTTAAGTGGTTTGAAGTCATTTTAATTCATTTAAAAATTTCAAGTTCAAAGGGTGAACATGAGTTTGATTTAAGTTTGATTTTTGAATTGAGTTTTGGTTAAGTGATTGAAGTATGTGTTTATATTTGGATTCATGATTAAAGGATTGATTGAATCATGAAGAAAAATCAAGTTTGGCTTGATTTGAAGTTGATTAAGTTCAATATTTTGACTTGAAAGGATTTTTGATTGAATTTTGAGTTTAATTTTTGGAGTTGGTTTTGTTTATTTGAATTTATATTTCATTTATATATGTGAATATCAATGAGAATATAAGTGGGTTATGAGAAAATCACATGACTTTGAAATGATTTGAACTTGATTTAGCTAAGCCCTTAAGAGAGAAATAAAGGACTTAAGAAATATTTTGAATTTGGATTTGAATTTTGGATTTAGTTTGATTGATTTGAATTTATATTTCATTTATATATGTGAATATAAATGATTTATGAGAAAATTTCAAGGATTTGAAGTGGTTTTAATTTGATTTAGACTAAGTCCTTAAGAAGGGATCTAAGGACTTAGGAAAGATTTTGAACTTCGAATTTTAATCATAAGCTTCAATCATGGATTTCAATCATGGGTTTCAATCATGTATAATTGATTTTGGTTTGGAGAAAATTAATTAAGCTAGAATTGATTTAGGTTTGATGTTGATTTGATTTGGAGTTTGACTTGAAGGAAGGAAGTAAGGAATATGGTTCAAGCTATAGGGTAGGCAAATTTTCCTACACCCCTCAGGCATGACTTACTCTTATGGCTAACTCTTCTAAGTCTCTAGGGCTAGGTTGAGTGTCCACCTAATCACTATATGTATCTTAAGACTAAGGATCTCTTAAAGTTTAATAGGAGTCTGATGTCTAGGATGGAGAGGTTCAGAGCTCATCCTAAAAATGAGGTCAACAAAGGGTGCCCAATAGGTGTGATGTGATTGAAAAGGAACACCGCATGTATTGGTGTTTACTAAAATAATCAACAACACCGAACGATCATAAGCACTAACAGAGATGATTTACTCCTAACCTGAGGTGTAGAGGGAATCCAGAGAACGTGACTCTACTTATGTCAAGGACATAAGAGAGGGAGGGAGAAATCCACTAGGGATAGAGTATGTGAACCTTCTACTAGGGAAGCAGGTTCAAGTCATCCATAAAGCGATGGGAGGTTTGATTTGAGTTGAGTCTCACTAGGAGAAATTTGATTAGTTTAATTAAGTTCCGTAGGGGGAAGAGGGTTGAATTTGTTTCAATTTGTTGTTTGTTTAATTATGTTTGTTTTGACTTCACCGGGGATAGAAAATTGAACTATCCACTGGGGAGGCAAGTTCAAGTCATCCACAAAGTGAAGAAAGGTTGTGAAATCCACTGAGGGAATAGAATTCTAGATCCACTAGGGAACTAGAAAGATTTGCATCTCACTGAGGAGAAGCAAAAGATTTTGATTTGGATTGATTGATTATTTTTTTTTTGTTTCTTATTTTTAATTTGGATTTTGAAAAGGACCTTGTTGGTTTACGATGAACAGAACTGAGTAGGAAGCATGGAGGCTTAGACTAAATCATATTTAGCAATCCAAAGGGGTAGTCTACTAAACACATAGTAGGACTAGCCAACCAAAGGGATGTCTTTCGGTTTGCAATGGTCAAGTCTTAAGAAGAAAGCACAGTGACTCACATCTTTTAGAAACAAGAAATCACTAGGTTGATTGGTTGCTTTGGGTAGCAAATCAGACCCGACCTAGGGCTGACTATTGAGTGAACATCGTTGGGGGACTTAAATCAGCTCAAAGATAGTCAAAAATTAATTTTATTTTTATATTATTTATTTTGATGGATTATGTTGGTTTGTGATGGATCACACTGAGAAGGAGCTTATATCAGCCTAAACCTATCTCAAATTTACTGAACCAAAGGGAGTAACTTTCCAGCCGAGGAGAGAACTATCCAACCAAAGGAGTGCCTTTTGGTTTACAATGATCAATTCAGGGGAAGAAAGCTCGAGGACTCACATATTACACTACAAAAGACCACTGGGGTGATCGATTGCTTTGGGCAATAAATTGAACCCAACCTAGGGCTACCTGTCGGTTTGCGATACTCATGCTAAAAAGAATGCATCATAGTCAAACATCTTCCAAAGCAGAATGACTATCAAGGTAACCTACTTGTGGCAAAATAGATTGAACCAGACCTAAAGGAAACTATGGAGTGAGTACTAACCCGGGGATTTATCTCAACTCAAGTAGTCAGGTAATTCTTATAAGGAGTTCTGCTGACACTGCCCTAAAGATAGGATGTCTGCTTGAGAAATGGGGTCATTTGGGGGCTTAAATTCCTAATCCACAAGCAAATTAATTTATTTGTTTACTTAGTTTATTTTAACGTGGACCCTGTTGGTTTGCAAGAGATCAAATTGAGAAGAAGCTTATATCAGCCTAAATCCATCTCAGATTTACTAAACTAAGGGAGAATCTGTGCATCCGTTGAACAAATTCTCCAACCACAGCTGTGGTTACCAAGAAAGGGGGACTGTCCAAGACAAAAGTAACCCAGGTAATTCCAAATGGGGTTGCAAAGGATGTGATCCAAATAGAGAGCCCACAGGGAAAGGGGTCTCTAAGGACTCAATCCAAAATCCTGGAGAAGATAACATGGCTAGTCATATATCAAATTCAGTGGCCAACTCAAGGAGAAAGCATGGGGACTCACATCTGCCAAGAGTGGTGTATCCACCAGGTGAGTCACTGTCAACATAGTGAACATCAACTAACCTAAGGTGCCCATCAGTTTGCAACAATTAGCCTACGAAGAAAGCTTGGAGACTCACATCCTCTTATAGCGGAACTAATTGTTGGGATAGTCTATCTTCAGCTCAAGAGGTGACATCCGACCTAGGGTGACTACTAAGTGAATGTCAAAGGTAGCCTTACGTCGACTCAAAAGTAGTCAAGAAGAAAGGAGTCTCTAGGGGGCTTACCCTAAACCTCAAATATACTCAACCTAGTTAGGTCATGATGATTAGTTCAAGAAGAAAGCATGGGGACTGACATCTTCTTAAGCAAAGTCAACATGAGGTAGCTTACTGGATGGGCAGTAAAGTCTACCATACTAACAAGGTGCTCATTAGTTTGTAGTGGTCAAGTTAGGAAGAAAGCACAGGGACTCACATCTCCTAAATAAGTGACCATTGGGGTGACATACTAGCTAGGTAGCATACAGACCTGACCTAGAGAAACTAATGAGTGAGTGCCACAAGGGGCTTACTCCCACATCAAAGTAGCCTGAGATAAAGATATGTATTTATTTTTTTGCTTGTGTCAAAGGGAATAGGGCACCACTTGTGTTCTCTCACACCTATCCTAAGACACGCTTAAGGATTTGATGAAATGGTGCCACGGATGGTAACCAAGATTCTCACTAAGAAAGGATGTCACCCGGGTTCTCTTACACCTAACTTAGTTATGCTAATTAAAATAGTATGCCTTTTGGGATCTCTCACACCTATTCTAGTAGCATCGAGGAATTGTTTTTGATTGTGTTTGTGTTGTGAAAGAGGGATGGGATGCCACTGGGGGACTCTTACACCTACCTTAAACACGTCATGGAGGATTCACAAGACAAGCAAACAACGCTTCAAGAGAAGAGAATATTTTGATAAAATGGAATCAGATTTTTGTTGATTGATAGAATTATTTTTAAACATGATTTTTTATGGGTAATATTTCTTCAAATATAGCCCATTAATTGGAAGAATTGGGTGTTCCCCTTTATAATCAATAAGCTGATAAGATCCTCCTTGGTAGGCCTTCTCTATGACATAGGGGCCTTCCCAAGTGTGTTCAAACTTGCCACCCATCTTTCGATTGGAAACAATTGGTCTCCTTAGGACTAATATAAGTTCTCCTACTCGAAAATACCTAAGGCAGACCAGCTTGTTGTGAGCTTGAATCATTTTGCCTCTGTATAACTCGAGGTTCTGGGATGCCTGTAGGTGACTCTCCTCCAATCCTTCAAGCTCTTCTAACCACACCTTTGCATTCTACTCTGTAGTGATCTTGCTACCCAATTCTATCCTTAGTGATGGGAGTTGAACTTCTAAAGGTAGAATGGCTTCGGACCCATACACTAAGGAAAATGGTGTAGATTGAGTTGGAGTTTGATATGTGGTGCGATAGGCCCACAAGACTTCAACCAACTCCTCATTCCATAGCTGTGTATTATCATCAAGATTCTTCTTTTTTATTTGGATGAGAGTTTTGTAGAATTCTTTCGCTAAGTAGTAGATGGTGGAGTATCTCCAATCTATACCGTGTCTTCTATCAAAGCTGTTGATCTTTGTGCTTTTAAATGTAGTACCATTATCGAATATAATTCATCAAGGCACCCTGAGCCTATATACGATATGGTTTTTGAAAAATTGAAGCACATGCTAAGCTATAAGTTCTCTAAGTGGGATTGCCTCCGCCCACTTAGAAAAGTAGTCGGTGGCATCTAAGATGAACCGGTGACCTTTGGAAGAAGGAGGATCGATCGGGCCCACAATGTTAGTACCCAACACTCAAATGGCCATGAAGCCAATGTATAGTGTAGAATGTTGAGTGGTTGGTGGAGAACAACACCGTGCACTTGACATTGATGGCATATCCTAGCTACATCCATGTAGTCTGTAATCATTGAAGGCCAGTAGTATCCTAGTCTCTTGATTTTGTCTTCATCTTCAGACTGGATTGATATGCTCTGCATAGACTTGAATGTACCTCGGTTACAATGCTATAGGCTTCATGTTTATATAAATAATGTAACTACATCTGGTCAAAGGATCTGCGATATAGGGTGCCATCAACGAGAGCATATGAGAGAGCTCTTTTTTTTCACCTAATGGGTTTGTGAATTTTCTTGAGGTAGTTTGAGAGTGTTCAAATAGTCTATGAATAGTTGCCTCCAATCCAGCTCCTTGTCCTTATAGGCAACGATAACCTCTCCTTCAAGAGAAAGTCTCTTAATGAGTTCAGCATTAATAAGGAATAAGAGTTGTCTATTTTGGACCCTTATTGGAATGAACTCGTCTTCCATACATGCCAATTCTTTGGCAAGTTTGGCCAAAGCATCTCCTGAGAATCTTATAGATGGTGACTTCGTGGATTTGGGCCAACAGCCTTCTGGCATACTGGTAATGACTTTGATTTAAACCTATAGACCCGAATATGATTGATGACCAACTGAGAATCCCTAAAGATGTTGATGCTCTTAACACTAATTATGATGGTTAACTCCAGACTGGCAATCAAAGCCTCATACTCAGCTTCATTGTTGGTGCAAGGGTTGGAAAGATAGTATAAGAATCTCATCACATCGTAGTTTGGAGTTAGGAGAACTATTCCTACTCCTGCCTTTCCTCGAAGAGTAGATCATGGTGCTTCCCCATTGTGAAAAGAAGCTGCACCATCAGAATACATCTTCCATCGGTGGTTGTCAACCTTCCCTAAGTTCATGATTTGTTCATCAGGGAGATCATCACTAAGCAGAGAATCAGTAGGAAGTAGGTGTGCTGCTAAGAAATCCACTAGTACTTGTCCTTTTATCGCATGAATGGGTACGAATGTGATATCAAACTGTGAAAGAATCATGGACCATCATGCCAAACATCCAGATAGCATTGGCCATGTCATGAGGTACTGCAATGGATTGGTTCTAGAGATCAAGCTCGCCTTATGAGAAAGCATATAGTGCCGTAGCTTTTGAGATGCAAAGATCAAAGATAGGCAATGTTTATCAATAGGTGGATAATTTGCTTCAGTAGGAAGTAGACGACAGATGAGATAGTAGAGAGGGTTCTCCTTTCCTTCGTCATTGGCTTAGGCCAATAGAGCGCTAAGAGAGTCATCCAATGCAAGAATGGGATGAGTGGCCCCTGGATAGGGCGCTAGAACTACTTCACCAAATATTGCTTGATATCTTTAAAGGCATGCTAACACTTGTCATCTCACTTGAACTTGGCATCCTTTTTGACAAGTGCTAAGAATGGCTTGCATCTCCCCGATAGGTTGAAAATAAAGCATCTTAGATACGTCAGCAGTCCTTGGAAAGATCTCAGTTGAGTTAAACTCTTAGGAGGTGGCATTTCTAAAATAGCTTTAATCTTTTCTGGATCTATTTCTATTCCCCAGTGTCAGACAATAAACCGAAGGAATTTTCCTGAAGCTATTCTGAATGCACACTTTAAGGGATTCATTTTGAGGTTATATTATCTTAACCGTTCGAAAACTACTCTCAAGTCAAAGAGGTGGTCTTCCTTTTTCTGCTCTTGACTACTAGATCATCAACATAACACTCAACCTGATGATGGATAAGTTCGTTGAAGATCTGAGTCATGGCCCGTTGGTATGTAGCATCAGCATTTTTAAGGTCGAAAGGCATGACCTTATAATAATAGATTCTGATTAGAGTTCAAAAAGTAGTGTTTCTTTCATCTTCAAGAGACATCTTGATTTGGTTATAGCCAGATGACCCATCCATGAAAGAAAATACTGCATGAGATGAGGTGATGTCCACCATTAATTCTAGTATAGAAAGAGGAAACTCATCCTTAGGACATGCCTTGTTTAAGTCCCTGAAATTGACATAAATGCGAATTTGGCCATTCTTCTTCTTAACTGGTACAACACTAGCTAAGCAGATAAGATATTTTTCTTCCCCGATGAAACCAGCATCAATCAATTTCTTGACTTCAAAAAAGACCTGTTGTTTGATTTCTAATCGCATGCATCTAGGAGCTTGCTTGTAGGGTTAGCACTAGGATCTATTGCTAACTTATAAACTGCTACATCAGGAGATAATCCAGACATCTCTTCATAACTCCATACAAAGTAGTCCTTAAACTTAGTCAATATCTTAAGTCTTTGGTTTCTTCATTCAAAATGATGTTGGCGTGGATTTTCTTCTATCCTAAGGTTGATTTTTTTAAGCTTATCAATTATTGAATGAATCTCCTCTTCAAATTCTAGAGGTGCATCCTTGATTTGAAGATCATCTGGATCATCTGAGGTTTCTAAACACACATTCTCAAAAGAGTTAGTGTTGTATGAAAAGAACTTATCAGACTCCAAATGATTGGTAATAACTAAATAGTAATCATCATCATCGACTAGACCCACTGTACTGAATCCTAGCCCTGCTCTTGATTGTGCTTCCTTGCATGTATTGTTCCACAACTTTTCAAAATACTCTGACCTGTGCTTAGACCATGTATGAGGAACCAAACCTTTCTGTATAAGATTATGAACACAAGATGAGTAAAAGTCCAATGTTAATTTTATTAATTCTTTAAATGAATCCTCCTCAAGTGGTGCATCAACTTTAGGACTTGAGGATGGTGATCCCAAAAGAATCTCTTCGGTTTCATATCACTGTAAGACTTAGGGGCTTCCTTAACTACTAAACCTTTAACTTTTTGAGATGAAAGTGAGGTTAGAGTTAAGGTTCCTCGCTGTTGCCTGAAAGTTTTACATGCATCTGATTCAAATACTTTGCTTTGTCTAGGGGCCCAATCTTCATTGTTGTCTAGATCAAAAGTCACCTCCAATGGAACCCGCTAAGAGGGTTTAGCTGGTATACTAATCACATTAGTCTCATCCTTCGAGCTGGATTCCAAGTCTATGCGAATAGTAAGGGTACTCCTACAAACTGGAACATAACCCCTATTGGCTGATAGCTAATCGGGGGGTCTTTCACCTCTAGAACTACCTCTATTTCTATCTCTGTCTCTACTTGGTGGAGGTTGAGTCATCCTACCCACATTTCCATGTGATGGAATAAACTATGGGTGGGATGTGATATGCATATCTATTTTTCTTCAATTCCCCTTTCTTGTTCACTTGGATTTTCCTTTTTCTTTTATTTTTCTTTTTCCTTTTCTTTTTCTTCATTTTCTCTTTCTTTTGAATTTTAGTTTTGTTTAAGTTCACAAGAAAGGGTGTTTTGAGGAAGACAGTAAGTCACATACACATAAATCTCAAACTCCCTAACTAAAAATGGCTCTTCATCTCCATTAACAAGATAATCAATCCCATCCTTTCTAAGCTTGATACACTAATGGAAGAAGGATGGAATTATCTTGTTCTGATGTATCCAATGCCTACCGAGCAAAGTAGTGAATGAAGTATTCAAATCGATGATGTAAAACTTAGCTTTGGTCTTCTAGTCACCTATCAACAAAGGTAACACTATGGAACTTAAAGCCTATTCACCTTGTTCATTGAATCCTCTCAACATCATCTGATCTACTTAGAGTGTGGAGATGTTGATCCTCAAGGGTTTTTAGACTCATAATGTTCATCGATGCACCTGAATTGATGAGAACTCTCACAAGTTTGAATTTTTCCATGTCAACTGTGATGTAGAGGGGACAGTTGTGCTCCAAGTCCTCTAGAAGAAGGTCTTCACCTATCAAAGTGATCCCCTGAGCTTCTTTTTTGTAATGTGCCTCCTCACCAATAGTGGTCAACTGAGCTAAGCATATCTCAAGATCAAGGAGAGCCTTGATTAATGATTCCCTCATCTTTTAGGATGAGATAAGGGAATCATATATGCTTAGCTTAGATGGAAACTTTCTTAGATGAGAGAGGACATTATAGTCCACCTTGGGCTAATCCTCCATAAGCATATCCAAGGGTGGGGCATCCCATGGAGGGGCTTCTTGATCTTCTGTACCAATGACTTGTTTCCCTCTATCTTGAGGTGCTGCTCTAGGAGGGATAACCTTACCACTACGGAGGTTGACTTCGATGATCTCTTATGGCAGGTAATGGAAGGTTCTACCTGCACATCAAGCTTACCTACAGCTTCTTATATGGGACCCTCAAAATCGGATGATTCCAAGTCTATCTCAAGAGGTGAACCCATAGTATTCAGAGTGGGAAAGTCCAACTCTGAATCATAAAAAGGAAGATCGAAATTATTATAGTTATTTTGACTTGAAGAGTTATAATTCAGAATAGAAGTAGACAATCTATCAAAAGTGACACAGATGTAATTCAAGCTAGCTTTATTCTTCAATTTCTAGGATTTGATAGAAGGTACAAATAAGAAATCAAGTAAAGTAAGTGGGGTAAGAGATTTGATGCCCTTATTCACCGATACAAGAGTTCTACTAGTATAAGAAAAAGAGCTAGCTGAAGTAGAATTCATTAATGTGATAGTTACAATGGTAAATTGAGGCTAGACTCGGTATATGGTTGCACAACTTGGCTATTTCAAGCTGGCACATGCTGCTGCTGCTGCTGAGCTTCCACCTTCCTTCAGTTCGCACTAGCAACTTGCAAACCTTCCTTGATGTTGGAGGTTTAAACTAACTCAGGCACCTGCGAGAAAAGTATCTTAATCATCTGAACAATCTTTTTAGAGGTTTTGGATAAGGAGATATCCCAACCTTATTTTATTTTGGAAGGATCACAAGTATCCCCAAGGATTACCCTAATGGAACTGGATGGTTGTTCCACAAGGTATTTCTTCGGGATAACTATAGCACCGGTCTTGAAGCTACGTTTAAGCCAATCTTTAAATGTGAAGCAATCCTCCAAAACATGACCTAGCAGTTAGATCATGGCTTTAGCCACTCCTCCTCCAGTCGGTAAAAATCGTTTCTTTAAGAGATTCTTAAAAATCTTCCTAATTACCTCCTCTTAAATGAATAAGGTTTTTGAGTTTATCTAAAAGAGTAGGTGGACCATATAGTATGGTATGTGTATCACCGCCATTGATGGAGGAGGTGTGCGTGGAGGTAGTGGTCGTAGGGTCAGCCTCGGTGGTAGAGGAGGTGGAAGCATCATCTGCTGAGCATGAGGTCTCTCAAACTGCTCTCTGGCTAGATGTTTTCCCTTATCCACAATAGTCACTACCCCGGGCTTCTTCTCGTATACCTTTTGTGGCTTTGGCTTGGATGGTATATCTGGAGAAAGTAATTATTTGGCTTCTCCTTGCAAGCTAGCTGCCTTGTTGATTAATTTCTCCAAGGTTTTAATGGTGAAGCCCTTAAGCATGAAGGCGATTGAGCCATGGATATTCATTAGAAGAATCTCAATGGCATGTTGTTCATCTGACAGCTCACATTTCATACTGTTATGCCATCCGAGAATGTAGTCAATGTGGACTCACCCTGTGTACAATGAGATTGTTAATAGTAACCCTTGTCAAGCTCTAGCAAACCTCTTAATAAAGAGTTTCTCCAACTCAGCAAAAGTCTTTTCTAAAAAATTGAGAAGTTCAACATACCAATCAAAAGCTATCCCTGTTAGGCTACTAACAAAGAGATGAAAAAGTAAAGCATCACTACCACCAGCGTTATAACAATTAGCTCTAAAATGGGCGATGTGCTGCCTCAAGTTTCCACTGCTATCAAAACTCTTGAAGAAAGGTGGCATGAAACCCTTGGGATAATAGATTGCATCAAATTCCTTCGGGTATGGCCCTTTGGAATTGATGATCCACCTAGGGCTTGAGCCAACACTTCCTTCACCTACTGCTCAACCATGGATTTGATATCTTTCTCTTGTATGGAGGTACTTTCCACTACCTTCCTATACATGTTGGTGCTACCTTGCTCTAAATGAGGTAAAGTCTTGGCTGGGTCCAAGACATGCGTAAACTCTGGCTGACTAGTCTCAACTGTGGTAGGATAAATTGTTGGTGCTTATTTTTGAAGTACTGAGACTGCTGCTAACAAATCCTCAAGCTACCTCACCATATCTATTTATTCATCTTTCTATTTTAATTGATACCAGAGGTGTTGGGCTGATTGGACTGTGTCTTCCTACTCAGCCTCATCACCTTTCATGGCTTGCTACTCTCTGAGGAGGGATCCCCTGGTATCTATCATGCAAACCCTGGTTAATTCTCCTAACAAATCATCTTCATTAAGATCAAAGCTAATCTTCTCCTCATCAAACTAGTTGTATCATTGGAACAGGCACAAATGCTTTCGACTGGCCGGTGATGGGATCCACATCACGTATTGTGAGGCACCGGACCTCCCCTGCTGCTGGAGAATCAACCTTGTGAGGGTTGTACTCGCTAGAAGATATACACTCCTGGCTGTCACTGACTCTGTATGGGGTGGCACTCTTAGGAGGTTCTATGATCATGGGTGCAACTAAGTTGCCACCCTCTCCCTCTGCAATTGATGTAACCATCTCCAAAGCCTATCATGCATGGTGCGATAAGAAGGGATCTACCCATCGCCATTCCTTCCGCACCACTAGGGAGAGCAGAGAGCACGACCATGCCACAATAGGCGGTGTGGATGGAATGAGATCCCTTGGCCATAGCTGGATCACTAATGGGATCCTCTTCTCCCCAAATGTGACATTCATGGCCTTGAGCAGAACTGGAGATGCTGATACATGAACGGGCGACGGTGGATGGGTGGTAGAGCGATGTGGTGGAGACACCATCGGCTCTCTCAAAATAGGGGATCTCCTCCTCTGATGTGTAGTCCCCGTAAGTAAAATATTATCTGTGTGATCGACGTGGGTAGTGCGTCGATCCAAAAAATCAATGAGTGTAGAGGCCGCTGACTACCAACCAAACCTCCACCTCTCTTGGCTAGTGATATGAGCTATAGTATGGGCCTCCCTGGCCCTCTCTTGCCATAGATGTTTCCCCATGCTGCAGGGGATAATAGATCTCAAGTCAAATTAAGACCTGGACTCAGAACGTCCGTAAGCTCCGCCAACCTTAGAACTGACCGGAGGCCGGCATATGACCTCCTACTCTGGCTAACTGCGGGCTAAAATCAAACTACTAGTGGAGGTGAAATAGGGATCCTCCTAGCATCCACTCTATCAGACCCAGAGAGAGGATGAAATGGATTTGTTATAACTAGCGAGGAAATCAGAGTGGGAAACTCCCCCACAACTAACCATGTAGCTGCCTCCATCTCCCTGGTGATGCGTGTATGGTACCTCTTTATCATACAGTTTCTGTTCCTCCTCTCTAAGTCTAAGTAGGGCGAGCTGAGTAAGAACTAGACCTATCCTCAAAAGCTAGAGAGACAATCTCTGGGATCATAGGAGCCTTACCCTTTGAGGGTGCTAATGAGTGGGTGCTAGCCCTCACTAGGGTAGCATGGGAAACAACCTGCACTATCACGATGCTAGCCGACATTAGCACTACTAGAAACGCCACCCTCTTCGAGGGATATCAAAGAGTGGCAAGTCAATCTGAATGATTGGCTTCTACCCGACCACTATGGTCCTGCTAACAGTTGTGAGGGGAATGCCCTCACAGGTAATCCATGCCCTCTCAAAACCTCATTCAAAATGAATGAGGTGGGCATAATTAACACGAGGAAGGCTAGCCTGATCTAGGGCTATGTCCATCCCATGGGGAAAGGTAAACATGTACTTGGGTGCAGCCATTTCTATCAAATGAAACTGAGACTGAACTGTAACTGAAAACTATCGTTGAATGAGAGTCAACAATGCTAAAAATAAACTTGAATAAGATTTCTTTGACTTTGAATTTTGAATTTAGAATTTGAACCCACACTTAACATCTTGAAGTGTTAAGTCAGTTTCAAATGATTTGGAATAGATTTCGAGATTTTGATTGGAAAGAGGAATTCTTTGGATATAAGATCCACTTTCAACAAATTTGGATATGTTGAAAATGGGTTCAAATATTTTTGAAGGATGCTTCCATAGGTTCATATTTATTTTTTTTTTGATTTTGAGATTTATTTAAAATATGTGGGAAAAATGATATTGATTTGATGTTAGCAATATGCTGATTTGAAAATTTTATTTTTTTTACTTTTGTGAATCTTTTTTTGATTTGAAAAGAGAAATGCAATTTCACATTTAGCAAATTTGGGTATGCTAAATGAGAAAATCCAAGTGTGTTTTATTTTTTTTTTTTTGGGAAAATTTTTTGAAAATAGGATTCTTATCAAATTTGAGTATGCTAAGAAAATCCTAATGTGTTTCTTGGGATTTTAAATTTAATTTTGAAATGTAGAATCTTAAAAAATTTAAGTGTGCCAAGGGAATCCTATTGCGTTTCTTTTTTATTTTGATTTGTTTTTGAAAAGTATGATCCTTAGTAAATTTAAGTATGCCAAGGGAATCCTAATGTGTTTCTCTTTTAATTATGATTTGATTTTTGGTTGAAAGTGGAGACTTCACTTTAGCAAATTTGGTATGTTAAAATGAAGTTCCATTTAATTTTTTGAAATGAAAATTTCACTTAGCAATTTTGAATATGCTAAATGAAATTCCAAGATGTGTTTAGAATTTTTGTGTTTTGATTTTATTTTAAAAATGAATATTTCACTTTAGCAAATATGGTATGCTAAAGAATGAAGTTCCAATAGTGTTTCTTGAAAATTTTGTGAAATGAAAATTTTACTTAGTAAATTTGAGTATGCTAAATGAATTCCAAAAGGGTGTTTCAAATTTTGTTTTGATTTTGAAAGGGGGACTTCATTTTAGCAAATGGGGTATGCTAAAGTGAAGTTCCAAATATGTTTTGAAAATTTTATTTTTGTTGATTTTTTGAAAAGGGAGATCTCCATTTAACAAATTTGAGTATGTAAGATGGAAATCAATTATGCTTCATTTTCAAAAGGTGTTTATTTTCTATGTGATTATTGCTTTTTTTGAAAGAGTAAACTCCAACTTAATCATATATGAAATATGTTAAGTGGCATTTCAAGATAATGTTACTTCACTTGCAAATGAAATTTCCATTCAATAAATTTGGGTATATTTAATGGAGATATTCATATGTGCTTTTCAAAAGTTTATTTTTAATTTCTGTTTGAAAATGAAACCTCCACCCAATAAGTGTAGGTATATTGAATGGAGAGATTTCATATGTGTTTTTTGAAAATATGAAAGTTCCAACCTAACACATGTGGAATGTGTTAAGTGGAATTTCAAAGTTATGATTTTGCTTGAAGAGGTAATATCCATTCAACACATTTGGATGTATTGAATGGAAAAGTCCATCTTCAAACTTTATCCTTTTAAAAAAAAAAAATTGTTGGAATTTTATTTTTGAAAATGAAGCCTTCACCAAAAATGAATTGGTTGGAGAAACTCATTTGTGCTTTTTTTATAGAAAATGTGCTTGTTGGAATTTTATTTTTGTAAAGATGATCCTACATATAACAATCATGAATATTGTTAGATGAAGGTGATTTAAGAAAACTTTTATGCAAAATATTTTATTATGTGCATTTTGAAATAGTGCTTTTTGAAAGGAAAGATTTTTTATTATTTATTTATTTTAGAATGAACATTTCCTTAACATAAAATGGTAAGGAGGAAGTCTTTAATTAATTCTTTTATTAGACTATTTTTACCCATTGAACCCAATATTTAAGGCCAACACAGGTGAGGTCCTAAAACAAAGATGTTGGCTTTTAACTTAAGGATGAAATAAGCTAAGTGATAATGGAAAGAAAGATAGTCTTGGATTCATATAAAAGTACAAACCCACTATTGATACTTGGAGACAACGATCATTTACCAAAGATAGAAAGAGGAACCCTCGCCAGTAGAGTTGCCAGAAAAATCTGTGGTGAAATTTATAAGGATTTCTAAAGAGAGATGGTATACTTCCATCTTCACTCTATGCATGATAAAATGAAGAAAGAAATATACTTTCTCTTTTTATGCATTTTTTGGACACCACGTAGATCCGCATATATTCTTATTGAGGGTGATCGGCTACGACATTGAGGAGAGGTGTACTATCTCAAAAGATAGAAGTCACCACCCTACAATGGATGTATTCATCTCAAGGACTGGATAATGATATGTACCAGACGCCAATTCTTTACATGAAAGAGTAAAGTAGGGTTTATTTTAAATTGATACAGGCAAGCCCCAAAGTCAATATCCTAAGTGGGGATTTTAATACTCTCAATTAAGGTAAATGATCGTTATCTCTAAAGATTTTAATATATAGTACTATCAATCAATTGGTTTATTTTGGAAGATCAAATGGGATTGATCAAGGAGAGAGAGTTATTATCAAAGCTAAAGGAAGATAAATAGGAGATGCTCACAATGCTAGGAAACCTAGCGAGCATAACAAACTATCTTATGGTTTGGCTTTATATTTTTGAAATTGATTTATTTCTTTGAGCTAAATTTTTTTTTATTTTGAATGCTAGGGATTACAATCCCATAATACAAGGTTATGGAAATACCTAAGAGGTGAGGGTTTATGCTTATGGCCCATAGAAGGGAGAAGCAACCTCTGAACATAAATCTAGGGAGCTTTGGCGAGGGCCAAAAGCACGACCTAAATCAATGGTGAAAATGGGTATTTGGTTTGCCTCCACAAGAGAGGACAAACCACATGTGGTGAAAAATTTTTATAGGAGTCACCTTTCAAATCTATTGGGGAGAAATGAAAGACAAGACTTATAAAATTTCATCTTATTAAGACACCATGCAGATTCGTAGATGTACTTATTTAGGTGATCGGGTACGTCATTAAGAAAATAGTGTACTATCTTGAAAGATAGAAGTAACTACCCTTTAATGAACCTAATCACCTCAATAAGGACTCCTAAGGACGATGGGTCTGCATATGTACCATAAATTCTTCCCCTACTTTACATGGAAAAGTAAAGCATGGTTTATTTTAAACTGGGTTCGTTAAGTTCCCTACAGGGGCAAGCCCCATAGTTAATTACATCCTAAGGAATGAGAATTCCTTAGAAAAACTCTCGATTAAGGTAAATGATCATTGTCTTTGAAGATTTCAATAGGAAAGGACTATCAATCGATTAGTTTATTTTTTAAAGATCAAATGGGATTGATCAAAAGAGAGAGTTATTATTGAAGCCAAAATGGAAGATAAGTAAGAGATGCCCATGATGCTAGAAAACTTAGCCACCATCTCAAACTATCCTACGGTTGGGCTTTACAATTTTGAAATTGATTTAGTTTGTTTGAGTTGCATTTTTCATTCGAAATTTAGGACTTATGATTCCTTATGACAAGATTAAGAAAATGCCTAAGAGGTGAGAAATTAAGCTTATGCTCTATAAAGGGGAGAAGCAATCTCATAACCTAAATTTAGGGAGCTTTGGCGAGGACAGAAATCACAACCTAAATCTAAGGCAAAAATGGGTAATTAGTTTGCCTCCACAAGAGAGGACAAATCACCCGACAGCTTGGACTTACAATCACCTGGGGGTGGCCACCAACTAACTCCTCTTATGATATTAAATATATGTAGGTAATTCATTATACTTATGCAAGATAGTTAGGCTATTATTTATTTAGAAAGAAACTATGTCCTTAAACTCACTCTCTAAAGAGACTAGATCATGTAAAGGGGCATGCTTCAAATTACCTAAATCTAATGCAATTCACATTTCATTTTTTTTTTTATTTTGGTTACTTATTTTGACTCAGGCTAATATGATTCATATGACTAATGCATGAAAAAGAGGGTTATTAGCCAAAATTAGCGAGAAGGGAGTAAGTGAATTTTCACCTATGGCTCTCAAAGGCCAAGCTAAGTTTCTCTGGCAAAGGTAGAAGCCCTCCAATCAAAAGTAAAATAAGATGCATTTGTGTATGATATTACAAAAGAAATTCTCACCTAGCTAAGGGTTTGCTAATTCTTTTATCTTGATTTCAAACATAAGCTTTAGGTGAGGTTATGAGTTGTTTGATTTTTTATTTTGAGTTGTTAAGTTGGGTAAAAGATTTTTTTTTTTCCTAAAGAGCCTAATTCACATCCAAGCTATACATAAAGCAAGGAAGAAACCATGGAAAAGCATGCCACTTAATAGAAAAGCTAAACAAATTATCAACCAATTTATAAAGCTAATCGTAAAAAAGAATAAAGGTCGTTATGCACCACACATAAACCCAAAATATCAAATGGGTGCTCTACCCTTATATAATCTGGATTACAAATGAATTAAATTATAATTAAGTAAGGAATTCATTATTATGGGGGTCTTCAAGCATGGTCCAAGGCTTCACATGATACATAAGATAGAACCTTATGACCAATGTTCATCGTAATCCCCATAACAATCATTCCAAAATCCTAATTGCATAAATTTACATGAAAAGGAAAATTGGAAATCTAACTAACACTTACAAAACATAGGTTAGATAAAATAAACCACACAAATCTTAAGCATGTATATTGGACTTATCAACCCGTACATGGGTGACTAAGTCCACTTGGCCTATTGGATTATGCTTAGGGGTATAAAGCACCTATAAGCAAAAGCATTTATATTTTTATTTATGATAACACCCCCTTAAACATAATCCCCTATAAAAAAGAATAGTTAGACTAAGAGCGTCCTACCATTCATTCTACGAGCATACACCCTAACATCCCGTCTAAGACATATATCACAAAATAAAATAAACATAAAACCATTCACCAACCTAGCCTAAAGCTAGAAGTGTTGACTTAGGCTAGTGTGTGTGCTTTGAAGGTTTGCGTGGTATGTTTAACTATGGTTTTAGGTTCAAATTTTCTAAGTGTCAAGAACATGTTCAACTTAGAGGAGGGTTTCATTTAAGTTGTTTAATTATTTTGGGTTGATTTTATTTCATGTTTTGATTTAGTTTAAATGGATCTTACAATTAATTACTAAGTTATGAAGAGAGGGAAAGAGAAGGAGGCTTCTCTTTCCTTCCCCAACCTAAGTAATTTTTAAAGTAGATTCACATTTTGATTTTCTTTAGTTGAATGTTTTGATTAGATTTTTTAATTAATACTAAGTTTAGATAAACTCTAAACAAACCTATTCAAAAAGAAATACATTTTAAGATTAAATAAAATGAATCAAAATTTACATAACAATTACATTACTTTCTTTTCCCAACATATATATAACATGCATAAGGATGGACCCTAAGCATATCTATACATACAAATGAGAGTATTTAACACACTTTATGATGCATGCTAAGCAATCCATTTAAGGAAATTTAGAAGTTGAATATGCATGATTTTTCTTAAGTAGAAAGGGGTTTCCATATCCAAATTTTCACATACACACATGAAAGTAAGAAAGCCGTAAGTAAGTGCAACGTCATTATTAACCAGAGGTGTAAGGTACAAGACCTACTTAGGGCTACGTAAAGCCTCACAATGTTAGGTTTTTCCAGACTAATATATCACTTTCCTTAAATACAAACATATGTATAAAAGAAATGAAATGGAAAAGAGGAATGAAAAAGTTGTATTGATGGATTCATTTTGTTTATACAATTTATGTATGCAAGTATAGGTAGCCCCTCTTAGGTGATAGCATAAGGATGAATAGGATATGAAATTAAGTGAGTATTAGGTCCTTTTCAAATGAACCATATATCTCATCAAATTCATATTCAAAATTATGCTAATATAAGAAAGAAAGGAAGCCTATACTAAGCATACCTTTATAATCTTCAACATGCAAACACATAATTAAAGTATAAGTAGCACACTTTTAGATTTGGTATTTGATTTATATGTTTTGAAACTAATTTGGATTTATTAGTGATAATAGCCATTCATATTTTTACTTTAGCCAACATATGTAAATTTGACATAAAGTAAACAATTTCACTTAAAATTGGAATTTGAAAAAGATGAATGAATGAAATCACATGACATGCAAGTTTAACATGTTGGGGAAAGATTCAAAGCAATGAAAGCATGTAAACAAGTTCACTTCACTTAAATCCTAAAGGCATTCTTATAGAATAAGAAAGCTTAAAATAAATTAAAGTGAATTCAATGTGACTTTTGTTTGAAGTTTGATTTAATTTGAAAAGGTGTGAGTTGATATTCCCAACCCATTCTCACATGTGTTTGATATTTTTGTTTAATTTTTAGATAACTAAATCCATTTTTATTATTAATTAGGTTAAGGTATGAATTAAGTAACTTAATTAAACCTTACATACACCACCTTAGAATAATTAAACAAATAATTATGAGCCAATAAGATGACATAAAAACTCACAAAGAATTTAAATTTGCAAAGCACCTAGTAAGAAAGAGGCCTAATGTAATTTGGCTCATAATTAAAGGTTAATTAAGCAAAGGAGTTTAGCTTAAGTACTTTCAAAACACCCTTTCATACTTACGAATTAAGTTTTGATTTTCTGAATTGAACTTAGGCTATTAAACACCTAAGCATCTTCCAAAGTAGATTGATAAAGTTATGAAACTTTTTAGAATTTTTAGAAATTAATTAAGGAGATAATTAATGAATTAATCCTTAATTAAGAGGAGATTAAGGAGAGAAAAGGGGGTTTAGGGAATAGCTTAAGGAAAATGCCCCAAAACTATTCCATAAACCTTCTACTTACTAGATCTAACCTTAATCAACCCTAATCATGGATTAAAATCACTAATTATACCTTAATTATGCTTAATTATATAAAGAGGGTAATTAAGAAATCTATATGCAATTCTCTTGATTAAGCACTCCATAAATCTGAAGAAAATTAGGGGAGGCAGATGTCATCCCCTAAAATATACCCAAGAAATTTAGGAATAATCAGAGACTTAATTAAAAAATAATTAGCAAAATGAAGTTTCCAAGAAAACCCAAAATCAGAAGGAAAAAAATTATAACTTAAAAGCCATTGAAATTAATTTTAAAATATTCTAGGTTGAATTATCTTTCCATAGAATTTTATTTCATATTTTTCTGCATTTTCTAGAGGGAGTTATGAATTTTAGAAGATCCATAGATTAATTAAGATTAATTAAAATAATTTAACTATTCCTACAACTCACACATGCATGGCGCTACATGTATTATGAGGGATTAAGTTGTCAAATCCAACATGGAGTGGCGACGCTGTTTGATCTCTACCATCCATCAAAGATCGAAGAGATCTCCCGATTTTAAAATGGATGGATTTAAACGTGGGGAATTATCTCGGCCCATCCAAAATGTGGATGGATGGTGAGATCTTCCATTCTTCCCCTTGATCAATAGACCGCCCATGATCAGGGAAGATCCATTGAGCTCTGATTTAAACCAAACTCACCCACACCATCGAGGCTAAAGAGCCACATCCAATGGTCAAACCCATGATTAAAATTTCTTTGACAAAGCTTCACACCACATTGAGTTTAATGGTCAAAAAATCATACCTCATGAGGTGATCACCCACATTCTTAGAAGCTTGCCTAGTCGAAAAGCTCATCAAGTTTTAAGCACTTGAGGTTGAGTGGATTGGTATATGGACCACCTCATCCTCTAGCTCCTGATCCAATTCAACTCTTCTGTGGGAACTCCAAAGGAAGCTTAGGTACTCAACTTGCTCATGGAAGTAAAGAGCAATTGGATGGAAATTAAGTGAAGAAGAAGTTAGTTATTCAATGGTCCTCCCCTATTTTCAATATTTAAAAACTGAGAAATGGAGTTTTCAAATCCTCTCTAAGAAGCTTAAGAATTCTCTCTAACGCTTTCTCTGAGTACCATAGCTTCAATTGACATAGGGGAAGTTAGAATTGAAATGAATTAGGGGGTATATCTCCTTGAAGGATCAACAGGCCCATCCTTTACCATTTTGATCAATGGAGCCAAAGGGGTTGTTTGATCTGAGGTGCACATGGTCATTTTAAGGGAGTGGACTTCCAACCTCCCATGTGCTTGACTTTGAGTGGGAGATGGGTTTTGAATTTGGAGTTTTGACCCATGAGGTCGGGTTTGGTCTAGGGACCAATTGGGCTGACCCAAATCCATTGGGTTGGGTGCACCACTATTCACTAGGTCCCCTTAATCTTTTAGGAAAGCCTCAAGTGAATGTGAAGAGGGTATGACCAAATTACCCATGGATTAAGCCAAATTTTATTAAATGGCCTAGGGGTAGAATTGTTATTTTACTAATTTTTTATTTTGGATATGTTGGATATGTGGAGAAATTAGGTTTGGCCAAGTTTCATGAGATTTGGAATTCACTTGATAGGGTTTGGTTCATGTTTACCCATTTAGGTCAAAATGGGTGTCAACTTAGGTCAAGTTGACCAATTAGTCAAAAGTCTGGGTTGGGTCAAGTTCATATGACCATTTGAATGTTTTGGTGGCTTTGGTTTGATTCAATTTGGTGTAGTTTTGAATTTGGCTCATATGACTTCATTTAGGTCAAATGGGTCAATTTGACCTATTTGACCCATTTCACCTATTTAAGGTAGGTCAAGGGTAGTTTTGGGTTTGGTTAGTCATATGGAGTGGATTGGTATCTTTGTTTCCAATCAATTTTGGTTAAGTTCAAATTTGGCTCAACATGACCCCTTTAGGTCATGTTAGGTCTAAGATCAATTGGGCTAGGTTAGGTCTGGTTGGCCAATTGAGGCTTTGGTCAAGTTCCACAAGTGATTTGGAATGTACTTAACCCATTGATTTCAATGAATTTGGCATAGATCAAGTTTTGACACATTTTAACTTCTTAGGTCAAAATGGGTCAACTTGGGTCAATAATCATTGGTTAGCTCAAATGTTATTTGGTCAAGTTCAAACATAAGTCATGAGAACTTAGATCAATGGTTTCAATCAATTTGGCCTATGATAGAATTTGGCTATATTAGATATCATTTTGGGTTAAGTGTTGACTTGGTCAATTTGGATTGTTGATTGATCATCTCATGATGATTGTTGATCATGATGAGAGGCATGAATGAGTTTGGTTCAATCCAATTTGGTTAGGGTCAAGTGAGCCTAAGTGGGTCAAATGGCTTGTTCAAAGCTTAATTTGAGTTTGATTGATCTTGTATATGGACTTATGATTGAAATATAAATCCATTTATAAGTGGTTTGAAGTCAAATGGGTTTTGATCCATTTGATGATTTCATATTCAAAAGAAGAATATGAAAGGGTTTAGGATTTGATTTTTGAACTAAGTCTTGATTGTTTGATTGATGTTTGGATTTATATATGGGCTCATGATTGTAGGGTTGATTGAATCATGAGAGAAAATCAAGAGAATTTGAAATTGATTTGGCTAAGTTCAAGATTTTGACTTGAAAGGCTTAGTTGGATTTTGAGTTGATTTGAGTTTGATTTTGAAATTGGTTTTGATTTGAATTTATATTTTCATTTATATATGTGAATATAAATGAGAATATAAATGGATCATGAGAAAGGATTTGAAAGGGTTTAATCATGATTTGGGCTAAGTCCATTAAGAAGGATTTAAAGGACTTAAGAGAATTTTGAAGTTTGGAATTTGAATTTTTTGAATTTGGTTTGATTGATTTATATTTATATTTCATTTTATATATGAATATAAATGAGTATATAAATGATTTTTGAGAAAATCCCATGAATTTGAATTGGTTTGATCAAGATTTTGGATAAGTCCTTTAATGGAAAATTAAGGGACTTAAGAAGATTTTAAATTGGGAATTTAATTTGAGGGTTTGATTTGATTGATTTTTATTTACATTTCATTTATATATGTCAATATAAATGAGAATATAAATGATTTTTGAGAAAATCCCAATGATTTGAATTGATTTAGATCATGTTGAGGCTAAGTCTTTAAGGGAGAACTTAAAGAACTAAAGAAAATTTCATGAATTGATTTGGAATTTTGAGTTTGATTTGATGGGTTTGAATTTATACTTCATTTATACATATGAATATAAATGATAATATTAATGGATTATGAGAAAATCTCAAATATTTGAATTGGTGTTGATTATGATTTTGGTTGAGTCCTTAAGAGAGGATTAAGGACTTAGAAAAATTTGGACTTGGGAATTTTGATGGATTTTGATCATGGGTTTCAATCATAGATTTCAATCATGGAGTTCAATCATGAAATTGATTTGATTTTGGAGAAAATCAAATGAGATTGATTTGGAGTTTGACTTGAAGGAAGGAAAATGAGGAATGGTTTAAGCTAAGGGTAGGCAATTTTCCTTACACCCCTAAGGCATGACCTATTCTTATGGTTAACTCTCCTAAGTCTCTAGGGCTAGGTTGAGTGTCCACTAATCACTAGATGTGTCTTAAGACTAAGAAACTCTTAAAGTCTAAGAGGAGTCCTATGTCTAAGATGGAGGGGTTGAGAGCTCATCTTAAAAATGAGGTCAACACCACCGGACTGCTTGGACTTACAACCACCTAGGCGTGGCCGCCAACTAACTCCTCCTACAATTTTAAATATAAGACTTATGCTTTATGCAAGATAACTAGGCTATTATTTATTTAGAAAAAGACTAAGTCCTTAAACTCACTCCCTAAGAGACTAGATCATGTAAGGGCATGAGAAATGACCTAGATCTAAATGCAAAAAAAATATATATATTACATGTTATTTTTATTTATGGACAATCATTTGACTCGGGCTTATAGGATTCATATGCCTAATGCTTGAGAAGTAATATTATTGGCCAAAATCAACGAGAAGGGAGGAGGTGTGTTTCCACCATAGCTCTCAAAGGTCAAGCCAAGTTCCTCTGGCAAAGGTGGAAGCTCTTCAATCAAGAGTGAATCAATATTCTTTTTATGTATGATGTTGTAAAAGAAATACTCATCCAGCTAAGGGGTTGCTAATTCTTTTATCTTGATTTTTAACTTAGCCTTTAAGTGAGGTTATGAGTTGTTTAGTTTAATTTTGAGTTGATTAGTTTAGTAGAAGATTTATTTTATTCCTAAGAGCCTAATCGTCATCCAGGCGATACATCAAGCAAAGAAAAAACTAGGAAAGCATGCCATCTTAATGCACAAGCTAAACAAAACATCAAATATTTTATAGAGCTAATGTAAAATAATAAAAGGCCATTTGTGGGCACCACGACAAACTCAAAATAAATGGGTAGAAGCTCTACCCTCATACAACCCGAATTACAAATGAATTAATTTATAATCAAGTAAGGAAATTCATGTTATGGGGGTCTTCATTTATTACTTTCTTCTTTCTTCTTTCTTCTTTCAGTTCCTTCTTTTGTATGGTTGGAAAGTGGTTGCTCCAAAGGCTTCACATGGTACTAAGATGTCATCTTTTGACTAGTGCTCATCTTAATCTCCCATAACAATCATTCCAAAATCCTAATTGTAAAAATACATGAAAAGGAAAAGTAAGTCTAACTAACACCTACAAAATAGAGATTAGTTAAAAAACCATACAAGTCCTAAGCATGTATATTGGACTTAGCACCCCACACATGGGTGACCAAGTCTACCTGGCCTATTGGATTATGCTTAGGGATTTAAGCACCTGCACAGCAAAAGCATTTATATTTATTATTATGGTGCCCCTTAAGCACAATCCCCTACAGAAAATAATGGTTAGACTAAGATCGCACTATCATTCATTCTACGCACGTACACCCTAACATCCAGATGAGAAATAATATATCACAAAATAAAAGCAAAACATCAAGCCATGCACTGCCCTAACCTAAAGCTAGAAGTGGTGACTTAACCTAATATGTGTGCTTTAAAAGGTTTGTGTGGTATGCTTAGCTATGACTTTAAGGTTTAAGTTGTTAGTTGATTTGGGTTGATTTAATTTGATGTTTTGTTTAGGTTTGAATGAACCTACAATTAATTATTAAGTGTTGTAAAGAGAGGGAAAAGAGAAGAGAACTTCTCTTTCCTTCCCTACCTTAAGTAATTTCTAAAGTAGATTCATATTTAGTTTTATTTAGTGAATATTTTATTATGTGTTTTAATTAATCTGAATTTTAGATTAACTCTAAAAAAACCTATTCAAAAATAAATGTATTTTAAGATTAAGTAAAGTGAATTAATATCACAAAACACACATCACTTCATTTCTTGCCCAACATGTATAACATGCATATGAATGGATCCTAAGCATATCTATACATACAAATGAGAATATTTTGCATACTTTATGATGAATTCTAAGTGAGTTACTTAAGAATATTTGAATAATTTATGATGCATGATTTTCAGTAAATAGAAAATGAGCTTTTCTTATCCATTTTTCACATGCACATATGTATATATGAAATACATAAGTGAGTACGGCACCATTGTTAACCAGGGGTGTAAGGTACAAGACCTACTTAGGGCTACTTAAAGCCTCGCAACCCGGAGATTGTCCAGGCTAATATATCACTTTTCTTAAATACAAGCATATGTACAAAAGAAATGAATGGAAAAAAAGATGCAAAAGTTTATATTTGTTTGATATATTTATGCAATTTATATGTGTAGGTCTGGATGTCCTTCTTTAATTAATAGCATAAGAATGAATAGGAATGGAATTATGTAAGTGTTATGTTCTTTTCAAATGAACTATATACTTTGGCAAATCCTATTCAAAACTATGCTAAAAGAAAAGAGAAGGAAAAGTATATTATGCACATCTTCATATTTATATCCACATGCCTTATAAATAAATATAACACTTTTAGTTTTAGGTATTTGATTTAAAGAATTTGAAAATAGTTTTGAATTTAATAGTGATAATAGCCACTCTTATTTTTTTACTTTAGCCAAAACATGCAATTTGACATAAAGAAAACATTTCATTTTGAATTTGATTTTTGAAAAGCATGAATGCATAAAACTCATATGACATACACATTTAGCATGTTAGGAAAGAACTAAATTCATGAGAGCATGTAAACACATTCACCCTAATTAATTCCCAAAGACAATCTTATGAAAATAAGAAAGCTTAAAGCAAATCAAATTATTTATAAAAAAAGATTTAATTTTGTTTTGAGTTTGATTTAATTTGAAAAACATGAGGTGAGTTAGTTGTTCCTAACTCATTCCCGCATATGTTTTTTATTTTAGTTTAATTTTCAGGTGATTAGATCAATTTTATGCTATGGTTAGGTTAAGATATGAATTAGGTGTGTTAATTACCCCTTACCTACACCATCTTAACATAGTTAATCAAATAATTATGAGCAAATAAGATGACATAAAATTACACAAGGAATTTAAATCAGCAATGCACCTAGTAAGAAAAGGGTCTAATGCATTTGGCTCATGATTAATGATTAATTAAACTAAGAGGTTTAGTTTTAAGTAATTTCATAACACCTCTCACACATGCGAGTTGAGTTTTGATTTTCTTAATGTACTTAGGCTCTTGAACACCTAAGCATCTACCCAAGATAGATTAATTGAGTTCTGGAGAGTTTTGGAATTTTATGAAATTAATCAAGGGGGGAATTAGTGAATTAACCCTTAATTAAGGTTGGATTAAGGAAGAAAGGGGTTTAAGGAATATCTTAAGAAAATTATCCCAAAATTATTTTCTAAACCTCATATTCACTTAACCAAAATATAATTGACTCAATCAGAGGGTAAATCACTAATTATACCTTTAATTAAGCTTAATTACATTAAGGGAGTGATTAAGGAATGAACTAGCAATTCCTGTAATTAAGCCACCAATAAATCCCAAGAAAATTAGGGGAGGCAGGAGTCATCCCACTAATTATGCACAAAAAGTTTGGGATTAATCAGTGGAGTAATTTGGGGCTAATTAGTAAGATAACATTCCTAATAAAACCCAAATTCAGAGAAAATCACTATTCAAAATTCATTAAAATTATTTTTAGAATAATTTATATTCAATTTTCTATCCAATGAAATTAATTCCATTTTTTTATTTTTCTTGGCTTAAAAATAAATTTAGGATGTTTCCATGATTAATTAGAACATTTAATAGCCTAATTAAAAATTTAATCCCGTCGGCGCCACGTGGGCAGCTAACGCGACATGCGCTTTCCACGTGGCAAGATGGGATTGGATATTAAAGTAGTCACATCATAGCGCCGCATCAGGGATGATGCTACACGCTTTCTCCTCATCCATTTGATCAAGGATCAAATGACTGAGGTTAAAGCCGCAGATCTAAAGAGATAAAATGTGGATACTACATGTCTATATCACGACCGTCCATCTAAAACACGTGGATGGATGGCCCTGATCCTTCCCTTTTCTTCTTTGTGAGAAATGGACATTGTCCATCTTCTAGAAGAAGATCCAAGCTTGATTGAGCTCAGATTGGATTGAAACTCAACCCATACCATCTAGAGGGAAAAAGGATCACATCTAATGGCTATAATTCCATGGGATGACACTTTATTTCACAAAGGACCAAACCATATTGAATTTATGCTCGTTTTAATGGCTAACCTTACCGGAGGTGATCACTGGCACTCGATTCCCTTAGAAGCTTAGGTGGGCGAAGCTTTGTTGAAGTTGAGCTCTAGATTGGGTAAATCCTCCTATGGGCCAACTCTCTTCACACGAGCTGGGTCTTGATGGTGGGTCCTCCTTACCTTTGGAGCTTGGAAGAGCTTGGGTGAACTTCGACTTGATCCTCACGAGGTGCTAGATTGGTTTGAAGTGGGAGTAAGTTAGATTTCACTTGAGCTCCCCACATTTTTGGTTTGGAGAAATCAAAATGGGAAATTCAGAATGAGAGGAGGCTTGGAAATGGCTTCTTTGGCTTCCCTTAGCTTAATCGAGTATGAGAGAGTGAAGATTGAATTGAATTAGGGGGAGTATATCTCCCCCTTGAAGGATCATACAGCCATTAAGGTGCTTGTTATTTTGATCCAATTGCTTATGCAATGGGTTTGTTAGGCTGTTAGAGGTGTCTTTGAATTTAATTTTGGCCAGAGGAGGAGTGGATGAGGTGGTCATATGCTTAAATCAAGTGGAGGGAGGATTCCATGTGGCAATTTCAAAGGAGGTGGTCGATTTTGGGTTTGGTTTAGGTTTGGTTGACCCAAACCCATTGGGTCATGTGCACTAGGTCCATTAGTGGCCATTTGATCCACTAAGAGGATGCCAAGTGTCCATGAAAAGGAATTGACCAAATTTCAAGTGGTTTTGATTTTGGGTTACCCTATGGCCTAAGGGTAAAATGGTCATTTGACCTTGATTTTAGTTTAGGCATGTTTGGTATGTTTGAAAAATGGGTTAGGCCAAATTTCATTGAATTTGGAGTTAGTTTTATGTGATTTGGCTCATGTTGACCCATTAGGTCAAAATGGGTCAAATTGTATAAAGTTGAACAACTGGTCAAATTAGGTCAAACCAAGGGTTGGGTCAAGTTTATATGACCATTTGAAATATTTTTGTCACTTTGGCTTGATTCAATTTCATTTAGGTTTGAATTTGGTTCAATTTAGTTCATTTAGGTCAAATGGGTCAAGTTGATCAATTTGACTCATTTGACCTATTTAGGTTAGGTCATGGGTTGGTTCATGTTTGATTGGTGATATGAAATGGATTGGTATCTTTGTTTCCAATCAATTTTGATTAAATTTGAGTTTGGCTCAATATGACCCTTTAGGTCAAGTTGGGTTCAAGGTCAAATGGGCTAGGTTCGGTCTAGTTGGCCCATTGGAACTTTGGTCAAGTTCAACAATCATTTTGGAATGAGCTTGACCCATTGGTTTCAATCAATTTGGCTTAGTTCAAGTTTTGACATATTTTAGCTTTTTAGGTCAAGTTGGGTCAACTTGGGTCAAGCGGTCAATTGAACTAGGCTAGGCTCAAATGTTGACTTGGTCAAGTTCAAACATTGGTCATGAATGAACTTAGATCATTGGTTTTAATCAATTTTACCTATGATGGATTTTGGCTATATTGGGTTTCATTTTGGCTGTGTTGACTTGGTCAACCCCTAGGTTTGACTTGATTTGATCCAATTTGAGTGATTGATCATCTCATGATGATTATTGATGATGATGAGAGGGTTAGGTGGGCTTAGTTCAATTCAATTTGGTTAGGATTAGAATTTGGTTCATAAGGATACTTTAGGTCACTTTGGGTCAAGTAAGCCTAAGTATGTCAAATGGCTTGGTTAAAGCTTGATTTGAGTTTGAATGAACTTACATATGGACTTATGATTGAAATATAAATCCATTTGCAAGTGGTTTGAAGTCAAATGGGTTTTGATTCATTTGTTTCAAGTTCAATGGGTCAACATGAGTTTGATTTAGGTTTAATTTTTGAATTTAGTTTTGGTTAAATGATTGAAGTTTGTATCTATATTTGGATTCATGATTGAAGGATTGATTGAATCATGATGAAAAATCAAGTGTTTGGCTTGATTTGAAGTTGATTTGGCTAAGTTCAAGATTTTGACTTGAAAGGCTTAGGTTAGATTTTGATTGAATTTTGAGTTTGATTTTCGGAGTTTGTTTTGTTTATTTGAATTTACATTTCATTTATATATATGAATATAAATGAGAATATAAATGGGTTATGCAAAAATTTCATGACTTTGAAATGTTTTGAAATTGATTTAAGCTAAGCCCTTAAGAGGGAAATAAAGGACTTATGAAATATTTTGAATTTGGATTTGAATTTTGGATTTAGTTTGATTGATTTTAATTTATATTTTATTTATATATGTGAATATAAATGAGAATATAAATGAGTTATGAGAAAATTTTAATGATTTTAAGTGGTTTGAATTTGATTTAGGCTAAGTCCTTAAGAAGGGATTTAAGGACTTAGGAAAGATTTTAAACTTAGATTTTCAATCATAAGCTTCAATCGTGGATTTCAATCATGGGTTTCAATCATGTGGAATTAATTTGGGTTTGGAGAAAATCAATTAATCTAGAATTTATTTAGGTTTGATGTTGATTTGATTTGGAGTTTGACTTGAAGGAAGGAAGTAAGGAATGTGGTTCAAGCTATAGAGTAGGAAAAATTTTCTAACACCCCTAAGGCATGACTTACTCCTATGGCTAACTCTTCTAAGTCTCTAGGGCTAGGTTGAGGGTCCACCTAATCACTAGATGTGTCTTAAGACTAAGAATCTCTTAAAGTCTACGAGGAGTTTGATGTCTAAGATGGAGAGGTTGAGAGCTCATCCTAAAAATGAGGTCAACAAGCATTCAATAAATTCCAAGAAAAATAGGGGAGCAGAGATTATCCCCTAAATATGCTCTGACATTTTGGAGTTAATTAGAAGCTTAATTAGAGAGTAATTAAGCTAATTATCTTTTTAATTAAACTCCAATTAAGCTAAAATTACTATTCAAAATCACTTAATGCCATTTTTAAGAGATTCCCCTCTGAAATACCTTTAAAATGAGCACTCATTTATATTTTTTGATTTTTTTTATAATTAGTTATGAATTTAGGAAGTTTTAGAATTAAAAATGGATTAATAAGCCCAAATTAAACCTCAATCCCATTAGCGCCACGTGACTGCTAACGCTGCACGCTTTCCACATGGTGTGACGAGATAGGTTATTTAAGTTGTCACATCACACAGCAGAGATAGCAGGCGATGGATGAGCTTTCCAGTGGATTGTACAGTCACGATTAAATCTCTCAGTTAAGGAGAAAATAAAGGGGATCTAAGCGTGAGTTGATCACGACCTTTCATTCCAATCACGCAGAACGGATGACCTGATCCATCCTCCTATGAGTGACAAATGACGAAGCCCGTAGGCCATGGATCACTCGATCCGAGCTCACCCAAACTCGGATCCACTCCAAACTCAACCCACACCTTCACGCGAAGGATCCACAAGGATCCAATGGCTATGATGGGCTCAAATGCAAATTTTCTTCAAAAAGGACCAACACATTTTCATACAATGATCAATTTTAATGGCATATCTCATCAGAGCTTGTGATTGGCAATTTCAACGATTTAGGAAGCTTCTTTTGGTAGAAACAAAGCCCTATTGAGCTACACGAGCTTTGATTTGTTGTGGATTGCTCTAGAGATCAAGATCGTCCCTTTGAGCATTCGGTCTTGATCGAACTTGTGCTTGGAGTGAATTTGGAGCATGGGAAAAGATTTGAATGGCTTCGACGACACATGAGGATGGTGTGTGTGAGTTTAATTGAAGTTTGGTTGAGAGATGGATGAGTTTGAATCAAAGGAGGGATGCCCTGTTTCAGCAGCGCACGAGAATGGAGAATTTTGGCGAAGGGAGCTCGGGGAGGCTTCGGGAGGCCCTCTAGGATTTTGAAAACACTTGGGAAGCTCAGTGAATTTGAATTAAGTTAATCCCTTTGAGAATTGAGAGAGTATACCCCTCAATTGAGCTTGATGGACGGATGAGATCCATCCATGATTTTCAACCAGTTCACCACTGCCAGCCTTCCAGAGGGGTTGCCATCGACTCCACGTGGCACGTTAGGAGTGGAGGAAGCTATGGTGGGCAGCCTAAGGCAAGATATAGAGGGATTGAGTTTGTTTGGTCCTTTGGATGCTCAGGTATGAAGAGAGGTGACTTGGTTCACCTGTGGTCCATGGTGAGTCCTAGTTGTTCTAGGGTGGGCTAAGAGGCTTAGGTGTGCTCCATATGGCAATTGGATGGTTGTCATGGTAAAGGGAGAGGAAACTTTGCTTCTTTTGGAGGGAATCCATTGCAAATGACGTGTGTTTAATGGATAATTCCCTTGGGTGGGGTCCACTTTGCTTTGGGGATGACTTTGGATTGACCTAGGGTCAATTTGGGTCAAGCTTGGCCAACCGTTAGGGTCCCATGGGTTGGTTTTGGGTACTTTGGCTTCATTTGATCAAATGGGTTCATATAGGTTCATGTTGGGTTGGGTTGACCAATTGGTCAAATTGGGTCAAATTAAGGCTTAAGTTAGGTTTAAATGATGATTTAAAGAGTTTTGGTTCAAGTGGTTTTGATTAATTTGGCTTAGATTTGATTTTGGCTCATTTGAAATCAAATGGGTCAAGTTGACCAATTTGACTAATTTAACCAAATTGGGTTGGGTTAGGTGTTGGTTCATGTTCAATTGGTTAATTGAAAATGGTTTTAGGCTTTGGTTTGGTTTGATTTATGTTTAATTTAGATTTTGGTCAATTTGACCCTTTAGGTCAATTTGAGATAGGTTGGGTCAAGTTGACCAATTGACCAAATTGAGCTCAATCATAATTTTGGTCAAGTTCAATAAATGATTTGGAATGAACTTGAGCCATTGGTTGCAATCAATTTGGGTTAAATCATGATTTGACCCATTTTGGCTTTTTAGGCCAATTTGGGCCAACTTAGGTCAAATGATCAATTGGACTTGGTTTAGCTCAATTAAGGGTTTGATCATGTTCAATCATTGATTATGAATGGATTTGAATCAATTGTTTCAATTAATTTAGTATATGGTGGGTTTTGGCTAGTTTGGATTTTATTTGGGCTAAAGGTTGACTTGGTCAAATGACCAAGTTGACTTGGTTTGACCCAATTCAAAATAGTTGATCACCCTAGGATGATTGTTGATCATGATATGAGATTTGGATGGCCTTGGTTCAATCCAATTTGAGTTGGATTAGAACTTGGCTCAAAAAGGTCTTTTAAGTCACTTTGAGTCAAGTGGACCTAAATGGGTCAATTGATTTGGTTTTAGCTTGAATTAAGTTTAGTTGAACTCATATATGAGCCTAGGATTGAAATATAAATTCAACTACAATCAAATTAGAGTGTAATGGATTTTGGCTCATTTGAGATTTTTAAGTCAAAAAGGCTAACTTGGGATTGACTTAGGTTGACTTGAGTTTGGTTTGATAATTGTAGCTTATGTTTATATTTGGGTGAGTGATTGAAGGAATGATTGATTCATGAAGAAATCCATGAGTTTTGAATTGATTTGGACAGGATTTGGCCAAGTTTAAGAAATAGGCCAAAGTTGGAAATTTGATTTGATTTGGGTTTGGTTTTGGCCATTTGGATTTATATTTTATTTATATTTGTGAATATAAATGAAGGTATAAATGATTCATGAGGAAATCACTTGATTTTAGAGTGATTTGGAAGCAAATTTAACCAAGTTTAAAGACGTAGGTCAAAAGAGCTTAAGTAGGGAATTGATTTAGTTTGATATATTTTTGGTCATTGGAGGGTAGGTTTCATTTATATTTGTGAATATAAATGAAGGAATAATTGATTTATAAAGAAATCTAGTGAGTTTGGGTTAATTTGGGTTGATATTTGATTAAGCTTATGGAGGTAAGTCCATATGTCTTAAGAAAGGTCATCATTTGGTTTAATTTAGTTTGATTTGATTTGGCTAATTTGAATTTGAATTTCATTTATATATATGAATATAAATGAAGGGATGATTGATGTATAAGGAAATCAACCAAGTTTGATTTAGTTTTAAAGGGGTTTTTGCTAAGCATATGAAGGTGGTTCTTATGACTTAGGAAGGGAAATTGGAATTTGAATTTGATTTTGGGTTTCAAATCATTTGATTTGGAATTTAGGTTGAAATTTGATTTGAGATTGAATTGGTATTTAAAAAAATCAATTAGATTGGGATAGATTTGAATTTGGTTAAGGCTAAGTCCATAAGATAAAATCAAAGGGCTTATGAAGGATTTTGGAATTTGAATTTGATTATAGGTTTCAATCATTTGATTTGGAATTAATTTATAATTTGGATTTGAATTGGATTTAAGGTTTGGTTTGAGGAATGAAGCGTGGATTGAGTTTGTGCCATAGGGGGGTTTGAGCCATAGGGTAGGCAAGTTTTCCTAAGTCTCTAAGGCATGACCTACTCCCATGGCTAATCCTTCTAAGTCTTTAGGCTTAAGTTAAGTGCTCATCTAATCACTAGAAGTGTCTTAAGACTAAGGAGCTCATAGTGTCTACAAGAATCCTAGATCTATGATGAGGAAGTTAAGTACTCACTCTAAAAATGAGGTCAACAATCATTTCAATAATAATAATAATAATAATAAATTTTTTATTTTATTTTATCTTGAGCATCACATGACCTACAAGATATTTGGATCACTACCAATTTTTATATTATCATACAAAACCTCTGATTGTTACATTTATTCTAATAAGGATATGAGTGCAAAACTATAAAATCTTATATGAATTACTAAATTAAGCACTTGCAAATGTAAATAATAAATTATATGGAATTTAGGGATACTAGCTTTTTATTTTCAATCAAGTGAAATAATCTCAATTTGATAAACTTAAGGCTTGTGATCAATTTTATTTTATTTTATTTATTTATGTTATTCTTAAAAAATATTTATGTAGTGTATTTTTTTTAAACTATTTTAATTTTTAATTTTTGAAATGAATCATATTTATTTTTAAAAACACACAAATTATCCAACTTATTTTGAGTGTTTTAAAAATAAATATCACCACCATATATGTTTTATTTCAAATCAAAATGTAAATAAAATAAAATCAAAAATCAAAATTTAAAATCAAGGTGATCCCAAATGGCCTCTTAGGAATTCTCTAAACCTACACTCAACTAGTGGCTCTTTGGATTCAGCAATGGACATGCAACACAACAATAAAAGATAAAATAAATTGCAATATTGAAGAACCTAAACTCTTAAATATTTAAAATGTTATAGTGAGAGAAGAAAAAATATTTTTCACATTTTTTTATATCAAACCCCCTTATAAGTTAAAGCATCCAAATATGAAATTCATCATATACATGTGATATGCTAGTTGCAATTAAAATGAATCCTTATATCTAAAAGAAAGCCATGTAGATGACCTAATGGTTTATGCCTTAAATTAATATTAAATCCAACTTTGACTCATTGGTGTTCAAATGCAGGCTTCACTCCCTCTATACCAAAGAGTAGTGTTTGTAATCCATAAAAATAAAAGTAATGAGAAGAGGTTATACCATATGCTATCATCAAATTAACATAACATGTCATTCTTAATATTTTGTTACTAGATCATGAATGTTAATTGCCTTTTTTAAGAATTTATTGGTCCCTCACCATGACAAGTTTGAATATGCTTATTGATGCTATGATCTTGAAATTACCACAATAAATTTTTACAATAATAGCATGAAGCTAGATCCTTAGTTCTTTTAAGATATCAAAATATTATCTTCAAATATCGCCAATGATCTGTAGGGGTGTCAAAAATAGACCGAACACGACAATTCAATATGGACTCCATCTACTTTCTGGTCAAGTTCGAGTTTAAAAATTTGACTTGATTTTGACGCATTAATTCGAATTTGAACCGATTTCGAACTATTAACTTGAGTCTAACTCAATTTTGACTTTTGAACAAGTATTTCACTCAATTTTGATCTAAAATGCACGTCAAAATGAGTCAATTTGGTTGAAGATGAGTCGATTTTAGGGTCACACCTACTCAGGTGGAGTCAAATTCGGATTAGACCCTTGACCAACCTGCTAACTCGAATTAACAAAGTGAATGATTTAAGATAAGATTACTTTGATAGCAAAATACAAATACGACAATAATTATAAGATTTGGTTGAATATAGTTCATATCATAAATAAAAAATCCTATGACATTTTGATAAGGAACTCTATAGATATAATAATCTCCTTTTAATGCAATGTTTACATGTTTAAAATTTGAATTCAAAATTGCTCAAAAACAAATCTTTTAACTTAAAACTCTTTACAAAAAAATCCACCCATAAGCCTTTTTATAAGATTTGAGTAAGTTAGAAGTCTAGCATAAATAAATATTACTCATATATTTTATTTCAAATACAACAACTAATCCTTTGTGGTGACCTTCTTCTACATAATATTTCATTACTATTGCGCGCTATATTGAAGTAAAAGAGAACAAAAGAGTGGAAATCATTAAGACCTCTTCAAACTGATGACACGACATTTAAAAGTCCAAATCACATATCTGATTACTTAATTTATATTTGATCCTATATAAAAAAATAAAGATATTTGCATTTATTTTGAAGATAAAATATTAAAATTTTAGATATTTGCATTAAAATTTGAAGCATTTGTGCCTGTAAATGTCTGATTTAGACCCAAAAAAAAAATTCACAATAATTTTGAACATAAAATAATAAATTTTGAAGATATTTATATAAAATGTGGAGACACGCAACAGAAATTTAAAAGTTACGAAGATAATTAATTTTTTTAATAATCAAATAAGCATGTAACTAAAACCATGTCCCATAATTCTAACAGAGTATATAAATATAAATATATGTCATTGAAAACTTCCTAGTTGAAGCAGAAATTTTGATATCGAAAGTAATCTGATTTTGAATCGAAACTAGCCCAAATCAAGCACTTAAAATATAATTGAAAATTTTGGGATATCACTAGGATTCCTAAATAACTTCTAAATGTATAATGTTTATAATCAAATCGAGCGTCTTGATGAGCCGGGTCTAACAAACCTAAGATCTCTTAATTCTGACTTCATTTGATCATTCAAATACTTAAAATACATGAGATGGTCGAATGGATTATTTTGAGCCGTCCGATAGAGTAATTTGGATTTTGCCTATATTTATAGAAATGTCACTCCCATAATCTATAAATAGTCTCTCATTCTTCACATGATGGGACCTAAACTGAAGAAGAGAAAGCTTTGATACTTAAAGAATCTCAAGCCATAATCATGTTATCGCGCGACCGTCATTGGCACTTAAAATACGATTAGTCGAAGCACGAATTTTGATGCTAAAAGTAACCTGATCCGAAGTTGAAACTGGTCGAGATCAAGCACATAAAATATCCTTAGAAACTCTGGGATATCAGTTAAATCCCTAAATAACTCTCAAACATAGAGAGAATAAATCGGCGTCAACGGCGGATCTAACGAGCCCAAGATCTCATAATACTTCATTTGAGCATTCAAATACACAAAATACATTATATGATCAAGGGAATTATCTTGAGTCATCCGACAGAGGTGGTTGATTTTGCATGTATTTACTGAGATGTCACTCCTCCAATATATAAATAGCCTCATTCCTCATGAGGGAGGCCAAGAGAGAGGAGAGAGTTCTAATGCTTGAAAATCCTCCAAGCATAATCGTGCCACCACTCGACGGTCGCCGACCACCCCCGTTGGTTACCAATCACCGCCATCGGCCGTCGTCAGCCGCCACCGCTGATCCGCCGTTCTCCGGTTCCATCATGACGACCTTCATCGTCATGGATGTTGCTATTCACCATCACCGCTACCACTAGAATCTTACAACCTCAACGCGACTATATGGCTATTGTTGTTCCGATTTGGATCTACTCTTCTCATATACAATTATATAATCCGTTATCGGAAAACTTGCCAAAATAAATATATAGTGGAAGTTTTTTTACTCACAGTGATTTTTCCTCTTTTGAGGTTTTTCAGCAAAAGATTCGGAGTTTTCTTGTTCACTTTTAAATACCGTGTGTCTTTGAATTTCATAACAAGGCTAAGATAAACTTTCACTCTACCACAACTGATTTTCTATTTTCCATATATATATATATATATATATATATATATATATATATATATATATATATATATATATATGAAAAATATATTAATAGAAGTTTAGAACATCCGAATATAATTTTTTTTAGCTTCGAACATCCATTAATTTTTTTTCTTCAGATTTTGGGCTGTTTAGTGAATTAATTATTATTATTGTTCATTTCCCAGATATATGAGGTAGCTTGAAATTTCACTTTAGGCTTCTGCTATTATAAATATGATGGTGGAATAATTTTCTTATTTCATATAAACTAAATTTATTTCACTTTTACCAGCATAAAAGTTGTATTTTTTTTATATAAATAAAGTCATGCGTGTAATTAAAATGATATAAAATTATTGAGAAGATGTACATGCAGAGCTATAATTAGAAGCCCTTAAAAAATTTCTCAGTCATATAGTGCCTCAACGTTGCAATTATGAAACGAAGGATTCAATTTCGTAGACATAGAACACAAAGAGTCGGTGCTAGGAGTCAGCTCATTGGCTTCAAGATTCATAAGATTTCATTAAAAAGATAGAGAAGCGAGTATCTTAGTGTTGCAACAGGCCACAGTGCTAAATCAAAGCAGAATAGCCAAGACGATAGAGCCATTAGTATCTACGTGCTAGTTTCACAGCACTGTGGAAACAAAGTCCTTATTAAACTATTCTATAGTTTTTAAGTGAACTTTTTATTTTTCTCTTGGGTACAAGTGCAGTGTGAGTGTCTTAGCAAGTGAGATTTATAGAAATTATTAGAAAAATTTATGTGAAGACTGAAGATTGATTTGTATAATTTGTTTAAATTATTTTTCTAGTAAATTTTTTAGTATAGTGTGGCTCAATGATTTTTTTTATTTTATTTTTGAAATTTTCACATAAATTGTGGCATTCTCTTTTTATTGTTTTTTTTTACGTAGGTTTGCTTCTATTTTTTAAATTATCATCTCTCTCTCTCTCTCTCTCTCTCTCTCTCTCTCTCTCTCTCTCTCTCTCTCTCTCTCTCTCTCTCTCTCTATATATATATATATATATATATAAAGCCTATTTGAACTATTAAATAGCCATAATTTTAATTGATGTGCTTTCTGATTTTCATAGTAGATTTCATAAATTCGAGTTTAACATATGATTTTTTTTTACTTAAATATTTACTAACAGTGTATGAAATTCAATCACTAATCAGTCTTATGTCTATTTATTTTTATTTAATTTCATGCTCTATTTTTATTTAGTACAAAAATTAATTCAACAGCATTTAAAATAATAATATTATATTTCAATTAATTTAAAATATTTTTTTCTTAAAAAATTTCATTAAAAACTTCAATTATTATTATTTATTTATTTAAGTTCAACATTTTCAAGTTGGTGGTTCAAGAGGCAGTTATTGCCAAATCTACAATTCACCTTATAAGGCATAGTGGAACAAAGTCAACATTAAGGTTTAGTTACTTACAATTTCATTTATTGCTTTGTTGACTTATGAAGAGGTTAGACTTATAAATTAAGTTTTTAATTTAATTTTCTTTTAATTTAATATACAAATAAAATTACATTTAAAATTTTATAAATATAACCAATTCATGATGATATTAGTGAAAAATATTTTTATATTTCATTATTTAATAAATTTTATTTGTGGTCATATTAGATTGATAAATAGATTTTTTTTTCATAATTTATTGACCAATGGCATTTACCTTTCAGTGGAACTTTGTTTTTTTTTATAAACTTGGATTTGATTTGGTGTTTAAAAATAACATATTTGTAATAAATAAATCAAAGTTACCCATCATTTGTGGGGGAATTTCAAAGTTAACATATAGAGTTTATAATATGCAAACCAATAAAAGCTAAGATCAATTTATAAATTTTATGAGAGTTATTATAATTATTATCCACTAATAAATTGAAATAATTTGTTTATTCTTATCAAAAATGAAAACACTAGCTTATGTCAACCCTTTATAAAAAAGTTTATTGAAATCTTGTACTATGTTATCCTAATTGACTTGCCAAGATTATGGTCAAGTTGGATGTATTTTGTAGTGAGGTAGAAAATTATATTTTTTTTTATTATTATTATTTTAACTTGATGTGATAATGTGTGATGATTACAAGAAAGTTAAATTTGACTTTTAAAAAAAATAAAAAAAATTGTAATAATCATCTCACTTTTTTAAATAGCAGCTTCTTCTGCAGCAGCTCTACTATTACTTTTTTAGACAGTTGTAGCTGCCCCAAATGCATTGATTGTTGCCTCAGACAACAATATAATTTCACAAAATGATTCATAAAATAGAGTTCAATAAAATTTGAAATAATTTTAAAAGTGCTAATATCATATCCTTTACGAGAGAAAATTTATCATTGTTTTAATAAAATAAAATAAAAATATCGTAGGAATGCACATTTGGATAGAAATATTTGTTAATCGGCTCTCAAAAAATTTAAATTATAGGATTATAACTATTAGAAATTAGTTGGAAACAATCTTCGACTTTGGAATTGGCTGAAGTCATCTCTTCAGCAAAAAAATTTAAATAATAATTTACTAAATCACGTTTGAAACAATCTTCGAAGTTGAAGTCATCTCTTCAGCATAATATTAGTTGGAATTGGTTGCTGAAACATAACAGCTCTTAAAGTTCCCTTTAACCACCAAATTATAAAAAACTCAGCCGCGTCAATATATTTAAAAATAATAAAAAATTAATAATGTCATTAATTGACTCGTTCGTTAAATGAGAGCCAAATCACCATTAAACAACATTAAAATTTTATAAACCCTAAAATTTAGGGGGATTTACATATATACCACACAATTCTTATGTATTTACATATCTAACACCTAAAATTAAATATTTTTTTTGCAATGGGTATCCACCCAACACCTCACCCTTCATGTGTGATGTCGTTACTTAATCCCACGTGCCTAGCCACATTCATCACCAAACCGCATCGCGTCCCACTTACTTTCCCCACCTTAGGTATAGGCCGCCTCGAGAGGATTCAAACTGGGGGTTCCTGTCGCGCCGCCCACCAAGAGCAAGAGTGGGTAAAGTTAAATATTTACTTATCTAATACTTTTTTATGCTTAAAAAGGTACATTTCACTTTTAAAAAGTGAATAAAGTGATATTTTTGATATGATATCAAGAAGAATATATATGTAAAAAATTGAAGTTTAGATGTTAGATATATAAATACATAAGAATTATATGATATATATATATATAAATCTCCCTAAAATTAATCTATATTTTTAGTCGTTTCATATTGTTAATCAATTAATGGCATACACAAAATTTTAATAAATCATAAATTGATTTATCAAAGATTTTATAATATATATATATATATATATATATATATATATATATATATATATATATATATATATATATATATATATATATATTGTCAGCCAGAAAAATTTTACTTACATTTTTAATTGATAAATGATAATAATGAGTTATTACTTTAAGCCCCCTTAAACATGAGAAGTAAAATTATTTTTAGATCTGTTTGGGGCAGCTGTACTTTTTTAAAAACCTAATTGTAAAGTTATTGTATGTGTTATAAATATATATTTTTTTTGAAAAATTTAAAAAATAGCTTATTGATAACAACCACATTCTAACAACTCTGATTTTCAAAATAAATTTTTTATCACAAAATTTTTTGAAAAATAACAAAAAAATTGATAGTTAAACGAAATTATTTTACTTTCTAAAAATATAAATTAACAAAAAAATTATCTCAATTACACTCTTAAATAGAATGATTACTTTTAAGATATTAATTTTTTTGACTATTTTTCAAAAAGAAAAATCTGAATCTAAATATAGTATTTATTTTATATTGATATACGCTTTCAAAATACAATTTTTTATCAATAATATAAATTTCAAAATTATTTAAAAAAAAAAAAAAAAAAAAAAAACAGATTACAGGATTTCTACCTCCTCAAGCCAGGCAGCAGCCACCTACTTCATCTCTCTTTGACCTTAGCTGCTCTCTATATATCAAAACAGTATATGAAGCACAAAGTCATAGTTAGTTTTTCGTGGTCTCCAAGCCATGGTATAGGTCATTTCTTACGTAATGCTTACATTTTAAAAAAAATATTTTTATTTAATTTCAATTATTTATTAATGTAGACTGATAAATTATAAAATATTTTATTTAAACAAATAATTTTAAGGAAATAGTATTTTCATCTTATCAGCGGGGCCTAAATTCTTTCACATGATTTTAAGTCATCGAGAGTTGTTGAATTTCAACTTTTATTTTTATTGGATTTTAGTATTTATTTGATGGAAAGTGAATAAAAATCGATTTTTTTAATCTGATTATATGAGGGATTTATATAATTATATTTATGTTTGATATTTAAAATTTTATTTTAAATACATTTTCATCTCTATATTATATCAAAAATATTATTAACATTAATTTATTTAAAGTGAATTAATTCATCTCATAAGAGTATCAAAATTCTTTAAACATCAAGCATTTTTTTATTGAAATATTCTCTTAGTGTCAACATATAAATCAATTATATACATAGTAATGACTTAATTAAAATTTTAAGAAAAGGTATTTAAATTATTATTGTATAATATTTAGTTTTAATATCTATAATAAAAATATTAATATATATATAATGTATATATATATATATATATATATATATATATATATATATATAAATATATTATAATATATATATATATATATATATATATATATATATATATATATATATATATATATATATATATATATATATATATATATATATATATATATATACTTGTGCTTTTCAAATCCCTTTAATGCTTAACTAGATAGGATAACAAAGCTCATCATTTGTATTTTTCTATTGATTTTTTTATAGTGATTGAACACCTTTTTCCTTGAAATGACTAATGAAAATGAAAGTACATTAATTGCATAAAATTTAAGAATATTTATTTATTTATATATTAATTTATGAATAGATGAATCCTTACCTCTCATAATAATAATATAAACCTTTAGAAGGCACTACTAACAATTAATCTTTTTTTTTTCTTCTCTATTTAAATAACAAAAATTCATTCCTCTATAGTCATAAAGTCAACAGTGATCAACACAAAGTATCATTTGAGATCAATTTTATTTTATATATTATTTTTAAAATATATTTATTTAATATAATTTTTAATTTTTTTATTTTTATTTTAATCATAAATAATATTATTTTTAAATTAAAAAAAAATTTGTGCATATTTTAAATATTTTTAAAAACCTACCCATCATCAATAGTTGTTGCTGCCAAAATCCTCATTGTGATTATCACCATCACCACATAAAATAAAAATATTTTTGAAATAGTAAATATAATTTATTTAATATTAAAATATAAATAAAATGAAATTAAAGTTGAAAATAAAAAGTAAAAAAATGATCATAATCAAATTGCTTCTAAGTTAATGCAACATAGTACAAATTTGATATAAAATAAATAATGATTATTTATTTATAAAAAGCGAAAGATGAATGCCACATCAAGATTAATATATATCTTATTGATAAGGATTTGGAACCTCATAATTTGATGATAAAATTCTTATCAATTTATTTTATATTTTTAAAATTGATTTCGGCTATTTAAAAAAAATTCTGATTTTAAAAAATAATCACAATAAATATCCTCAAATTATCATGATAATACTTTTAAGATAATCATCGCTCTATAGACTATAATAAATATATTTTTAGCAAATTACTTAGCAAGCAGCTGTCCTTCAACGAAGGTTCAATTACTCAATTCTATAGGCTTTCATCTCACTAGCATAAAGTTTTTGTCTATAATACTAATTACTTTAATTAAGTGATAAAAATATTAAAGATTATTATTAAAATACTAAATTATTAGATATACGAGGATGATGATTATTATTATTATTTTGCATCGGGGTTAATTTGATTATTATAAGAGAAAAAAATATAATTTATAAAGTTAATATTTTATTTTATGCAAATTCGTTTGTTGCCATATTTTTCAACGCTTGTGAAATTCGATCTAGACGCCAACTTCTCAAAGTTGAGGGGATTTAATTTTGCTTATACGAAATAGCCTTTTTTATTGGATTTCGAGTCTATTTGAGACCGCAGTAGTTGAATAAAATAATAATAATAAAATTATTGTAGAACAAATTATAATAAAAATATATTTTTTTTATAAAAATCATATTATAATTTAAACTGTACTATTCATCGCTAATATCGGAATGTGATTTGTAAATAGCTGCATTTAGATGAGATAAGAGATAATTGAAATAAGAAAAATAATATTTATCGTAAAAAAATTATAATGAAAATATAATTTTTTTTATTGAAAAATCATATCGTAACTTTTTAACTGCAATCATAAGTAGATAGATCAAACTAAAAAATGTACCTTTTTATCTAGATTTCTCAGAATAATACCAAAATATGGCTGGTTAAATGGTATTGCATTGCGGTGTAGATAACGCTACGAGCCTTTTTGAAATAACTATAATTGAAAAAAATAATAGTAAAATATTGTAAAAAATTATAGTGAGAATATATATTATTTTTATAAAAATTAAATCGTAATTTTTTAACTGACACCATAAGTAGATATATAAGACTAAAAAGCACCTTTTCATCTAAATTGCTCAAATAATGTCAAAACGGGGCTTGTTAAATGGTGTTGTGTTGCAATATAGATCACACCGCAATGTCATCGCCAAACAAAACCTAAGCAAATAATTGATACAAAATAAACTATTTCTTTACTATCTTTTCTTATATTAAATTTAAAATAAAAATTAGCTTCTATACAAAACTATTTCAAATAAACACAGTGAATTTGTCAATATTTCCATTACATAGTTTTTTTTTTTTTTTCAAGCAAATGAGAACCCAAAATATTTTGTAGTTAAATTGTTAATTTATAAACCTGTATAACTTTATAAGCAGCATCAGCTCTTTCCCTAGAAAGAAAGGGGAGGTTTATTTCATTACATCAAAATCTATTTTTATTTACCAAATTAAAATCATAAGATCACATAAATTAACACGCTCATATATTTAACTATTATACAATCAAATTGAGATAATTACATACATAGCATGCAAATTTACATATAATATCTAAACTTTCGTATTTATGTAAATAACACTATAAGATTTGTGTGCTATATATATAAATTTCCAATCAAATTATTATACATTATAATTGTTAAATGAAAATGCCAAAATTAAAAAAAATAAAACAAAATTAAAAAAAAAAAAGCCTCTAACATAATTTGTGTTAGGTTTGACCAACATTTTCATTCTCACCAAAAAAAAAAAAAAAACTTATGAATTTGGACCAAGTTTAGGTCAACTTAGCTTTATCATATGAAATTGCCTATTCTCACTTTCAAAATTATTAAAAAAAAAACACTCCGATCTACCCACAACCAAGCAATGTGCCAGCTTTGACCCACACTCTCTTCTTTGAAAAATAAATAAATAAATAAATACCTGAGAACAAGCCTATGTCAACTGACTTACCACATTAATGCAAAATAAATGAAAGGCCACATAAAAAAGCACAATTTATAACATCAAACACTTAATTTCTTATTAAAACAGATTCAACTCAAAACTCTTTTACATGTAATTTTGAAATGAACCTCTTTCCTACTTTTCTGCAACCAATTTGTGTAAAGAAAAGGATGAATTGGTTTAAAAAGTGAATTAAGGTTTTACATAAACAGGCAATTTAATGGAAAAAAAACCAAAAGCTGGCAAGCAGAAGATAAACCAATAATTCAGCAAAAGGAGAAAATGACATATTGCCAAAAAAAAGTCCCATGTGCAATTAATATGGATTCCAAAATTTGATTTTTTTTTTTTTTTTTTCCTCAGTTACATCAACATAGATATGAAGAAAGTTGATTAATTTAAAATAAAAAATAAAAATAAAAATAAAAATAAAATTCATGAGTGATCAATAATGAGAGAAAAATTTTATTATCCAAAATGTAAATTTGATATCTCTATATGTCTCTCTATCTTCAAAGACCAAACCATACAAGACTTAGTTAGCTAAAATTTCACCTTTCAACAATGGAGTTCACCTCAAAATGGGGATCATTAAAGAGTTTCAAGTTCCATAACTTGGAATTCATCTCAGTTGGAGCTTCTAAAATTCATATATAAACAACTCAAAGAACTTCTCATGTTCTCTTTGATCAAAAGGAAGTTTGTAAATTTCGTCGATCGAGATTACCGGCGCGCATTCGCCCAATTCCTGAATTGGTTCCTAGGCTTCATGTTTGATGGCCGTTGGTTCTGCGATTGCTTCGGAATATCTTGGATCTCCATTACTTGTATCGTTCGTTGCCGCTTCGCTGCGCAATGACGAGATGAATCAGCTATAATGTTGAATTCATTGCAATTCGACTGTTAGGAAAAACAATCAAAACAACAGACCATTCTCTACTTGTTGATATCGTTCATGAAGCTTCCTCTTCGCCAACTCAAACTTTGCATCGACTGATGCTTCATCAGTATTCTTTGATTTCTGCATATCAAAAGTGATTAACAGGTTCAATCAAAGTGGTATAATTCTGTAACCTTTAAGGTATCAGATGTGATATTTTTTCCTTCTTACATCTTGAGGACCGTTTGAAAGCTTTCTCTGGACACTAGAGAACTGAGTGTTTGGTTTTTGCTCAGATGATAGTTTTTGGGGTCTGCCTGGGCCGGAATCAGCAGCAGATGGTTTGGTTGGCTTGTTGACAATGCTTTGGGGCTTCGATTGAGCGCTAGGGATAGCATGTGGCTTTGCTTGTCGAACAGCATTCTCCAGCTTACTCGCCTGTGTTTTCTCAACTGGAACGGTCAGTTGCCGAGGAGGCTCTTGCCTCCTTGCAGGTCCACGGTTTTGAGGAACTGGTCTTTCGGCAACACTGATATTGTCGAAGTCCCCTGAGGTCCTTAAATCTGAAGCAAAGTTCATATAGGACAGTTCAATACAAGGTTGAGAAGAAATTAATTCATGTAAAGGTAACAAAAAGACAGCTTAGGGATACTTACTTCCATCATCATCCATTCCATCAAAGAACTTCGAGATCGATCAGTTCGCACAGATGTGAAATACAGTTAGCTCATTAAATGAATTCTAAGCTTCAAACTTTCGCATGAAGAAGCGGACAAAATATGCATACCTCAGAGAGCTGAATGGAAGTGGTCTGTGTGACTAATAGTGCTCCTTCATCCAGTGGAGGAGAAGGCAAGCCTTCCTCCTCCTCGTACACCGTAGAGGGATTAACAGAATCAGGCGAGTGATCTGAAAACAAATCCAAAGAATAATTTTGACTATCTTCTGAAGATGTGAATGCATGTCAAAAATAAAAAAACGTATTTTTGATCACCATTTTGTGAATTTTCTTACCAGTAATTGCAGCTGTAGCATTAACCCATTCATCTACCAACACCTTCCAACCTCTGAAATGAATAAATGGCAGGAGATTAGTGATGATAATTCTCGCTATGTGAATGAAGATTACATCAAAAGTAGTGTCTTGCTCCCATAGGTTATTATGGATTTTCAGAAATATATTATCAGGAGGTCACCACAAGATTTTTTGTTGTCTTAATAACAACTGATCATCTAATCAAAGCTAAATCAAACATGCTGTGACTAGCATCACTTCTCAGGTAAAAAGGAATGAATACTGCACAAAACTCTAATAAACAATAACAAGACCGATCAAAATCTTCCTTTGAGCTCCAAGCGTAAGTATTCTTAGAGAAAATAATAGGAATTGAAACAATTCACATCAATGGATGCTCTCAAATGATTTAGATATGGCAAAATTATGCAAATATATGTGCTCAATGGACCAAAAATAACAACTATCACAGACAAATCATTTAAGATGCAGCTAAAGCTAAACTATCAGAAAACAAAACACAAATTTTGAACACCAATCATAATCATTCCACAATTCATTGTCGCAAAGGGAAAGAAACCATTTTTAGGTTATTCTCTTAATAGCATGCCATATGATTCAGACACTCACTCAATGAGAGTCCGAACAAGGTTGCGAATCTGCTTGGAGTTGTGTTTCCGCAGACCATTCACTGCCCTTCCAATTTCAGTTGCCTAAATTAACAGACAGCCAAATCATGTAAACAAGAAGAAGCCCAAAATGAGCTCCTTTCCCCTCACAAGGCTATAAGAATTCTTAAAAAAGAAAAACAATCCAATAATACTCACCTTAAGAGTTTCAACAGAAAGTTGCATCAGCTCCAACCTCCTCAAAGATTCATACAAGACTGCATCAGACTGCAAAAAAGCACAACAATCATGATCAAAGTAAATAAAAATCCCATACAAAACAAATCTAAATGCTCAATTTCACTAAATTAAGCATTAAAACCTCATCAGGCTTGTTGCAAAGAACCTCCTTTATCCTCAGAACCTCCCCAACAATCTGGCTCTCCTCTTCCATCACATCTGTAAGCGCCTCAGCCTCATCATAGCTATAATTGCTTAAGCCTGCCCTGTTCAAATCCTCAGCCTCGCCATTACAGCTATCCATTTTACTACCTTTCTCACCAACTTCCCGCTTCACGCTTCCACCTCCCTCCTCCTCCTCCCCAATTCCTCGCCATCATCAGGAATCTGAAGCTCCACGTTATTGCACCCAAAGCATCGAGAAAGCCTGCATGTGAAGAGTTTCTCGGCAATCCGATCCCTTCTGCTCCTGAACTCCTTAGGGCAATCCGCCGCCGCCACGACGATCGCCTGCTCGATCACCTCAAAGATATCCGAGTTCGCACCGCGGAAAAACCTTCTCCAGCAATCCAGCGAGACTGATTTGTCCGCCATCAAGCGTACAACGATCGCCGATGTCCGGCGGGAACCCAAAATCGAGATCAAGATATTGTTTTTTCAAATGATTATCGTTTCTTTCGGCGATCGGAAGAGCGTTCTAATCGAAACGGAAGGACTACGAAATCAACCGTCTGTTACACCCAATTGAAAGAAAGTTGTTCTAAATTGACCAGAAAATTTACCAGAGAAGATAAACGGCAAACAATCTTTGGATTGCAACTTCCACTCTACCCTAAATTTCCCACTTTTCTTTCTCCCCTTCTTTCCGCCTTTCTTTTTCTTGTTCAGGTGCCGTTGTGTGCCAAATTAAAAATAAAAAATAAAAAATCTCAGTTTTGAAGAAACACGATGTTTGGAGACTTCCAATCTTTTCCTCTTCTTCCTCCTCTTTCTGTGTTATTATTTCTTCTTCCTTCTCCGGTTACAAAGAAAGAAGAAAACCAGAGAAACTGAAAGAGACCGCAGAGTAATCCTGTGCCTAAACAATACAGCGTTTCCTATAACGCCCAATCTCACCGTATTAAATGAAAATTCTCTGTTATTAATTACTGTATTTTTCTAATATAAATTGTTTTAAATGATATTTTAGATGACCGGAAATATTTTTAATTAAATAAAAATTTACTTTTTCTTTACTAACATTTGGCAGTCAAAGGCTGAGATCATCCCACGAGCTGATCTGCCCAAATTGCACGGCTGTGATTACTCATGCGTTGGCATCAGCAGCTGTAGATCTTATCGCTTTTTACAGTAGTTTTTATTTTTTGATTATTGGATCAATTTCAATTAAGATTGAAATTGGCTAATTTTTTTAATTACTGTGATTTACGTCAAATTAGGTCTAAATTAGGAAAATTAAAAACGAAGTATTTAAAATAGCCGAAATTTGTGGAAATTTATTAAGTAATCTAAATTGAAAATTGATTTTAATTTATATTAAAATCTTATGATTATAGTTTTAATGTTAAAATATAGAGTATATTTGGAGTAGTTTTAGATAACTAAAAAAGCAATGGTACAGCTATTATACAAGAAGCTGTAATAGATATTACAATTTTTTCTATTTCAAAAAAGTTAAATTATAGTTTTCTAATAGCCTCATCACGCTATCAGATTATATTAAAAAATATAACTTTTTTGTTGCAACTTTTTCAAAATACAGTCAGAATATAATTTATCAAATAGTTTTGTAGCACAATTTAGACCCCACCGCATCACCACAATCTCTAAACGAGATCATAATGTTACTTGGGAAGAAGTGGAAGATTAATATTGCTAAAAAAAGTAATCTTTCAAAATTTTAATATTTATTAATTAAGAAAATATTAAAAATAACAAAATTATGCAAAAAAAATTAATATCAAAATCAATAAATATATCAAAATTATGATAAGTAAGACTTCTCATCATTATGTTGCATTACACATTTAATTTAGGCAACTTTTTTAAACTAAGTATCATTATAATATTAATTAGGTAATTAAGTATTAATAAAAAATTTAAGAATAGGTAACTAGTGTAAGCGGCCACGCCACCGTCAATTCGATGGCATGATTATTACAATAAATGCCCACTTGGTGAGGCTAACATTATTGTGGTCGACGACCCTATCTCCTATCTCCTCTCTTCTCTGTTCGCCGATTCGACCATGGATTCCACCTTGAGCGACCGACCGTTTCCTCCCTCCAAAGATGCTCCTCCATCTCGAAGCTTCCTGGTCGCATAGCTCCAACCGCGCATTTGCCGTTTTCTCGGTATTCGAAAGAAACTTCATTTCTTCCCGACAGTCGCGTTCACGCCGTTTGACAACTTCCCTCTCCCATCTAGCAGTCATTGGAAGCCAACATTAGCTTCCGGCGACGATTCCGTTGCTGCGATGATTTGTTGGGACGACATCCCATAACAGACGTGATGTATCATGACTCGATCAGTTCACACATCAGGTCGACATTCAGGACGGGACAGGCACACGCGAATACATGCATGCCGCTGAGGTGGACTTTTACAGGGAGTAGTACACTAGTCTAAGCATCGAGGAGTTTTTTCGGCACCTGCATGCTTACATTATATTTCTTATTGGTTGTTTCTTACTACCGGACGCATCCGGTTCAGAGTTCCACCTGCAGTATCTACCACTATTAGAGGACCTCGATACATTCAGTACGATGGCTATGGGTGCAACAGTTCTAGCCCACCTATATAGGGAGATGTACAAGTCGACTAGGCTCACAAGGGCAAACATGGTCTACACCTCCTTCGATATGGTTGGGAGCATATTCATAGTATAGCCGACTACATGTGTCATATTCTAAGCTTGACGATCTGGCGTTAGGTTGAGGTATATTTTGTTAGTACTTTCAAATTTTAGCTTATATGTGTATTTAAAGCGTGTTGTGTGTATAGATTAACAGAAGTATGTAGCGATGGTGAACGTTGTAGTATACAGAAATGAGCTGGATGGCTTGTGGCTTACTCAGGTTGGACTTGCAGATAATACTTCAGTTCAAATATCTATAATGCATATTCTAATTTAACATAATTTTTAATATGTGCTGGTGATTTGGAGTCGTACAGTGAGCAGATCACGACACGTCTATCAGATACATGCTCAGCAGACTATAAGATATGGTTATCACGAGTCCCTCTGATCAGCTGGAAGGGGTTGAGTGACATTTACGAGATAGAGTGTTGCGCCAGTTCAGCCTGATTCCCAGAGTAGATGTAGCTCCACTTGATCCTTGTTTCAAAAGGGTCGATGGTTGGGGTAAAGCGGATGTCGACTGGGTTGATTACCATCAGTCACATATTACCGCTTGGGAGAGCCAGAGGGATTTCTCGTCGAGGGCTTAGATGAGGATGTGGACAGGATGACAGCTATCAGTCAATACATGTGTTGGTTCAGATCGTGGGCTTCTTTGTATTTACTGGCCACCCCGATAGATCCTCCAACCACTTACTATGCCAGAGCACCAGTGGGGCGTATTTATGTAAGTGCTAATACAAGTATTCATTTGAATTCAATATTTATGTAAGTGCTAATTTTTCATACTATTTTTCGTGTAGGCAGAGCACATCTCAGCGACTCGAGACATCTTTCAGCCATACTTCGGCCATATGGATGAGCACGAGCTACAGGGATGCGTTGATAGATACAAGCTGCTATGCAAACCTAGATCAGCGTGTATATCGGGGACACATATTACGGATCGGTGCCTAGAGGTGTCGCACATCATAACTGGAGCGTCGGGCCATCTACTTATGCGGATCCAGGTCCTTCTATATATCAGCCTACATATGAGTCACAACCACCTATCTTCCAGTCACAGGACGATCCGACGCAGACTGCCGAAGATCTTGCACTGGAGGGTCACCATCGTGGCCGTCCATCCCATGCACTACGGACACACGGGAGTGGTGCGATTCTGCAGAGGCTTTAGATATTTAGGGTAGTCTACTTTTGCGTCTGTACTACGTTTGTTTTTATCTATTTCATTCATTGAATATTTATGCTTAATGATCATTTATTCGTCTCTACTATGTCTGTATTACATCTGTACTACATTTGTTATATTTCATGTGTACTTTTTTTGAACTACTTGAATCCCAATTTTGGGAGGATCTGAATTCTAACATAAGTTGTGAGCTAATGTACTGCAATTTGGTTCATTTTTTATTAAGAATATATGAGGAAAATGATGATGATTTGAGAAGACAATTATTACTTGACAACGGGTTTAAACTAGCAAATCAAAAGAATCCTTTATATGTTGAGGTGTGCATTTGGTTGATTTGGATAATTTTTTTTTGTTAAATCGATTAGACCGAATCAAATAACATAACTATTTTGATTTATTCAGTTAAATCTATTCTTTTTTTCTTTTTGATGTACTGCAATTAGTTAGGGATTGATATACTTCGATTAGTTAGGTTTGATATCCACGATCATTTGTCAATTAAATGTTGTAGAATGAGGGCTTGGCTGATAATTATATATCATGGTGTTGGGTGTTGTCCAAGTAAGCTTGATTAAGTCGATCCTACTAAGTGGACGCCAAATTTCAATTTCATGATAACCACGCCACGCCAATCGACGCGTATAGCCAATTAGTTGGCATTATTCATATTCTTAAATTTTTTTATTAATACTTAATTACCTAATTAATATTCTAATGATACTTAGTTTAAAAAAATTATCTTTAATTTATTATGAAGTGAATAATCAAACTCTTAAATCAAATGAGTTTTATATAAATAAATTATATTCTTATAAAATTATTTATAAATTTTGAGATGAATTTTAAAGAATTAATCGAATAAAATCAATATATTATAATAAAGTAAATAAATAAATAAAAATATTTTCTTGATTTCTTGATTTTTTTTTTCCCTTCATGCTTCATGTGGTTGGAAGGAAATCGCGAAGATGTCGGCGAGGCGCCGCGCGCGGCGCATCTTACCGAAAGATCCATACTCGAGTGCGGTTACCATAACGTGAGCTTAATTCCTACCGACTATGCCATCATGCGAATTCAACGGTGAGCGGATCTCCTGGCAATGGTCAAGTTAATTCCATTTTAATTAATAATGGAGTTAGCTATTATTGCTAACTCTTAAATTCGCATTAATTTATCATAATGGTTGGCATGTAATAAATATTTACAAGTTTTTCAGTTATCCCATGAAAGAATTAAACCTTTATTATTATTATTATTATTATTATTATTATTATTATTATTATTATTATTATTATTATTATTATTATATTATTATTATTATTATTATTATTATTATTATTATTATATATATTGAGAGCCATATATGATATTTTTTATCTATTTATTCATGATGAAATATCTATAAATATACAAAATGATTTGATGATGGATATATACTAAATTTAATAAATATATCAAAATAATATTTTTGATTTAAAAATATCTATTTAGAGCCCTATGGCTCTTAAGTTCATATGGATGATATAGAACTTAAAATATTTCTTATAAATTTGATTGTATCATTAAATTTCATAAATTCAAAGATTCTAATCAGCCTTGTAATAAACACATGTTCTAAGGTTATATGTAAGGATGTGTATTAATTAGTTTAAATTGAAAAATAGAATCATGCATAGTATAATTATAATTGTTTGAATTGGTTCGATTTATTTAAGGGTGGTTTAATCTTTGATTTTGAAATATGGATTATTTGAAATGCGATATTTAATTCGATTTTAGGGGAAAAAAGTTTAGTTAAATTGAAACTGAAATGCCTATTATTTTTAATAATGTGATTATATACATACATAGATATATATATATATATATATATATATATATATATATATATATATATATATATATATATATATATATATATATATATATATATATATATATATATATAAAATGACATTATATTATAATTTGATATACATAATCAACGAGATAAAAATCCACAATGCCTAAGCTTTAAAATGCATTTTCTTATTCGAGGATTAAATTAAAAAAAATATTCGAACTTCCATTGCTAGAGTAGCTTAGCACCCTCCCCTTCTCACAAAATGACCCTCCACCCCAAATAAGTAAAGATGGAGGATGAGTACCTCCACCTCTAGCATCAAGGGCACTATCATTTACTCTTTATATTAGTTCAAAGTTTAATAAAAATGATGAACTTGATGTAACAAGAGGAATGTCTATACAAGTTGTATAAGGGACTGTTTGGTTGCCTGCATTTAGAATACAATATAAAATAAATGCAGGGATTTTAACTTTTTTGATATTTGGTTTGAAGTAAAGTAAATTTTCAATGTAATGTAGTATATTCAAAATACATTACAAAAGATGTTTTTGGTGTATTTGGAATTCATCAGTGAATTTCAAATAATCAATGTAAAGTGATGGACGCCCACCCACCTGCCCATGCCGATTACCCGCTAGCCATTTGTTGTTACCACACCGCTACTCATGGCCGCTGGCCACATCCATCTTCTGTCAAAAAATACTTTACATTATATTTTTTCAACCAAACAGAAAAAAGTAAAATCATGAATTTATAAAACTCTCAACCAAACAACTGTAAAATAATCCTTTTATATTGAATTTTTTTTACACTACATTCATTTTATACTGCATTCCTTTTTTAGTCAACCAAATAGCCCCTAAGTAACATATTAAACACTAAAAATAGAGGCAATCTTCAACATGGAAATCAAAAGACTAATGAAGTGTTTGAAAATGAAAAAGATGTAAATAAATAGTTTGGAGTGAAGTGTAAGGTTTAACCTTTTTAAAAACTTGCATTGTAGCAAAAAAGAAAAGAACTTAAAATAAAATTATTATTTGTTATGTTAATCTTATGAGCCTTTACATGTACTTTAAGTTTTGATGATCATAAATATTTCTAGTTGAATAGTTATTTTTACTAATCACTTATGTGTGTAGGTTCGAAAAGCTTTAAATACATGTACTGTAAATAAGCAGCTCAATGAAGATTGACTTGGGCCTAGGATTTTACAACTATTTGAGAGGAGAAGATGGTGGTAAAAATGTTGTGCTGAAGTTATTCTATTTGAAAACTCAATTAAAAAAATGTGTTTAAACTATGACAAAAAAAAAGATTAAAATATCCTTATGTATTGAATAATATGAAATATAATTTACAAATAAATTTTCTAATATCTATTTATAGTCACAAGTCAACTAATTTATATTAAACATTTATACATCATATAATACTGAATAATATTAATATTAAAATTATAAATGCAATAACTTATGATTTAAATAAGAAATAATAAATTATATGAATAATTTAGCATTTTAAAATACATAGTATTTGTAGTTATAATATATGTAGTTAGTAATTTAAGTTGTATGAATAATTTAGTATTTTATAAAGAAATAATATATATAATTATAAATTATATATATTGTCAAATGGGCATGATGGCGTCATGCCTTTCTTATTACTTTAATGTATTTGTATATGATAATGATTAGGTTGTATTTTATATTGATCAATGCATATGTTATTATATTTTTCTAATATTAAAAATTAGTGTTAATTATGATATAACCTATAAATTAAATTGACGACATTAAATTATTTAAAAATATATACATTTGCTATACACATTACTATAATTTATAGCTATATATATATACAAGAAAAGATCTAACATAATTTAACTAAAAACTATCTAATTTATGTATATATACATCATAAATTTTTTTTTAATACATGTAAATGAATATTTTAATATTTTACTCTTTTTAGTCAAATTATATAAAAAAAATCTTTAGCAAATAAAATTATAAAATTTAAATTATTATAATTGAGAAAATGGCAAAATCACTCGTACATTGCGGAAAGTCAGAAACTAATTATAGAGAGATTTTTTGGAATTGCTAAAATTGGTTGTCAAATGAGACCTTGGTTGCATTTTAAATAATGTCGTGGCAAAAACGTGGCCCCAACAAACAGTGATTTGTTTAAAATCAAGAGTAGATCAAAGAAGAGCTTCTGAAGATTACAAATGAGAAACAGTTGATGTCAGAAGACCCAAGTCGAGTCAAAAGATTTTTTTTTTCGATGCTTATTTATTTATTTTCATATAATTGACATATGAATGATGAAAAATAATTAAGTACACACATATTTGAGAGAATTTAAAATAATATTTTTTTAAGAAATATATAAATTTTTTTTAGAAACCATACTATATGAATTATATCATATTGGATAATTATCCATTTTTGTTAAATAATTTTAGCCGTCAAAATTAAATCAATTAACTTAAAATTGCCAAAATTGAACTAATCATACTTTACAATATCAAATCATATTGTATAATTATTTATTTTTATTAATTATTTTTAAGAGATAAGATTAAGTTAGTTAATTACAATTTTCTCTAACTTGATTAATCATACAGTAAGATGTATATTATATAGTATGAATGTAGCTTTCAACCAAGAAGTCATGGGTTGAAGGCCTTGTACATTTGTGTGTGTGAGTTTGCGATTAAATTCGCTCAAATATCCTAAAAAAGGAACTTTAAAAAAGATATCTAGTAATTACATGATTTTAATCCATAATTTATGGAATTTGATTAAAGAAATTTTCTTTAGTGAGTACATACTATACAATATGATCCTATATGATGAATAAACAAAGAGCCGAATTTTTAGTTTGTACTGATTATACAGTACAACCCTTACAATGCAAATCAAGATGGCTATTGGGATGATGATATCGTACAAGGTCCTTAAACCCTTGAAAATTGAATTGATCGTATAGTACGATTGCATCATACAACATGATTAGAATGTTTTATTAAAAATAAAGTTTTTAATTTGTATTCAATTTTCTCCCTATAAATACTCTCTTTGAGGAGCCTAATAAAAAAAATTTAAACAAGAGAGTGCTTAAGGGAGGCTTTCAAAGAGCGTTCTCTTAAAGTAAAGGGAGTAAATTATTTCGTTCTTTTTTTTTCTCTCTTAAAAGATCTTTTGTTAATGAGTTTGCATTTTATTTTTGTTGTTATTTTGTATACACCTTATTAATGATAGTTGAGCTTTAACTCGAGAGATTGTTCTTGTAGAGTACGTGTTAGATTTTATTTTGTTGAGAGAAGTTTATTTTTACCTTGAGGAGGGAGTGACATTCTTCCTGCCTTGAAAGAGAATGATAGTGATATAAGATTTCTCCATTACTTACTAAGAAGAGATACATATTCACCTTAGCTTCTTGTTCAAAGAAGGGATGGTGGAACTTATGGAGGAGATTTAGAAAGTGAACATAGGTTTGTTTGCTATGAATTATTATGCCTCTCTTTCTTCTTCTTCTTCTTCTTTTTTTCTGCTCTTTTCTTTTGAATTGTTTTGTTGGCTTTGATCTTTTAAATTTTCTCTCTTACTAAACTTTAAAAGTTTGATTGATTTAACTTTTAAGAATTTTTTTAAAGTACGATTAGAATGTTTTTTTCAAAAATAAATTTTCTAATTTTTGTTCAATTACCTCTCTATAAATACCCTATTTGAGAAGCCTAATAAAAAAAATTAAACAAGGGAAAGAGCTTAAGGGAGGCTCAAGAGTGTTCTCTTAAAGAAAAGAGGGGTAAACTCTTCCATTATTTTTTTTCTCTTAAAAGATATTTTGTTAATGAGGTTGCATTTTATTTTTTTTCTGTTATTTCTTATACACCTTACTATTAAGAGTTGGGCTTTCACTTGAGAGATTGTTCTTGTAGAGTGCTTGTGTTAGATTTTATTTTGTTGAGAGAAGTTTCTTTGTACCTTCAAAAGGGAATGACATCCTTCTTACCTTCAAAGAGAATGAGAGCGGTGTAGCATTTCCCCATTATCTATTAAGGAGAGAGACATCTTCACCTTAGCTTTTTGTACAAAGGAGGGATGGTGGAATTTATGGAGGAGATTTAGAAAGTGGACATAGGTTCGTTGGTTGAACCAATGTAAATTATTATGCCCCTCTTTCTATTCTTCTTATTATTATTCTACTCCTCTTTTCTTTTGTGTTGTTTTGTTGGCTTTGATCTTTTAAATTTTTTCTCTCACTAAACTTTAAAAGTTTGGTTTATTTATCTTCTTGAGAATTTTTTTTTAAAGCACACATTTCACCCCTGCCCCCATCTCTCTTGGATGAGCCATTCTTACATGTTATAATGTGTTATGGCCTTTAATGCACATAAATGATATTAACATCAAAGAAACTTTAATAAATGAAAAGTAAAAATTATCTATCATATTAATCCTTTATGTTGATAATAAATTATCTTTAAAAAGATTATTTGTCATATACTTAATTTTTAGGCATACTGGTCTTTGCATGAGGTATGGAACACTAAAGCTATATAAATTAGTCAATGTTTTAGTTTTGCGGTGATATATCAAGTGAATCATGTGGATTGTGTTAAAATCATAAAGTGTGCCTAGTTGTTGATGTTTTTTGAGGAAAAAATAATAAACTTGAAGACATATAAATATAAAAGGTGCATTAAAATTTTAAAAGGGTGCATCATTGACAATAAATTAAATATAATAATTCATAAACAAAAGAAAATCCTTGCTCTACGCACATATGTGCCTTATGATCTATGTACTAAAAGAAAGAGATAGCATAATTATTGATCTAAGCATAATTATTAATCTAATTCAATGATTGCTTTTGGCAAGATTATAAAACATGCCAAATAGATGTTGTAGACAATATTTCAACAACTCAACTTGATGTAGTAATGATTAAAATAGGCTCATAAGGGGATGATGAAAGAGTAAACTATATTAAAAAAGTTATTCGACCTATGTACACATAAGAGTAAGTTGAGATAATGCATTCACTATCTATGTGGTATCAATTCAAAAGGAAAGCTTAAAAAAGCATCATAACTCAACCTTCTAACTATGTACGATAAAGAGTATATAAGATAGAATAATAAATAAAAAAGATGAAAAAAAAAGAGAAAACTGAGCATTCTAGCCCAACCCTAGGCCTAATGATGACCTCAAAGTCTTGATGTTTGATCATCAACCTTAAGAGTGTAAATGAGAAGGTATTTATAATTAAGGCATTCCTCCTAAAGGTGAATCATTGTAATGAGAAATTATGTAGTTTAATGTAATGGAAATTGGCAAATCTTGAGACATTAATTAATGACCACATCCTTTCTTAGCTTGTTAAAATCATAGATTTCCATTAGAGACTAAATTCTTAACAAATCAATAATGTGAGAAAATAATTGAAGAAATGTCTAAGATTCTATGAGTTATAATAAATAAATTTAAAAAATAGCTATCAATAATGATCATGGAGTGAGCACTTGAGGTGCACTCAAGGAGGCTTGCTATGCTAAGTGGATGCTCGAGAGATTACTGAGAACACTAATATAAGTGCTAAGATATTGAGAAAAGCGAGATTTTCTTAGAAAGAAATATTAATATCTAAATAGAAGAGTGTTTTGAAAGAAGACCTCAGAGATGATTTCTTAAAAGCTCATAATGGGATCCTTGACTAATTAAATCATAATAAATATTAATATAATAGTGGTACAATGTACACATCACTAATGCTTTATTTGCCATTAATCAATGGTTGCACTCCATCACTATTTGTTTTCTCAATCAACCTTTAGTCAATTTTATAAGTGAATTAAAATGATAATTATAAAGCACATATCTAAGCTTTCAATTAATACTAACTAGTAAACTAGCTTAACTTACATTAATGATAAAATCATCATCGTCATATAAGATCAAAAGAAATTAAGTTTCACCTTATCCATATACATCGTTCATCTTTTCATTTTAAATCAAATTTAGTTTTTAAATATTTAGATTTTATATATTTATTTTTATTTATAATGAATTTCCCAAATAATGCAAGATATTATAATTATTAAAGATGATAAAACTATGATAATGATTATTTGTAATAAGTGTTTGTGCATTGGTTATATTAGAGTTCACACATTAGATTTCATTAATATTAGTTTTTTCACTGTAAGTACATGACTATAATTATTCTTGTATTAAGGAAGGGTGTAGATGCAATGATTATTAACATCAGTACATTAACAAGTATTAATGCATCATCAAAAAGTTCACAAGTACAAATTTTGATACAGTGTTTGCAATAAAAACTTCTAAAATTAAATCTATGAGCATTTAAATTTTAATTTAAATAAATTTATAGATACAATTAATGTCTTAACTAGATAAATCTTATAACAACAAAAGTAATTTGATTTACATTTAAATGAGTCCAAATCAAACACCTGAAGTGCAGTTAAAAACTTTAAAAATTAATTGAAGAAACAAATAAGCTTTGAGATTTGTATCTCAATAAAAGAAATCTAAAGACTTTAAAAACACTCAATTTTGAGCTCCTTAATAGAACTAAATATTGAATAGTGTTCTAAGATCTAAAGAATTAATACATATCATCCAATAGAGTATTTTTGAACTTTGACCAAAAAAATAAAAAAGCTACTTTCAAAACTTATAAATAAACCTTGATTTTTAACATTGAATAACTTGAAATTAAAGAGATCTTGAATATCTAAATAACTTTAGAGCTTTACTTAACAATCGACACCAATAACCACTACCATCATTTAATAATTGTTAATTGACCGCCATCTCTTGACTTCTAATGCTTGGCTATAATTTCTTAAAAAGTGATGATCTTTATTATCATTCAATCAAAGTTGTGTATTTGTTATGTGCTGACTCTTATTGCTCAACCTCCATCTCTTGACTACTTTCTCTTAATTGTCATCTCTAAATCATAATATCCCAACTATTAATAACCATTATCATTATTCAATCACCATCATCAAATTATAATTTCTTTTCTATTGTCATTTGACCATCATTTCCTGTCCAATATCATTCAAGCATTACCTAGTTGTTATCACCCAATCACCATCATATAACCATTGTCATCATTCTCTACTAATTTTTTTCTATAATATTTATTATAGTCATATGAGACCAACAAGTTCTACCAATTTAATAATCTTATATTTTTTCAATTATGGGAAAGAGTAGACTTTTGTAATCTCATGTATATTTTAGATTTTTTTTTTAAACAAGATAAGATCCTGTGATTTTTCTCTTTTTAAAATTTTCAGATAAAAGCTATGATGTCTCTTGTACTTTTTTTTAAAATGTGTGTATGTTTGATCTTCATACAAATTTAAGTTATTAATCTTTCACTTTATTTTATAAATATTCAATATATTGTAAGTATTATGCAAAATAATCTCTAGTTAAAGAAGGTTAACATTATGATTTACTAACTCATTGATATGATTTATAATGATTATAAAAAATATTATCAAAAATAAAAATGATCTATTAAGTGTTTAATAACTTTAAAGAATAATATTATAAATAAAAACATATTGTATAAGCTATGCATGTAACAAAAAAACAAGTCTATATGATAAAAGAGCTTTATGTTATACATGTAATGCACAAAAATGATAAACATGAATTTAAGCAGATGAATGAAATTATTTTAGTATTGTAACCTAAATCTTCTATTATACTTGAAGATGACCTTACTACTAACTCTAAACCTACATAGTTCACTATTGTTTTAGAATCAATTCAAATGTTTGATGTTCCATCATATTGTTACTTTTTTATCATTTCAATTTAGGGTGTATCTTAATTGTGTAAACTTTCCTTGGTTATTCATTTCTTCTTATTACTCCTTAACTTATCATTAAATATGTGTTATTGTTGCTACTATCATTTGCTATGCAAAAAAGTTGAGATGCTTTTTTCTGTAAGTATGAATATATGTCATAACGTCTACCAAATTCAATAAATTATGCTCTGTCATTAATCATTGAACTCTACTCCTTTAGTAATCAAACCATACACAGTTTGGTGGACTAATTATTGTGTATAAGCCAGTTACGTCTTCACTATTATTACGTCCATCACCCAAGTAATGCAGAGATGTGCTTCCTTTGACATATGTGAATTGATGTATTGTAATATGTTTAATGGATTTTATTTTATATTAAGTTTAAGCATTTAACATGTTTTAATTACATCTATTTACTTTAAATTTTTTTTATTAATTTTTAATATTACATGATATGCATAAGGACATATGATATACTTCTATATGAGACATTTCATATTTTAAATTGGTATTAAAAGCCTGAGATTTATGTTAGGGACTCTAGACTTGTATTAAAAGGCAATCAATTTGATATGAAGAATATTATTGTTTGAGATTCTAAACACATTGGTGTGTTTTTTTCCCTTATCTCAAATAAACTATCCTCTTCTTCCACATCAGCTACACTAAAACCTTTCTAGTGTTGTAGTTATCTACGATAAAGCTAATATCATAATCTTAATTACATTGCAAATATCTCCTCCAAGACTTGCACCATAAAGTCATTAATGATATATGTGTTATAAGATTGCTTCCATCACAACTATCTCTAGTCTCAAGTCTCTTTTATGTCTCACATCATAATTTACATTTTATCATTTATTTTTAAGGTAAAACCTATATTATAACCTCACTTATATTATTATCATCCCTAAAAAGAAATGCATTATAACCTTGCTTAAGACTTATTTGTCTTCCTCAACACATATGTCACATACCTAACTTATGTCATACTTGCCTTTGATACAACCCACATTATAATCTTAATTACACCACAATCATCTTCCTATTAAGGTTGTCTAAAAATATCACTTGCATCACAATACAGTAAAACATGTCTAAAGTGATACTGCCTAAAATGATATTCTGTTTAAAGTGATAAACATGACTCAATCTCAACTGTATGTACTGTACCTACCTAAAGTGATAACCTGTCTAAAGTGATATCTTATCTCTAGTCCCAGCATTATCACTTTAGACATGTTTTACTGTAATCACATTTCCACTTCAATCAACAAAATTGCATATCTTGTAATCATCATCCTTGAAACTCGAATACAATCTCTCTTCTATCATACTATCTCTAATAAGGATTGCATCGCAACTACCTCTGGAAATACTGTAACCTTAGTATTGTCCACTTCTATAACATTCATAATAATTTTGTTTAGAATTTATGCAAAATTTTTATTTGTTGTATTCTTTAATTACTTAAAATGCATTTCATAATAAAGTCTCTCCAATTATTTGAAGGTGAATGACACATGTATAGGTTTTCTATAATTATGTGAACCTATTCAACTAAATAATAATAATTTTTCTCTCCAATGATATTTAATTTCCATCAAATTTATTCTATTTTTTATTAACTATTTATGAGTGCAATAAAACAGATACAAATAAATAAATAAATAAAGATCCATCATCCCATTATTATTCAAAATATAAAATTATTTATTATTGTAGAAAATATTCAATCAAGATTTCAGAATTCAATTTTTTTATCATGATAATATCACTAAAAAAATTTAAATTTGCTTTTAAATATGCATAATACATAGTAAAAAAAATTAAAATTTATATTATATTTATTATAAAATGAATTTAAGACACATCATAATTAAATTTAAAATTTTTGGAAGCCAATGTTATGAGGACAGGTCACTGTTGCGTGCGACTTGTGAGGGTATAAACGGAAATCCGGGAATTGACCAATCGGCGGCGGATTTACGGAAAGGAATTTCCACGCGCATTTTCGTCGGCGCTCCCGGATTCATCGCCACGTGGCATTGATCACTTACATTGCATGTCATTACAATCTCTTACACTCCACAATTCGACATAATAAATGAAAAAAATAGTTAATAAATATTTGCTTTTTTTTATGAGAATGACTTTTAAATTTCTTAAATTAATGATATAAATATATTCTAAATATTTAAATTTAATATTTATTTTATTTTATTCTTAGTTTTAAAAAATGGACTATATATAGGATATTAAGTCAAATCGACTTCGGAGCCATACATATAAAGTCATGAGCTCTTAGTTGTAATCGGCTCGGCTTGAAAGCTCGTCAAGTTATTTGAATAGAATAGGTGCAGGCGATTCATTACTTTTAATAATACGATCTAATTTCTGGATTTAAGTCTGATTGGGGAAAATGGTTCTGTCCTGTGTCAATTCTGGTCCGGCTTGGCTTGAGTGGGGTTCGGTGAGTTGACTCACCGAGTGCTTGGAACCCGGCTGAGTTTTAATAATGGGAAAGAGTTATTGGTTGCTTTATGAACCGTTGGATTTAGCGTCTTATTCTCGGTAGTTGGATCGATCAGGATTGAGTTTCTCTTGGTTTCTTGAGCAGGTCGAATTTGATTTGGTTTCTGATCTGCCCTTGGATTTGATCTTTGATGAAGCAGTTCATGAGTTCCTTGAAAATTAGTGGAGTACACGCGCTGGTTTCTGCGCGGCTTGATTTCTGGATTGAATCTGAGCCTTTGATTGAGAATTGCGCGGCTGCTTCTTGGTCATTGGATGAAGCTTTGAGATAACTAGCCTTATCACTGCTTTGTTTTGTTTATTTAGCCGTGTGAACTCCGAGGAAGAGGGATCTTGGTGGAGGAGAATCCTAGGGTTCTCCGATGAATCGTGGCGGTTTCCGGTGATGAAAACCAAGAGGAAGATAGCAGGAGGAAGAGAAGAAGAGGGAGGCTAAAGAAGATAAGTTTCCTTTCTGAAATTCTTGATTACCTTTGTTTGGGCCGATCTATTTATACATCTTCTTGAAGTTCCTATGCCTAGATACTTTTACTAAGTGGATCCAGGTTCTTTAAGCTTTGTTATCTTGGGACGGCTTTCTTGAGGTCTTGATTCTTGATTTGCTCTTTGTTGTAGTTGTTTATCAAGCCTTTGTTCTTATCTTACCGGCTTGGTTTGGGAGAATTTATGTCTGGTTGCTATTATTACTGTGCACTTAAGGGTTCTGTAATGGCTTTTATTTTGTTATCTCCCCCAACTTCCTTACGCTTCTTTCTCCAATCATCCCGAAGGTCTTTGTAATGATTTTCTGTATTATTTTGTTGTATTTTGTATTCCTTACTGTTTGAGTCTATTCTTATTGTTAATTTGGCCATTGGATGAATTGGATTCATATCATTACTCCCTCCTCAAAGCCCTTATCCTCGGTCAAAATGAACATCTGTCTTCTCTGTTTCTTCAATTCATTTCTCGAAGCTCTGTTGATACTTTTCCACTCCCGTATAAGTAGTATTCTTTTGTCAAATGATTCAGTTTATTAATAAGAACGGAAATTCATCCCTTGTAGACTTGACGTTTTTCGCTCATGATCCTATATTTGGATTACCACTAGGTGGATATTGTAGTTGCGACTCGGAATTCACTGAACTATATTGGATGGGTATGTAATGAACTGGTTCTGGGTTACTCTATATTGGGAATAACTTATTGGTAATTACATGCTAGAGTATTAAGGATGTATTATCAAAACACTAAGGTATATATAGGATATAGGTGGCTAATAATTATGTATACTTGATAGATAGACTTTCTTTCTGCTTTGGGTTAAATGGTTGATACAAGCAGTCTAATATTTCTTCTTGTACCCTTTGGTTGTTGGGTGATTATCATGTATTGCGTTGATGTTTAATCATTTGATCATTAATCAAATAACTTGGACTTACAGATATGCCCTCATGATACTCATCACAATTGAAGCATAAGCTCTTCTTTTTTCTCTATTTGAGTTCTTTAAATTTTGAATTGATATTTGTTGTTTATGTTGTTATTGAGTGGCATTTGTGGGAGGCTGCAGAAGCGGTTGAGCACTCGATATTCTTGTTTACTACAAGTGTCATTTCTATTTCTATGCATTTCTTCATCGATAATCTTCTTCCATTACTAATTGAAATGCTGTTCTGAGGAAGAAGGTCAGGGATCGACTTCCCTTTAATATCGATTTAAGCCGATTCAAAAGCGACTTTGTAGAAATTCATGTGGAATGTCTAAAATTTGGTTATTTGGGTCTTCAAACTCATTATAAAAGTGTTACCGTGGTTTCTTTGTTGAAGCTTAGCTAATTCTCTCTTAAATCTCTATGAGGAAGAGAAATCTTTGCATAACTTGTTCTTTAAATTGTGGCCATGAATACAATTGTTTATTTAATTGTATCCATTGATACCAACTCAAAGCAGTCCATCCATGTATATTGAGGATATTAAAATTTTTGCTCCTCGATGTGTTATAAAGCGAAGAATTGCTCTTCTTTAAAGAGCCAACCTCTAGGGTTTTCTCCATTAAATAAGGCATATCTATTTTGTGGTAGGTTATTACATGGATGTGTATGTGGTACTGTTTGGAGAATAGGATTGAAGGGGATGCATCACATACCTGGATTTGAGGTTATTTTTCCAATCTTTTATGGTCAATCTTATATTTGATCAATACCATAGTGGGGTCATTTGCTCTTTTGTTTTTTGTTTACACACTCTTCTAAGGTTTTGATGTATTTCTTGTTCTTACGCCATTTTTGTTGTAGTCACGAGCACCAATAATCTGATCTAATTTACGGATTTAAGTGGGGAAAATGGTTTGTCGTGTCAATTTTGGTTCTTGGCAGTGGGGTTCGGTGAGTTGACTCACCGAGTGCTTGGAACCCGGCTGAGTTCTGATAATGGGGAAGAGTTATCGGTTGCTTTATGAACCGTTGGATTTAGCATCTTATTCTTAGCCGTTGGATCTGATCACGCGGATTGAGTTTCTCTTGAGCTACTTCTTGAACCGTCGGATTTGATTTGGTTTCTGATCTGCCCTTGGATTTGATCTTTGATCAAGCGGTTCATGAGTTCAGAGAGTGGAGTACTCTTTGGTTTTACGACTTGATTTTTGGATTGAATCTGAGCCTTTGATTGAGAATTGCTTTGCGCTTGGTCGTTGGATGAAGCTTTGAGATAACCTATACTTTGCTTTGTTTTGTTTTTTTTTTGGTCGAGCCGGAAGAACTCAGAGGAAAGAGGGATCTGGAGTCGGAGGAGAATCTGGGTTCTCGATGAATCGCTTTTAGATGATGAAAACCAAGAGGAAGATGCGGGAGGAAGAGAAGAGGGAGGTGAAGAAGATAAGTTTCCTTTTAAATTCTTGATTACCTTTTGTTTGGCTTCTGATCTCTATTTATACATCTTCTTGAAGTTCCTATGCCTAGATCTGTTACTTTTACTAAGTGGATCGGTTCTTTAACTTTTGTTATGGTTGTTATTCATTATCTTGATGTGGCCGCTTTCTTGAGGTCTTGCTTCTTGATTTTACTTTATTGTAGTTGTTTATCAAGCATTTGTTCTTCTCTTACTGCAGTTTGGTTTGGAAGAATTTATCTCAGTTCTTGTTATTACTGCACTTAAGGGTTCTGTGGCTTTTATTTTGTTATCTCCAGTAACTTCCTTTCTTTCTGTAATCATCTGAGTCTTTATAATAATTTTTGTATTATTTTGCTGTATTTTGTATTCCTTACTATTTGAGTCTGTTCTTATTGTTAATTTGGTCATTGGATGAATTGGATTCATATCAAGCTCTTAGTTGTAATCGGCTCGGCTTGAAAGCTCGTCAAGTTATTTGAATAGAATAGGCACAGGCGATTCATTACTCTTAATTTGTCTTCTTCTCATAAATTAGAATTAGAGTTCACTCAAATTGTAACCATCCCCTCTTCCTCTTCTTTCCTTTGACTTTCTTATAGTACTTGAGTTCCTTCTTTTTCTTCTTCAATTTTCTTGAAAATCATCCCCAATTCTTTTTCATAATCTCTAATTTTCCTTCCTCTGGTATATATTCTTCTTTTATTCTTTAACTTTGTTGATGCCACCACCTAACTTGTTCTTCCCCTTTGACTAACCATCGACCTCGAGTTTTCTTCTTCATCCTTGATTTCATCTACTGATGTGAAGTTGAGTGCACCATAGGTTGTAGGAATAACCAAGCTTTCGAGCTGAGCTCAAGCCAATGCAATTTATGCTAGTTAAGTTCGAGTTCAATTTATGAGGTCAACTTGAGTCAGTCATAATCTAAATGTGTTGTGCTCAAGTTTGTTGTAACTTGAGCTCATTTGCACTCATAGATTTGATCGATTGATTTGATGGGTTCAATCATGAAGTGATCCTCGGAAAGATTCAGTGCAAGGTCAAAGTCATTTCAGCATATAACTAACCTAAGTCAACAGTTGACCTAGCGAATCACATTGATTTTTGAATAATCAAGTCGTTCTAATATTAATTAAAATTTGGCATTTTGATATTTATAGAATAGCTAGAAATATAAGCTTTGAATAAAACATAGAAAAAAATAATTTAAAATATTGTTTTAAAAGAATTTTATTTATAATAATATTAAAAATAATCAAGAATAAAGTATCTTTCATTAAATATTGTATATTTAATTGATAAAAATATGATCATTTTAATCATATTAAAATAATTTAATATTTTTATATTATCTTATTAAACCCGATTGAATCTCTTTAATCGTGAATCTCAGTATTTCGATTCAATGTTTCATCTATTTTTCAAAATCTTATTTTCAGTAATGCAACGACAGTTTAACGTCACATATTAAATTTAAAAAAATAAATAAATAAATATAAACAAATGTGTCTTAAGAAATAAAGTTAATTTAGTAAATATTAACTAAGCACATAATTAAATTTCTAGAATTTGATGATATATTTTATATCAAAAAATTTATGCTTGTTTTTGTATAAACAATACTCTAAATAACTATTAATAATATATTATTCTTTTTAATTTTGTTATTAGAATTTGATTAGAGATGTAAAATAAATAAATAAAATATTATCATACAGTCCACAGATTATGAAAGAGGGCATACAGATTTTAAAAATAATATTTTCATTTTAATTTTTATGCCACCTTTCATAAATTATGAGCTGTATTATAATCTTTTATTCATTTTTTTACACTCTAAATATAAGTTTTATTTTCATCAATATAATATTAAACTTATTTCATATTTATTTAGTTTATATGATTATTATATTTTATTATAAAATTATATAATATATAAATCATAAAATCATATTAAATATATATCTACATCTTATATTTTTAATATATATATATATATATATATATATATATATATATATATATATATATATATATAATTTTACTCAGAATATTTTTGATAAAAAATATTTTTTTATATAATAAAGGAATAAAGAACATATGGAACGAATATTCAAAAACTTACACTAAAAATAAAATCAGTCAAAGAGGAATAATCTCAATATTTGATTCAATTTCAACACGTTTTTCGTTATGTCTGCAACGGCGATGACAGCTTGAAAGGTACGCAACTAATGATAAATCGAATTCATAAATGAAATATGTTTATATATTAAATTAATTTTTATATCTCATAATATTAAATATTTAGATAAAAAAATTCTTAATAAATTATGAGATAATCACAACTCAATTTTCAATAAGTTTATAGTCAAAATAAAATTATGCTTAAGAGGGACAATAATTAATAAGTTTAGCACAATATGTAATAAAGTTAATCCATTAAATTTAAAATAAAGATTATTTAATCACATAGATCGTCATATAAATATAAAATTATAGATACTAAGGGCCTGTTTGATTGGTTGAAAAGAAAATGTTATTTTCTTTAGAAAATCGATTCGAGTTAAAAATTTTCGCTTTTGTTGTGAAATCCAACACGAGGTATTTAAAGAGTGAATAATAAAAATCATTTTACTGAAAAAGAAAAAGAGGGAAAAATTCTAGGTAAAAGCTTCCACTATGTATATATTTGAGAGAACAAGATTTTCCGATCGGGATTCTGAGAATTATATGAGAAAGCAACATATGTAACAAGGATCGAGGTTATAGCATTCTAGTAATAGATGATGGTGGTATGCGGAGTAATCATAGAAATCTGAAATAATTCGCAAAATCAGAGAACAATCATTAATGAAGCATGAACAATCATGGGTAGAAGTCATAATGATGCAACGAGATCGGCAGGATCAGGGTGGCGGCGGTGCGATGGTTGGCACCGTCAGTGGCACGATTGTGCTTGGAGGATCTTTAGAGATCTCTCTCTCTCTTCTTGCTCCTCATATGAAATGAGCTATTTATAGATTAGAGAGTGGCGTCTCGTAAATACATGAAACTTCATTACCCATTCATGGCTCTGATATCCTTTGATCATTTGATGTATTTTAAATATTTGAATGCTCAAATGTCAAGATCTTGGATCTTGGATGGCTTGAGCTTCGATTTACTACAAGCACTTCATGTTTAAGAGCTTTTAGGGATTTAAGCGATATCCCAAAGTTTAATGATATTTTAAGTGCTCGATCTAGTTTCAACTTGGATCGGTTTGCTTTTAGCATCAAGATTCGTGCTTGAGTAGTATTTTAAGTGTCATATCGATTTACCCCAATATTTTTGGATATCATTATTTCAATCATCCAAAATATATATATCAAATACTTACGATATAAATTCTTCAATGAAATTTGGCGTCCATTAACCATATTTTTAGAAACGATATTCATGGAGCATAATATTATGACTATAAAGAATCAGAGCTGCGGATGAGTATAAGTATCTGAGGCATGAGATTTGATTCTGGAACTTTTGAGGAGAGCTTGTGGTGTTCGATACAGATGCCATGCGCCAAGCCCTTGGCTTCATGTCATGGCGCACAGGTCAGGTCAATAGTCGGCCCAGCAGTCCGTGCGCTTTCAGCAGTCAGCGGAATGGCCTTGGGTTGGCGAACGGCGCTAAGTCAGTCTTCTGAGTGAGCAGGCGTGAGTGAGGCTGACGATGGCGGTAGCTGAGTGGGCCAGCAGTGGCGGTTGGCGCCCTGAAGCGTCGGGCGAAGTTGCCGCGCCATGCTGGCCCCTGAGCGGCGGTTTTGATTACCCTTTTTCCCTAAAGGGGTCTATAAAATCCTCAGGGCAAGGAGAAGGCACACTTCAATGCTCTAGTGCTTCTCTTCTTCTTGAGTGAGGTCGTTGGTCGAGATCAGGCCGGTCTTACGTTGTTCGATTTTCCTCGAAGAGGCATCAAGCCTCGTCGGACCGTCGGTTTGGAAGCGATTAAGGCCCGGTATCGTTGTTCCGTTTTCCCTCGAAAGCGTCAACCGCCTCGTCGGACCATCCGGTTTGGAAGCGATCAAGGCCGGTACATACGTCGTTGTTCCGATTTTCCCTCAAAGAGGCGTCAACCGGCCTCGTCGGACCGTCCGGGTTTGGAGGCGATCAAGGCCCACGCACATCGTTGTTCCGATTTTCCCTCGAAAGCGTCTGGCCTCGTCGGACCGTCGGGTTTTGGAGCAAGGAGCTCAACTTTTATTAGGAAATTAAATTTCTCACAACTTTAATGGATGATTCAGCAGTTGATAACCGACAAGATGGCGAGGGAGCGTTAGCCAGGAACTATCGTTCGACTCGAAAGTTTGGCGGTAATTTATGAGCATCATCGAGGGAATATCTCTCTCTCTGGCGAGAGTCAAAGAGGCCGAGCATTGGGGTGAGTGAGTTGCTTTTACAAAATTCTCGATTTTTATCATTTCTCCCTCTTTATTTATTTATTTTCAGGTGATGAAGAAAACTCATAGTGTGCTGACGCTTATGTACCATCCATCACATATAGTTTAATGGTGTTCCGCAGAAAGTTTTTCTTCCCTAATGAGTTGGTGGCCATTGTTGCCAAAAGTTTGATCGAGCCCGTTCACCTCCGCCAGGGTACTTTACTATTTTTGAGATGATTCTTCATGCGGGACTGCGATTCTCTTTGGCTCCTGAGTTGATTGAGATATTCAAAATATGTGGTGTATCTTTGTCACAGTTTTCATTTCGAGCTTTAATAGTCATCGTCGGTTTGACTGTCTTCTTCAGAAGTGTGGTGTTACTTTGAATATCAAATACTTGTGTCGAATGTGTAGATTTATATGTGATACCTAGGGACGTGTTTCTTATCGGACTATAAAGAATTAGATAGAATTTTCAGCACGGGATCAATCTAAAAATTAGTCTAATAGATTCTTTTTTGTAAAAAATGAGTGGGGCCTTCCTAAGAGATGGGAAAGATTGAATGACCTTCCAGATACATTGCTAATGTCGGAGAATGAGATCCTGGCAACTCTTAATATCCCTGATGTAGGAAGCTTGCAGCATGAGTTACGTCACATTGGCAAATATATAGTTGAAGATAAAATGTTCAAGGTTGGCCTTTCTATCCATGCAGGGAGATCTCATTCTTTTCCACTAAAGAGGTCAAGTAAAGGTGATGAAAGGTCTCCTAATATTCATAGGGTTCTTTCAAGAAGCCCGTCACGAAATCAAGGTGGTGGCAATGTTTCTTCCCTAAAGAAAAGAAGACATGCATTTGAAGCATTCGTCGGATATCTGTGAAGAAGATGTTCACCCAGCTCCCGAGTTTAGATTTCAACTCATGATGGGGAGTTCATTTCTCAAGCCGCACATTCTGAAGAGGTGTTAAATCACATATGTCTTGCGTCCAGCGGATGAATTACGTTGTCTTCCATTCTTTCTTCTTTTCTTCTTCTTTTCTTTTGTATAATATTTGTGATGGTTTTTTTTATAGGTAACTCAAATATTAGGGCAAATGGCTCATTTGGGTGTCGCTTTGGATGAGTAGAATACTGAATTTGTGAAGATAAAATATCTGTAAGACGAGTATGAGCGAAAGATGAGTATTAAAGCCAAAGAAGTGGCGACTTTGGAGGATCAGCTGACCGGGTGCAGAACTGAGCTAGCGAACATGTCGACTTCTCTTTCTCTCCAGTGTCAAGAGGTGGAGCACACTCGTGATGAGCTGATTGAGGTGAGGACAGAGACTCGAGAGAAAAGACTCAAGGCACTTACAGCGGAGAAGAGAGCTCTCAGCGGAGAAAGCATTACAGGATCGTCTTTCGAGAAGGAGCATATAATGTCTGAAACAAATGAAATCTCCTTGAATGGAAGACTTTAAGAACTCCGCTTATCTCGGTACACTCGAAGACCATGTTCGAGCTTCGTAATCATACTTGATGTTGAAGTGAAGGACTTGGAGCACCAATGTTTAGAGGAGGGCTTCATCCAGAGTTCTAAAAGGAATCCGCTTAGTACATCGCAAGAGGTAGTATTGAGGATCTATCTCTCAGCCAAGTCTCTGAAGACTCTTCGTCCGATTCAGGAGATGAAGGAGTTGAGAGTGAGTCCAAGGGAGTATCTCAGTGGTGAGGAGGGCGTTGATATGATATGATGTAGCATCACTTGAGGATGCATTTTTATATGTATTATTATTGTGTATCGAATCTTAATTCTTTCTTATATCATCATGTTAATGCTATCAAAAAAAATTTTTTTTTAGATGATCGCTCTTATTTTATTTTACCTATCCAATTGGTTGGTGAATATTATTCTGACACTAACCTGATGAGGTTGAATTGAATCCACTCAAAATTTTTGACCTATCCAAGGTTGTTTGTCAGAGTCTCCACTTGATGACGTTAACCTGTATGGAAGAGGTCGTGAGGAGTTCACCAAGGACCTTTTGACCTATCCTAGGTTGTTTGTCAGAGTCTTCGCTCGATGACGTTAACCTGTGTGGAAGAGGCCATGAGAAGTCCACCAAAGACCTTTTGACCTATCATAGGTTATTTGTCAGAGTATTTGCTCGATGACGTTAACCTGTGTGGAAGAGGAGTGAGTCCACCAAGAATCTTTTGACCTATCTAGGTTGTTTGTCGAGTCTTAGTTGATGACATTAACTCTGTGGAAGAGGGTGAGAAGTCGCCAAGGACCTTTTGACCTATCTGGTTGTTTGTCGAGTCTTCGATGACATTAACTGTGGGAGGTCATGGAAAGTCCCAGATTGATCATCGATTGAGATACGTGAGTTGTATATTTCTCAAGTGGGAGGATTAAATGAAAAAAAAAATAAGTTTGTAAGAAGAAAGCTATAAATTCATTACTCTGATAAGTTCAGTGATACAATCATAAGATAATTTTAACGCGGATATAAGTTTTAAGAGAAAATGACAATAACAACAACAACAACAACAACAACAAGAAGTCTTTATCCCACTAAGTGGGGTTGGCTACATGAAGGGGAAATGATAAACGAGATAAAATAAAAGTTACGATAATTATGCAATAGGAATTACTGATAATATTTTCGGAGATTCTAAGTGTTCCAAGTTCAAGGTAAAGTTTTTCCCTCTGAATCCTTGAGCTTGAAAGTTCACCCACCATAGTTATAACCACATATGGGCCATCCCAAAGAGGTGAGAGTTTATTGCATTGAGGGCCTTTGCACTGCGACTTGAGACTTTAGGACCAAGTCGCAGATATGGGGACGAGATTATACTCTTGTTGAAGTGGCAGCTACCCTTTGGTGATAGCGTCCAGTAGGGCCATGTCATGAATTTCGAGGAGTAGGTCCAGGTGCTGTCGGAGTTTTTCTTCATTACCGTCATGATCGAATAATTTAACTCTTGGACTTGGAACCCTGATATCTACTAGAGCTTCTGTGCCGAAACACAAGTTATACGGTGTCTCACCAGTCGGGGTGCACGATATAGTGCAGTAAGCCCAAAGAACATTAGAAAGCTCATCAACCCATTGCCCCCCGGCCTTCTGGAGATGTGTTTTTAGTCCTTTGAGTGTAGTCCTGTTGGTAACTTCAATCTGCCTGTTAGTTTGAGGATGTGCTACAGCTGTATGCAGCAGCTGACTGTGAAGATCTTTACAAAAGGGCATAAAGACTTTTCCAGTAAATTGCGTTCCGTTGTCAGTGATGATCTTTGCAGGAAGACCGAATTGACATACTATATTTTTTCAAATAAATTATTTAACACTTGCCTCCATAATTTTGGCGAGTGGTTCGGTTTCCACCCATTTAGTGAAGTAGTCGACGGCTAAAATGATGAACTTGTGTTGCCCTGATGCTATCGGAAAAGGTCTCATAATATCAATCCCCCATTGAGCAAAAGGCTACGGGCTTTGAATGGATGAGAGCTCTGTATGCGGCATGTGAGGGAGGTTAGAGTGCAACTGACAATTTGCACATTTTTTTGTGAACTCCAAGGCATCTTGTTTCATCGTAGGCCAATAGAACCCTTGCCTTATAATTTTAAGGGCTAACGCCCTTCCTCCTAGGTGTTTTCCACATATCCCTGAGTGGACCTCTCTTAATGTGTAATCAGCCTCTGAAGGTGAGAGACATTTGAGGTGCAGTCAGAAAGCTTCGTTTGTATAGTTCACCTCAGATAATAGTAAAGTTTGAAGCTTGTCTTAGACAAATTGCAGTTGGTTCTTGAAGAGTTCCTTCTTGTAGAAAAGGAGGATGGGTCCATCCACAATGTTCTTTATCTCATCAATTGCTTGAATTACCCATGACCCTTGATACTAGAAAATGTATTTCTTCAACATGCTTTCTCTTAAAGATCCCTAGTAGCGGATGAAGCAAGCTTAGCGTATTTCAGTATTCTTTCTCTGTAGTATGTGAATGATTTGATGTTTGAAATGGGCAAGAAGAGACTTCACCAAGTGGAGGTATTGCGGTGGGGATTATGAGTATTAAAGTTTCCCTCAACTTGGGAGGCGACAAGTTGAGAGTCAGTGTGTATCACTAAGTCTTGAACTTCATAGTCAATGGTGAGTCTCAACCCTGCATGAGCCTCATATTTCATATTATTAGTTGAAAATTTTAGGAAGTCCATACTCTAAGGTATTACTGGGGAAATAAGTAAGATTCCCAGAGCACCCTTACGAGCTCCATCAACATAGAGGGTCCATTGAGGAGATGAAAGGCATGTAGCGGATAGCTCCTCCGGGTTGGGGCATTCATTCCACTATAAAGTCAGTACTTGAGACTTTATAGGTAGAAAATTTATATCAAACTCTCCCAATTCTACAGACCACTTGATTAACCTCCCAAATGCTTCTGGTTTCTGTAGGATGACCCTTAATGGTAAATGAGTGTAAACGTCGATAGTGTGAGCTTGGAAGTATGGACATAATTTTTGCGCTGAGAAAACTAAAGCCAGAGCCACCTTATCTGTAAGTGGATAACGACTTTCTATATCATAGAGAATTTTGCTGACATAATAAATTGGTCGTTGTATCCCACTTTCTTCTTGCACTAAAACTGAGCTTATCACGTGAGAAGAAAATGCGAGATATAAGTATAACATCTCTTCTTGAATAGGCTTGGATAGTAGGGGTGGAGATGCTAAATACTCCCTTAGTCAGCAGACTGACATTCATCAGTCCATTGAAAATTATTATTTTTAGCTCCCTTTAATATTTTAAAGAATGGCAAGTATATATCCCTAGAATGGGCTAGGAAGCGGGATATAACAATTCATCCATTCAAATGTTGAACTTCCTTAATATTCTTCGAAGGAGTCATATTTTTGAGCTTGATTTTCTCGGTTGGCCTTTATCCGGTGGGTTATCCAAGAAATTTTCCTGACGTAACTCCAAAAGCACATTTGGTCAAGTTGAGTCTCATGTTATAATGTCGAAGAAGGTTAAAGCATATTTCTAAGTCAGAAATATGTTGTGATTCTTCTAAGCTTTTCACTAACATGTCATCCACATATACCTCCATTGGTCTTTAAAAACCTTGTTCATAAGTCGTTGATAGGTAGCACCAGCATTTTTTAATCCAAATGATATAACTTGGTAACAGTATAAACCTTTATATATTTAAAATATTATAGCTTCTTCATCCATTCATTCATTTTATTTGGTTGTAGTAAGCATCCAAAAGAGCATTTGATGTCCATACGTAGTATCAACCTACTGATCAATTCGAGAAAGAGGAAAACTATCTTTCGGACAAGCATTATTAAGATTAGTGTAATCAATACACATTCTCCATGTTCAATTTATTTTCTTAACCATGACAACATTCGCTAGCCATGTAGGGTAATGTACCTCTCGTATGAATCCCGCTTCTAGAATCTTGTTAACTTCTTGCTCAATAGCCTAGAGGCGATCAAGTGCAAAACTTGGCTTCTTCTAGATGATCGATTTGAATGTCGGATCGATCTTGAGAGAGTGCATGATCACATTTGAATTCTCCGGCATCTGACTCCAAGCGAAGATGTCTTGATTTACGTGCGAAGTCTATGTATTTTTCCCTTTGTTCTCGAAGAGATCCAACTTACCTTGCGTGGTTGGTCATCTGATAATATAACAAAGAGCAAGTCTTCTACAAACGAAGCTTTCTGGGGTACTTCTTCATCTTGAAAATTAAAATCTGCGATGTTGAAGGTCCGCGAGGGTGGTTGAGCTTATGCGAGATAACATGATTGTGTTATCTGTTGATTTCCATAGACCACTCCAACTCAAGGGGGTTTAAAATTTCATCTTAAGATGAGATCTTAAAGTATTTGCACTAAAAATTGATTGGAGGGGCCTTCCAAAGATAGAGCGTTATATCTTTGAATCGACTTGACCACCATGAATTGGATTAAATGAGCCAGAGAAAATTCACCAAGGGAGGAAGGGTGATTGTCCCTCCCTGCACAGGCGATTATCAAACCCAATGGTCTACTGGGTTGGAGCTTTTCCCCAAGCCCATGTTAAGAAATGTGGAGTAAAATAAGACATCAACTAACTTATCGATCAAAATTCTCTTAACATTATAGCATGGGGTCACGTGTTGATGACAAGTGGATCTTGATGAGGAACATGTACTCCTTCTAAGTCTGAGTCATTAAAAGTGATGAAATGATTAGTACAAGACTTCTTTAACTCCGGCTCTTGAGATGGTAATGAGAACTTGATTAGATAGTATTGGTCCTCTTACGATTGTTTCAATTTTTCCAACTGTTTGATGATTGTTTTGTTGTTTAATGATTGTCTGGTTGCTTTAGGTATGTTTATTTGAGTCGATTGATTCTTAATAAATTGATGTAGATATCCTTGCTGAATGAGCCTCTCAATTTCTTCTTTGAGTTGTTTGCATGCCTCAATAATATGTCCACGATTTCAATGGAAGTGACAATATTGCTCCTGATTTCCTGAATTTGGTTTCAGTGGATGCGGCCACTTGATATTTTCTTCATCTCAAATAGCCATTAGGAGGTTAACACGATGTGTTCGATGGCGTGTATTCCTTTGGTGCATTGGTTCACGTCGTTGATATGGGGTCATGGAGGAGATCACTTGTTGCTTCTTTTGATAGGACTGTCGGTCCGCATTCCCTGGGTGATTTTACATTTTCCTATAGATTACTCAAATTATTTGCGATGGGTAGTAATAGCCTCATCAGTAGAGATTTGTGCTTCCACACGATGAACCAAGTCGACATATAAGTGGACCGTGTCTCGCATTAGTGACGAGTAAAAAGGCCCTGGACGGAGTCCTCCAAAGAAAACTCCTCTTAATAGTTCAGGGTCTACTCAAGGTATTTGGCGAGCTTCTAAGGAGAACCTTTGGAAGTATTCCTTAAGTGATTCACCCTCGTTTTGATGAATGCCGGAGAGATGGGAGGAATCTTTAATGATCCTCCGGTTTGCAATGAACTATTCTACAAAAATCTTGGCGAGTTCATCAAATGTATGGATGAATTCCCTTGGAAGGGAGTAGAGTGAGCTTGTCCCTTGAGAGTGCGGAAAGACGACAAGCGGTGTGAGCTCGTTGGATATGCATGATAGTCTATAATGATCGATGTGTTCATGTGTGATCACCCATCATAGGAATCAATGTTCTGAAGCTTAAAACCCACGGGAATAGGATGTTGAAGAATAGCTTCAGCTAAAGGTGAGGATTCCTCATAGTTGTGGTGAGGTGGAAGATGATTTCAATCTTGGAGGTGAAATTCATCTTATATTAAGCGTTGTAATTTTGCACGTATAACATGATAAGTGGGGTCAACAGGACGAGAATGTGTCAAGCTACCAGCAATAATTGGTGGATTAGCAATGGTTGAAATGTGATGGATGAGTAACTAGCGGTGTCAAGGAGATCACATCATCTCTACGAGGAACTTTAGCGTCAAGGAAATTAGCATTTTGACCTCCCCAGGCTAACGATCGATCTTGGGAGATGTGTTTTTTGATAGTGGTTTGTGTTCCTCGTAAAAATCGGATCATCTCATTTTGAGACTCTTCCATTCGGCGCACACGATCTTCTAAAGAGATTTCTGCCGCGCCTTCACCGATAGGGTTACGCCTATCAGGGGGAAGTGAGACAGAAGATTGGCATCCTTATTTCAATGATTGGTTTTGAGAGTGACGGGAGTTAGAGCGGGAGGCTCCGTTGTTACTAGTGTTGCGCCTATTGGCCATAACGAGGGTGTTCACAGGAATTGTGATTGAAGGGTTGTCTTCCCACAGATGGAGCCAAACTGTTACGTACTAGAAAACCAGTTACGGTAGAGTAAAAGTTTTCACCTTAGCTTCGTTGTGAAATCCAGCACACACACAGGTATTTAAAGAGTGAACAATAAAACTCATTTTACTGGAAAATCTCGAAAAGAGGAAAACCATGGGGCTAGCCCAGTAAAAGTTTTCACTATGTATATGTTTTAGTACAAGATCTTCCGATCAGGATTACTGTATATGAGAAAGAAACAATGTGGTGACAACGTTTATGTGATTCTTAGAATAGTAGATGATGGTGATGGAGCAATCAGTAGAAATCACGAGACAATTCGGCAATCACGAGAACAATCAACGAGAAATGCGAACAATCACCGGTAGAAGTCATCATGATGGAGAAGAGATTGAAATGCGGATCCGGCGGCGGTGGTTGATGGCCGTCAGTGGACGATTGTGCTTGGAGGATCTTTAGAGCTCTCTCCTCTCTCTCTTGGGCTCCCTCATATGAAATGAGGCTATTTATAGATTGGAGGCCTTAAATACATGCAAAACCCGTACCACTCCACTTCATTGGATGGCTCACAATGATCCCTTTGATCATTTGATGTATTTTAAATATTTGAATGCTCAAATGAAGTCAAAATTTTGAGATCTTGGGCTTATTAGATCCGACTCGTCCAGACGCTCGATTTGACTATAAACACTCCATGTTTAAGAGTTTTTTAGGGATTTAACTGATATCCCAAAATTTCCAATGATATTTTAAGTGCTCGATCTCAACCAGTTTTAACTTCGGATCAGTTTGCTTTTAGCATCAAGATTCATACTTCGCCCAGTAGTATTTTAAGTGTCATATCAGTAGTATAAAAAAATATAGTATAAGATAAACGCAATATATTTGAAATACTTTTAGGCTGTTTGGTTGAAAAAATTTCAAATGCAAGAGTATATTTGCTTTTTATTTGATAATGCAAGGTAATGCAATGTAAAGTAGTGGTGGCAGTATGTTGCGGGTGGTGGTTGATGTCAGCTAATCGATAGTGGTAGCCAACAATGGGAGACAAGCGTAATGGTGAAGCATTAGCGGCATGGTAAGAGGTGATAGCAGTTGTAAAAGATGGGGCACAGTTGTAAAACATTTGTAATATATTTGAAAATATATTGCTTTGAATGAATTTCAAATATGTAAAAAAGAACTGAATAGTGAAATTGAAATTTATTGATGAAACATATTGCATTTAAAATACGAAAGATCAAACATCTAAATTTTCAAAATACAATCAAAATATATGTATTTATTTTACAATATAGTACAAATATGTTATACCCCTAAGTAAATTAAATGTGCAATTAGAGCAACAATTATTTAATAGATAATAAAGAGCATAAACAATATTTACATTTTAGTATACTTAATGGTGTATACACATGCCTATTACTCAATCCAAACTAAGACATTCTTTTTGGGACAGCAATAGTGAGGTGCTGTTCAGACCTCATCACAGAGGCATTTAGCAAACTGTGTTTTGGTAGCATTTTGAAGAAGATGAGATGATAAAGTTGCATTTTTTTAACTTAATTTGGTAGAGTACAGCGTCTTCCAAAAAGTTATGATATTAGTTTTTTAAAATAAAAATATATATAAGACTCATCACAACGTCTAGACAACAACTTCTTTTATAAAAACTCTTACCACTGTATTTTTATATAGTTGTACCTAGGGGTGTGCATTAGACGGTTCAAACCGAAAAACCGAACCGAACCGATGTTAATTGGTCGGTTTGTTTCGATTTTTATATTCATTATTTGGTTTTTGGTTGAAATTATGGGTTAATGCGATTTTATGATTTTTGGTTCGGTTTTAAGTTAATAAATTTCAGTTTTATGGTAAAACTGATTATTTCGGTTATAGATTAGGGCGGGCCTTCGACTTATACTTCGAGCCTATTTCGCCTCTCCGAGAGTCCGTGGAGTCGCGGATGAGTTGAGTCGCAGCGAGTCGAATAGTCGATTTACTTAGAGACGCTTCGGAGTTCGGACTGAGTGTTGCCTTTCATTCCTCGACTCTTCGATGGCCGATGCGCCGATGCCATACACTTCTTCGAGGATGGAGAGTCTCGAGTCTCGACTAGGGCATAAGGCATTCGGCGGCATTCCAGGCTGGTTCCGGGCCTTCCGGCGATTCCGAATCTCTGATCTTATGGGCTTTCCACTTTCGTCACTTTCCTATTTGCAACGCCGACTTCTCCTTTCTTTTTTATTTTTTTACCCTAGCGGATGCGATAGATACATCTATAGCTTCTGGGTTGTGACTTATGTCTTCACTCTTCACGTTCACTCTTCACATCTGATTTCGAATTTAAGTCTCTTTGATTCTTTGAGAGGTAACAGCCAACAGGTAAGAACTAAATCACATTATCTCAACTCCTCTCTCTTTATCTCTCTCTCTCTCTACTCCTTCCTTTGTTGAAATTTTGTTGATGGTTTGAATGTTTGATTCAACCTGGTTGAGCAGTGGGTCGGTTTGGTTTATTGTGAGCCTGTGTGAATTGTGATTCTGACGTCACTGTCGTGGACTTTATTCTTTGAGAGGTAACAGCCAACAGGTAAGAACTAAATCAAATTCTCTCAACTCCTCTCTCTCTCTCTCTCTCTCTCTCTACTCCTTCCTTTGTTGAAATTTTGTTGATGGTTTGAATATTTGAATTGCAAGCGATTGGTGGCTCGGTTTGGTTTATTGTGATTTGTGAGCTGTGTGAATTGTGATTGTGTCAGCCGTGGACTTTATTCTTTGAGGTGCCAACAGTCTAAATCACATTATCTCAATCCTCTCTCTCTCTCTCTCTCTCTCTCTCTCTACTCTTTCCTTTGTTGAAATTTTGTTGATGTTTTGAATATTTGATTCAGCCTGGGTGAGCAGTGGGTCGGTTTGGTTTATTCAGTTTGGTTTATTGTGAGCCTGTGTGAATTGTGATTGTGTCGTCACTGTCATGGACTTTATTGGTTGTTGATGGTTTAGGGTTTTATGCTATCTATCATGTTGGTTCGGAATTGGAAGAGCCCTTTTGGAAGAAGTTTGAATTTCTTTTTTTTCTTATTGATAAAGAAAAAAAAAATAGCCGGTCTATGAAGTTTGTGTTTGTCGATGTGGTTCGCCTAGTGCCTACTACCAATGCTATGAAATATGAACATCTGCTTCTAAGTGCTAAAAATTACATGCTCTTTAGTCTTTACATCATTGGCTCATTCTTTATATATAGTATAACATATGATTTGAACTTATCATATCTCTATGCTCAACTCTCAAGGATAATCGGTTTTATGCTTCATTCTAGTATGACATGTAGTATGTAGATAGATGCATGTCTTGGAAAAATAAAGTAAGCCTTATGATATTTTTTTTATCTTAGTATTTTTTAAATGCAACTATGCAAGTAATACAAATTGATTTATTGGGATGGCTTTAATAAAAATAATATTGAACGGTAATGTTGAGAAATGTGACATTATATTATAATATTTGGGATACATTGCTAGATGGATGATGGAGCTGATTGAGCATTATAATTTGTTAACATGATTCACATGAATTAACATTGTTCAATTATACGATTCATGTCTTTTTTTCTTCTCAATATTGTAGCATCCAAGCGTTCTTTAATTGAAGTAAGTTTTATTGATGTAATTTATTAAAGCATGTTTTTTTTTTTTTCATTTTTTTTAATTTATTTAATTTTTTTTATTCTAGAAGTAGAAACATATCACAAGTTGGAGATAGTTCAAACATTTAGTTCCTCTAGAGCTATGATACTCAAAGTTCAACTTGAGATGCTAGTGTCGATGATGAGAAACCACCAATTTAAAAAAAAAGAAAAGCTCCTAGACCTAGATCAAAAGTTTGGTATCACTTTGTGAGGTATACTAATGAGGAAGAAGAAAAAAATGAGTAAGTGTAATTATTGTGGGAAATCATATCACAGTGATCTAAAGATTAATGACACTTCAAACTTAAGGGCACATCTTTCTTTGTGTCAGAAGAATCCTATTAAAAATGAACCAAATCAAACTAAACTTGCATTTCAATTTAGTGGTCAAGGTGAGGAGCATTCTGCAAGTCTTAAGGCATGGAGATTTGACCAAGAAAATGTAAGGAGAGCTTTAGCAATGATGGTTATTGCAGATGAATTACCTTTCAAGCATGTAGAAGGTTGGGGGTTTAAATATTTCATGTCTCGTGTTGTCCAATATTTCAAATACCTTACGGTGGACATTGACACGATTACTTTAAATTTTATTAGGATGAGAGCAATTTTAAAAAAATCTATTCAAAAGTCCTGCGAGTTTATCTTACTACTGACACTTGGACATCAATTCAACGAATTAACTATGTATCATGCATATTTTATTGATGATGATTGGAAACTCAATAAAAGAGTTATAAACTTTTGTCCAATCTATAGTCATGGGAGAATTGGGTCAACAAGTTGAGAAGTGTCTTGTAGATTGGAGGATTGAAGCAATTTTTTTCTGTATTTGTTGATAATGCAAGTTCTAATAATGGCATCATCACTAAAATTTGGCAAAAGGGGAGGTAGTATAGATGATGGTTGCTTCTTACATATGAGATGCATAGCTCACATTGTTAACTTAATTGTGCAAGATGGCGAAAGAGATATATGAATCATCATATTCAAAGAGCGAGATATATTCTCAATCACCAAGGTTACAAATTTAAAGAATGCATTGAAATTAAAAAAAATAAAACTAAAAGCATATTATGCTTAGATGTTCTACAAGATGGAATTCCATATTTTAATGTTAAGTGCGATTAAGTTGAGAGAGCTTTGAAATGTATGAGGAGATTGATACTCAATTTAAATCAGAACTAGAGAAGGACGATGATGAAAGTCATATTGTAAATGGTGTTTTAAGTGATGATGATTGGAATAATGTTAGAAGATTGCTCCCTTTCTTGGAAAAATTTTATGAACTCACTTTAAGAATTTCTGGTTCTTTGTATGTGACATCAAATACTTTTTTCATGAAATTGCAGAAGTTCTTTGTCTACTTCAAAGTTGGCAAATGGATGGTGATCCAAATGTGAGAAGTATGGCTTCCAAAATGATGATAAAATTTGCAAAATATTGGGGTGCCATAGAAAAAATGAATTTGAATATATATCTTGCTGTTGTTTTAGATCCCCGCTTCCTATGTAGAGTTCTTGTTATGGATATGTATGAAGGACGATGGCATTGCTCTAGCACAACTTATTAGGTCATCATACTATGCTATGTTTCATGATTACAAAATAAAAGTTCTTGGTGAAAGCCAAATAGGAAGTGGTCTCCATGAGAAACAAAATTTTTCTGAAGGGTCTAGTGTTTTACAACTGCAATCTTCTGGGACAAGATATTCAATGATAGAGAAATTCAAAAGATCCAATTTTGGGAAGGATGATGTAGATAACAAATCAGATCTAGATAAGTATTTGGTGAGGTGATGGACGTCGTTTGATATTTTAAATTGGTGGAAGGTTAATGCACCAAGATTTCTATTCTCTCATGCATGGCTCGTGATGTTTTAGCTCCAATTTCAATTTTATCAATCGGTTTTGCAGTGGTTATTCTTGATGCATTTAGAAGTTCATTACATCATTATCCCCAAAGATTGCACAAGCTCTAATATGTGCAGATTGGATCTCGAGCAAAATGGAATAAATCCGGTAAATGTGGAAGAAAATATTAATGACATTGACAAGTTTGATGAAGGTATTGTTTATGCTGAAATTTACAATGATTTATTTTTTTAATCGTAATTAGAAATTTAGAATAAATGAATAATTAATGATTTATTTGTTTTACAGATTTAGCAAAATTAACAAGTGAAACAGAAACTTCTTGGCTTGGGTTATGATGAGAATTATGGAATGTTGATTCCAATATGGGATATAGTCTTAGAGACTTTTAGATTTCAAATTTTCATTAGTCTAATGGTCTTCCTTTCAGTTTATCTTATATTTTGCTATTTTTTTTTCTTACATTTCTTATATATTGCTGTTGGAATTTGGATTGTAATTTTGGTTTGGCTGTTAGTTTTATCTTAAAGTTTTCAATACAAATAGGTTTTTTTTAGGGTTTAGGGGCAATGATAGCAATGATGAAATGATTAATGTATACATGCGGCTGGTGACTTTTTTTTTGGTGTTATTGCCCTCTTAAGTCTTAAAGGCTTAGAGCTGGCGATTTCTCAAAATTATTGATGCCCTGTATGTATATATGGTGATCATATTTTCGATATTACACTTGAATCTTGATAATAAAAGATATTTTATAGGCGAGCTTGAGCCCCAAAATCCAAATTACAAATATACGTAAGTATATATTATTTATTCTTGTAGACTTTTGGGAACAGGATGTTGGATGACACTAAATATTTCATATTTGTAATCCTTTTCTTGTTCAAGTTGATGGCATCCTTTTCTCTACCTTTTTTTAATGTTGGCTTGCTGACTTGTTGTAGTTTTTATTGCTTGGATGACACTAAATATTTCATTATCTCAATGAGGTTTTTTGCTCCTAACAATCTAACATTGACTTCTCTACGTGATGGTCCCAACATTGACCATGAACTCTATCACTAATTGCAATATCAATCAAATCTTCATCGTTGATAAATGATAACCATTTCTTCAATTCTTTTGTTCTTAGTTGTTGATAACAGCCATGTCCTTCCAATAGGACTTATTGATAACATGCGAAGCTGTATCTCCTTAAAGAAGAAAGAATAGAACCTCATAACTGCAAATATAAAAAGGAAGTAGTAAGTAGTAACTATTAGATTTCAAGTTGTCATGCCATGAATTGCTTGTCATTTGCAGCCAATATTCAGCCCCTCTGTTTTGGTTGAAATGATGAGCCCTGATGGAACTTCTATTTACATTGCTAAATGGGAGTCAGTCTCTATCGGTGTCGGTGATCTAGCTCATGAGCTAATGGGGATCTGGTGATTCATTGTAATAATGGAATTTGAAACTCTCAATTTTACATGGAGGCTCATCTTTGAAGTATCGATCTAACTTTGATCTGTTTTCATATATGCAAGAATCTTTATAGCTTGGTGTGTTTTTGCTAGTTGTCTTTTACTCTGGCTCTATTAGACATGTATATTTATTGTTGAAGTCATTCTATTTTCCCTTGATTTGAAGGATTTAATTCGCTATATTTTTTATTCCCCTTTATTTCATGCAAGAATGGTGCAACATTACCCTCTATCAGTTCAATATTTGGTTTGCTATTTTGGCTACATGAATGGTCTTTCGAAGTTTTATCTTTAGCTAACTATTGTGGTTGATTTTTTGACCGGTCTTTTCTTTGTTGTGGTGGTTATATTATCTGGTTTTTTGTAGTATATATGTTGTTTCATTTCCTCTTGGATCTTTTAGACTTATACAATTATTGTTGTGATCATGCTATTATCAAGGTGATTAACATATTGTCGACCTCGAATGGCTCTCCTACGCATTTTTCCGCCAAGAGGTTTCATTTGGGTAGGATTTTTTACTTATATGTTGAATGAGTTTTTGATTAATATGTCCAAGTGATATTGTGTTTGGATAATTGATTCATGCCCTTTTGTGATGATTTCCATGTGGTTAACCTCATTATCTGAGGCTATGCTGTATGGATTTACCCGCTAGTTGTCTTTTACTCTTGGCTCTATTAGACATGTATATTTATTGTTGTGATCATGCTATTAATAAGGTGGATGTGGCTAAGATGTTTCATCCGGTATGGATGTTATTAGTGCATTCCCCTATGTTGGCATTTGTTGGTGATACTTATCTTATATGGGATTGCTACTTGTTTGCCAACCTTCTGTGAACCACCAAATTTTTCAGTCGAGTCCCCGACTTACACTTGGCACTTCTGCCTTGTTTGCTAATATAGGTTCATGAAGGCCTTTGCTCATTTTTCAGAACAGTGAACAATAATTGCTTAAAAATTGTTCTTTTTCAGGTTGTCTATGAATGCTTGAAGGAACAAATTGAACATTGCGAGGAAGACGGAGATGAAGATTGAAGATATTACTTTACATGAACAACTTGTAGAAAGTGGCCCAACATTTGATTTGGCTTAATACAATTGAATTATGTTGTACACTTGTATTATTTTTTTTCTCTTTCTTTGTTAATTGTTTATAATTTTTATTTGTACATTACATATTTACATTCATAATCAATATGAAAAACTATTTACATTGTACATTACATATTTACATTGTATCAATATGTATACATGTAGTTTAGTAACTTTAGTTAATAAAATTTCTCTATTATTTGTTTGTTAACTTTAAAATTCTTTTTTAATCTGTCTATAATTGGTTTAGAAATCAATCAATAAACCGAACTCTAATTCGGTTTATTTGGTTCGGTTTATATGGTTTTTTGGTGCTAATTTGGTCGGTTCGGTTTTTTCAAAATAACGGTTTGGTTTATTCGGTTGGATCAAAATCCAAACCGAATAAGCCAAATCGACCGAATGCTCACCCCTAGTTGTACCTACCCAAACAAACCCTCAGAATTTATTATCTACATTTGTAGCCACAAGCTCACTCTGTGGTTACTCATGGACGAAGATATTCCCACAATCTCTTACTAATATATATATATAAAGAATAAAAATAAAGCTTATCATCAAATTTGTTATGAGTAAAAGCACCAATCTAAGCCACTACTTAGATATTCCTTCTTCTAAAATCTTCATGACTTTAATAGCAACAAAGACATCACCAATGAACATAAAATTAAATATAATTTAAATATTAATTGTAAAATGATATAAAATAAATGCAATATAACAATATTAAGATTTAGAGAGAAAAATCACTCTAAATTTGTACTTAAGGGGTTGAAAATATTAATATCTGATTTATTTTTGTTTTAATATGATATAATTTTAATGCTCAAAATAATCTCTCTTTGATGTACAAAAAAAAAAAAATACTAGTAGAATATCATCATAGGCATGTATGAAATATAATAATATTGAACTAGTCCTTACAAATTAAAAATAAGATAACAATGACCCATAAATGCTATCAACAAATCTAATAATTTGTGGGAAACCACTAATAATTAAATTTATAGTTTACAAGTTATATAAATTTTACAATATGATGAAAAAAATGTATCATCAACTATGGCGCATTAACTTAAATCAATTTTTTATAAATATAAATATTTAAGGAATAAACTCATAATTTATAAAAATAGTAGACTTCTAATTAAGCCAAAATATTTGAAAGCATTTCTTAATAAATTTATTTAAATCATTAAAATGATAATTTAATTTAAATAATTTTTATATTATATTTAAATTTTCATCATTTTGAGATATTCTTAGTAATTCATATAATAAAATATTTAAACGTATACACTCGTATTAAGGTTTCTTCGATAATTTCTCATTTTAACTCCTTAGGAATATCTTGATTCATCATTTATAGCTCATTTTTAAGCTATAAGATCTCTAAAAATGTCTCGATAAATAGTCGACATTGTTCTTATTTAGCAAATGCATATACAACATATATATTATCACAAAAAATGTCATCAAATCACTAATGAGTTATATATGAATCACATGAGCTCATGAGATAAATATAGAATTGTTGCAGGCTACAAAATCAATTACGGTAGAATAAAAATTTACACTTTAGGTTTGTTGTGAAATCCAAAGACACAGATGCCAAGAATAAAGAAAACTGGAATTTTGAAAAATCCCAAAAATGGGGAAAATCAAAATAATAAAAAATCTTTCACTATATATGACAAAGTTATCTCGATAACCAGATTACATAAAGGAAGGAAGAATCCTGAATCAAATAATGCAACAATGGATATATTGTAAAATGAAGTGAACAACGAGAATATGGACATAGGAGATGACCGGTGGAGATGGTCTGATGCCGGCGCACACCACAATGGTAAGCTAAAGGACCAGCGATTGAGCGATGACGATGATAGCAGCGTGGTTATGAATGCCACCATCGGTCTGACGGCGATAAATCTGATCGCGGATGATCAGCGGTTCATGACGAATGATTGATGGTGAACGACGGGGCGCCGGTGGTCGACAATGCAGCGACGATGGTTAACGGCGAAGCGATGGTGCAAATGACGGATTGACCATGACCGAATGACAACAACGAATTGATGGGTGGTTACGGTCATGGGGAATGGCTCGGCGAATGGTCATCATCAGTGAAAACGATTATGCTTGGAGGATTTTCAAGCTTTATAGCTCTCTCTTCTCTTTAGCTTAGGCTCCCCTCATGTGAAGAATAAGGGACTATTTATATATTACAGGGATGATATTTCTGTAAATACATGCTAAATCCAAACCACTCCATTGGATGACACGAAATGATTCCTTGATCATATGATGTATTTTAAGTATTTGAATGCTCAAATAAAGTCAGAGTCAAGAGATCTTAAGCTTGTTAGATCCGACTCTTCAAGACGCTCGATTTGATCATAAACACTCTATATTTAGAAACTATTTAGATATTTAACTGATATATAAAAGTTTAGACTTATGATCTGACACTTACATCATATATTACATATCAAGATTGTGTTTACTAGTGGAATTTTAATGTCATATTCTTTTATTTTTGGACATTATCTCTATCATCCAAAAATATATGATAAATAATTGAAAATAAAAAAAATTCAATGAAATTTGCAAGTTCATTAACCATATAATTTGAGAGAATAAATTTTCATACGTGAACATGATTATGATCACGGAAGCATTTTTGTTCAATTTTTTCCCGTTTCTGTTTATTTTTTATTTTTTCCCTTTTTGCCCCTATAGTGGACCTATAAAAAACCCCTTAGGGTCAAGTAAGGAGGCACAATTCTCATATACTCTAGTGTTCCTCTGCATTTGATGAGAAATCATCTAGCATAAGCTCAAGGGCTAGGGTAAAAAATATATTATTTTTATTTTCTTTTTGTCAGTAAAGCTCCAACCTCTTCTTAAGAGAAGGTCATTCATTTTGCTGATCAAAACCTGTGGCTCATATGGCTGTTTTTCCTCGAGAGAATCAACCTGCCGATTGATCGCTAGAGATCAAGGTTCATAGTTTATACGGTGAGACTCGATTTTCCTTTGAGAGAGGCATCAACTGTCCTCATCAGACCAACCGAGTTTGAAGACAATCAAGACCCATAGATCATACAATAGGCTCATTTTTCCTCGTGAGAGGCATCAACTTTTCGCTGACCTACCGGTGAGGTGATGATCAGATATACATAGGCTACTTTCGAGATCAATCGCCCTCGTCACCGTTTATAAAGGCCTCATAATAGAATCGTTTTCCTCAAGAGAGAGATCAATCGCCTCACTCACCGAGTTTGGAGGCAATCAAGACCCGTAGTTCATATGGAAGCGGTTTTTCCTCGAGAAAGGCCAAATGTCCTCTCCGGACCGACGGGAGATGATTAAGACCCATGACATAAAAGGCTCCATTTTTCCTCAAGAGAGGCATCAACTGTCTGATGGAGGTGATCAAGACACATATTTTCTACTTCTTCATGTAGGAAATTGAATTTCTTGAAACTCTAATAGATGAAAATGACACCAAAGATGGCGAAAGCCATGAACCATTCTAAAAAACTAAAGTTCGCAAGTAATTTCAGAGTATCATTAGAGAGAAATAGTTTTTTTTTTCTTCTTTGATCTCATATGTATGTGTTTCATCAGATCGCAGGCTAAAAATTTTATCCAAAGCTGTCCGTGAGCAACAAGGTCAGGAAAGGATGTGCCCAAATATTGAGGGTGACTTCACATAATTCATTTTATCTTTATCTTTTATTTATTATGTATTTTCATAGGATGATGGCCGGAAAAAAATCAATAGTGTGACAGCTACAGACGATATATCATCCACTATCACAGCTGATTGTTTAATAATGCTTCATAGGAAATTTCATTTTTCCAATGAGTTGGTGGTTATTATTGCCAAAAAATTGATCGAGAACGTTCTCCTCTGCTAAGATACTTTACTATTTCTAAGATCATTCTTCATGCGGGATTGTGATTTCCTTTAACTCCTGAATTGATTGAGATATTTAAAATATGTGGTGTAGCTTTGTCACAATTTTTATTTCGAGCTTTAGTGATCATCGTTGATTTGACTGTCTTCTTCAGAGAGCGTGGTGTTACTTTGAACATCAAATACTTATGCCGAATGTGTAGATTTACGTGTGATGCTCAGGAACGTATTTCTTATCGAGCTATAAAGAATTGGATAGAATTGTCAGCACGAGATCTATCTAAAAATTAGTCTAATGGGTTCTTTTTTGTGAAAAATGAGTAGGGCCTCCCTAAGAGATGGAGAATATTGAATGACCTTTCAGATCCATTACTGATTGAAGAGAATGAAATCTTAACGACTCTTAATATTTCTGATGCAGGAGTTACATCACATTAGTAAGTATATAATTGAAGATAGAATATTCAAGGTTGGCCTTTCCATTTAGGCAGGGAGATCTCATGCTCTTCCACTGAAGAGATCAAGTAAAGGTGATGAAAGGTCTCCTCATATTCACAGGATTCTTTCAAGAAGCTCATTACAAAATCATGGTGATAGCAATGTTTCTTCTTTAAAGAAAAAGAAGACATATGTCGAAGTAACTATGTCAAATATTTGTGGAGATGATGTTCACCCCCAGTTGGCCTCTGAGAGTTTAGTTATCTCAACTTATAATGGATGGATTCATTTATCGAAACTGTGTATTCCTGAAGAGGTGTTAAAGCATGTATGCACCGGACGTCAATGAGTAGATGAATTAGTATGTTATCTTCTCCCTCTCTTTCTTTTCTTCTTTTTCTTTTTTCTTCGTGTAATATTTGTGATTTTTTGATTTCAAACATTAGTAGGATGACACATTTATGTCGCTTGACAAGTGGAATACTGAATTTGTGAAGGTAAAATATTTGCAAGGCGAGTATGAGTGAAAGATGATTGATAAGGCTAAAGAAGTTGCAGCTCTGGAGGATCAGCTAATTGGGTATAGAACTGAGCTAGCGAACATGTCAACTTCTCTTTATCTCCAACGTTAAGAGGTGGAGCATACTCGTGATGAGCTAATTGTGGTGAGGGCAGAGACTCGCCAAAAAGAGAAAAGACTCAAGGCACTTGCAGCGGAGAAGAAAGCTCTTGAACTGGAGAAGAAAATATTACAGGATCTTCTTTCTAAGAATAAGCTTATAATGTCAGAAGCGAAAGTAAATGAAATCTTTTTGAAGGCAGTAGAAGACTTTAAGAACTCCCTAACTTATCACGATGCTATCAAGGATCATGTTCATGAAGCTCGTAATCATATTCTTGATGTTGAAGTGAAGGACTTGGAGCGTTAATGTTTGGAGGAAGGCTTCGTCCGAGAATTTCTAAAAGGAATTCGTTTAGTACATCACAAATTTGGAGCTAGTATTGAGAATATATCTTCCAGACAAGTATATGAAGACTCTTCACTAGATTCAAGAGATGAAAGGGTTGAGAGTGAGTTTAAGGGAGCATCTTTTAGTGGTCAGGAGGATGTTGATATTATGTGGTATCACTTGAAAATGCATTTCTTTTCCTTTTATTTATGTATTATTATTTATTATTATTATTATTATTATTTTGTATCTAGAATTTTGATTATTTCTTATATCATCATCTTAGAGCTATTAATGACATTAAAATTTTTTAGGTGATTTTCTCTCTTTTGTTTTGACCTATCCGACGTGATTGGTTGGAATATTGTTCGATGATGCTAACCTATACGGAAGAGGTCGTGGGAAGTCAACTAAGGACTTTTTGGCCTATTTTATGTATTAGTCAAAATATTATTTGACATCTTACCTGTATGGAAGAGGTCGTTGAATGTCCACAAAGGACCTTTTCGACCTATCCTAGGTATTAGCCAAAGTATTACTTGACTTCTTACCTGTATGGAAGAGGTCGGAATGTCCACTAAGGATTATTTGACCTATTCTAGGTATTAGCCAAAGTGTTACTTGACTTCTTACCTGTATGGAAGAGGTAGTGGAATATCCACCAAAGACTTTTTGACCTATCCTAGGCATTAGTCAAAGTGTTACTTGACTTCTTACCTGTATGGAAAAGGTTCCTTCAAGTCCCCTTAAAATTGATCATTCCCCGATTGAGACACAATGTGAGTTATGCATTTCTTAAGTGGGAGGATTAAATGAAGGAGATTGTTTATATGCAACAAGCTTTAAAGAAAAGGACATAAACTCATGACTCTGATAAGATCGATGATACAATCATAAGATAATTTTAACAAAGATATGAGTTTGAAGAGGAAATGACAAACGAGATAAAATAAAAGTTATAATAATTATGTAATAGGAATTACTGGTAATACTTTCAGAGATTCTTTGTGTTCTAAGTTCGAGGTAAGATTTTTTCCTCTAGATCGTTGAGCTTAAATGTTCCTGGCTTGACCATAGATGTAACCACATAATGGTCATCCCAAAGAGGTGAGAGCTTATTGCATTGAGGGTCTTTGCCCATAGCTTCAAGACTTCGTAGGACCGAGTCACCGACAGAGATGGGATGAGATTTTACTCTTCTGTTGAAGTGACGAGCTACCCTTTGGTGATAGGAAGCAGTCCGAAATAGGGTCATGTCACGAGTTTTGGGGAGTAGGTCTAAGTTCTATTGGAGTTTTTCTTCATTACTATTATGATTGAATGATTGAACTCATGGACTTGGAATCCCGATATCTACTGGTATAATAGCTTCTGTGCCAAAACACAAATTATATGGTATCTCACCAGTCGGAGTTCATGATGTGGTGTGGTAAGCCCAAAGAACATTAGATAGCTCCTCAACTCATTGCCCCCCATCCTTCTTGAGGTGCATTTTTAACCCTTTAAGTATAGTCCTATTTGGTAGCTTCAGTCTGTCTATTAGTTGAGGATGAGCTACAGTCATATGCAGTAGCTGAATTTGAAGATCTTTACAAAAATACATAAAGACTTTTCCAGTAAATTGGGTTCCATTATCGGTGATGATCTTTACAGGAAGACCGAATCGATATATTACATTCTTTCAAACAAATTATTTAGTATTTGCCTCTATGATTTTAGAAAGTGGTTCAGCCTCCACCCATTTAGTGAAGTAGTTGATGACTAAAATGATAAATTTTTATTGCCCTGACGTTACTGGAAAAAGTCCCATGATATCAATTCCCCATTAAGCAAAAGGTCACGGGCTTTGAAAGGATGAGAGTTTTGTATGTGATGTATGAGAGAGGTTATAGTGCAACTAACAACTCGCATATTTTTTTGAGAAATCCAAGGCATATTGGTTTATCGTATGCCAATAGAACCCTTATATTATAATTTTAAGGGCTAGCGCCCTTCCTCATAGGTGTTCTCCATATATCCCAGAGTGAACCTCTCTTAATGCATAATCGGCCTATGATGGTGAGAGACATTTAAGGTATTGCCTAGAAAAAGCTTGTTTGCATAGTTAACCTCCAATAATAATAAAGTTTGTAGCTTATCTTCAGAGATGAGTTGCAACAATTGGGTCTTCAGAAAGGGTCCCTTCTTGTAGAAAGGATAGGATGGGGTCCATCCACGAATATTCCTTCACCTCATTAATTGCTTGTATTACTCATGACCCTTGGATATTAGAAAAATATATTTTTTCAATATGCCTTCTCTTAAATAAATCTCCAGTAGCAGAGGTAGCGAGCTTAGTGAGAGCGTCAGCTCGAGTGTTCTTCTCTCGCAGTATGTGAATGATTTGATGTATCTTGATATGGGTAAGAAGTGACACCAAGTTGAGGTATTGTGTCAGCTAGGGATTATGAGTATTAAAATTTCTCTCAACCTGGGATGCGACAAGCTGAGAATCAGTGTGGATTATTAATTTTTGAGCTTCATAATCGATGGCAAGTCTCAACCCTACGATGAGAGCATCATATCCAGTTATATTATTGGTTGCCAGAAATTTTAGGCAAAGTCCATACTCTAATGTATCTTGTTGGTGAGAAATAAGTAAGATTCCTGCTCTGGCACTAGTACTTTCTGAAGCTCCATCAACATAGAGAGTCATTGAGGAGATGAAAGGGGTGTAATAGATAGTTCATTTGGAGTAGGGGCAGTGCATTCCACTATAAAGCCTACGAGTACTTGAGACTTTATGTCTATCCTGGGAAGAAAATGGATATCGAACTCTCACAATTCTATGGACCGTTTGATTAACCTCCCAGATGCCTCTAGATTCTATAGAATGGCCCTCAATGATAAATGAGTGTAAACGTTGGAGGTGTGAGCTTGGAAGTTTGGATGTAATTTTTGCGCTGATAAAACTAAAGCCAAAGCCATCTTATTTGCCAGTGGATAACGACTTTCTATATCGAGAGACATATAGTAAATTGGTTGTATCATATTTTCACCACTAAAACTAAGCTTATCATGTGGGAAGAGACTACGAGATATAAGTATAACATCTCTTCTTGGATTGGTTTGGATAGTAAGGGTGGAGATGCTAAATATTTCTTAGTTGCTCAAAAGCAGCTTGACATTCATTAGTCCACTGAAAATTATTATTTTTTAGCTCCATTTAGTATTTTAAAGAATGATAAGTATTAATCCTTAGAATGGGCTAAGAAGCGGGATAAGACATCAATTCATCCATTTAAGCGTTGAACTTCTTTGATATTCTTCGGAGGAGCCATATCTTTGAGGGCTCTGATTTTCTTGGGATTAGCTTCGATCCCATAGTGGGTGACCATAAACCCAAGAAATTTTCGACGTAACTCCAAATGCACACTTGGTCAAGTTAAGTCGCATGTTATAACATCGAAGAAGGTTAAATTATATTTCTAAGTTAGAAATACATTGTGATTCTTTCAAGTTTTTTGCTAACATATCATCCACATATACCTCCATTGTGTGGCCTAAGAGGTCTTTAAAAATCATATTCATAAGGAGTTGATAGGTAGCACAAGCATTTTTTAACCCAAATGGCATAACTTGGTAACAATATAAATCGTTATATGTTCATCTGTTGGGTCCATTTTTATTTGGTTGTAACCTGGGTAAGCATCCAAAAAATTGAGCATTTGATGCCCAAATGTAGCATCGACCAATTGATCAATTCGAGAGAGAGAAAAACTATCTTTCAAGCAACTTTTATTGAGATCAGTGTAATCAATACACATTCTCTAAGTTTCATTTGCTTTCTTAACCAGTATAATATTTGCTAGCCATGTAGGTTAATGTATTTCTCGTATGAATCCTCTTCTAAGAGCTTGTTAACTTCTTGTTCAATAGCTTGGAGGCAATCAGGTGTAAAACTTTATTTCTTTTAGATGATCGGTTTGAATGTTGGATCAATCTTGAGAGAGTGCATGATCACATTGGGGTCGACCCCAGGCATATCTATCGTCAAGCAAAGATGTCTTGATTTTTGTGCAAGAAGTTTATGTATTTTACCCTCTTTTTGTCTGAGAGCAGAGATCCGACTTACACTATTCATAGAGGTTGGTCATCTGACAATGAAATAGGGAACAATTCTTTTATAGGCAAAGCTCTCTAAAGTATTTCTTCTTCTCGAAAATTAAAATTTTTGATGTTGAAGGTCACCGAAGAGTGTGGTTGAGCTTTTCTGAGGTAACATGATTGTGTTATTTATTGATTTTCATAAACCACTCTAACCCCAACAGGGGTTGAAAATTTTATCTTAAGATGAGATGCCGAAGTAACGACACCAAAAATTGATTGGAGGGGACTTCCGAAGATAGCATTGTTGTCGAATCTGAGTTGACCACCATGAATTGAATTGAATGAGTCACTTGTCGAGGAAATTATCTGAGGACAACAGGAAGGATGATTGCCCCCTCCACTCGCATAGGGCGATTATCAAACTCATATAATGGTTCTGCAGCGGGTTGGAGCTTTTCCTTGACCAAGCCCATGCTAAGAAATGTGGAGTAAAATAAAATATCGACAAAACTCCTGTTATCAATTAAAATTCTCTTAACATTATAGTATGGGTCACCGATCCCTATGTTGATGGCAAGTGGATCTTTATGGGGAACTTTGACTCCTTCTAAGTCTGAATCATTAAAAGTGATGGAATGATCAATATAAGATTTCCTTAACTCTGGTTCTTCAGAGGTGGTAATGAGGACTTGATTAGATAGTAGCGGTCCTCCTACGATTGACTCAATTTCTCTAACTATCTAGCGACTATTTTATTATTTATGTGAAGATTATCTTGGTTGCTCCCTAGTTGGAGTTATGTTTACTTGGGTCGATTGATTCTTTACAAATCAATCATAGATATCCTTGTTGAATGAGCCTCTCAATTTCTTCTTTGAGTTATTTACACGCCTCAGTAGCATGTCCATGACTTTGATGAAAGTGACAATATTGCTTCTGATTTCTTGAATTTGGTTTCAGTGGATCTGACCACTTGATGGTCTCTTCATCTCGAATGACCATCAAAAGATTAACACTAGATGTGTTCAGTGGTGTGTATTCCTTTTCTGGTCATGGTTCACATCGTTGATGTGAGGACCGTGGAGAGAGATCATGATTGTCTTGCTTCTTTTGATGGGATTGTCGGTCTATGTTACTTAGGCACTCTTACATTTTTCTATGGATTGTTCAAATTATTTATGATGACATTAATAGCCTCATCAGTAAAAATTTGCACTTCCACACGATGAACCAAGTTGGCATATGAGCGGACCGTATCTTGCATTAATGATGAGTAGAAAGACCCAAGACGGAGCCCTGCAAGGAAAACTCTTCTTAATAGTTCAGGGTCTACTCAAGGTGTTTGGCGAGCCTCTAAGGAAAACATCTGGAAGTACTCCTCAAGTGATTCACCCTCATTTTGACGAATACTTGAGAGATGAGAGAAACATTTAATGATCTTCCAGTTTACAATAAACTATTTATCAAAAATCTTGGCGAGTTCGTCGAAGGCATGAATGGATCCCCTTGGAAGGGAGTAGAACCAAGTGCGAGCCTGACCCTTGAGGGTGACTGGAAAAACCTAACAAAGTAGTGTGTTAGGAGCTCGTTGGATATGCATGACGGTCCTGTAATGGTCGATGTATTCATATGGGTCAGTTGACCCATCATAAGAGTCGATGCTTGGAAGCTTGAACCCTACGAAAATAGGATGTTGAAGAATAGCTTTAGTCAAAGATGAAGACTCATGATTGCCATTATGAGAGGGAAGATGCTTTCCATCTTTAAAGTGGAATTCTTCTCACACCAAGAATTGTAATTCCGTATGTATAATACGACGGGTGGAGTAAACAGGACGAGAACGTGCCAAGCTACCGGCAATAATTGGTGGATTAGTAGTTGGCTGAGCTGCAAGTGATGGATGAGTAGAACTAGCGGTATCAAGGAGGTCAGCATCACGATCTGGAAGTGGAGAAACTTCAGCCTGATGGCGTGAAGGCACCGTATTAGCATTTTGACTTCCATTAGCTAACGATCGATCTTGGGGGAGATGTGTTTACCACAGTGGTGGTTGTCGTGTTTCTCATAAAAGTCGAATTATCTCATTTTGAGACTCTTCCATTCAAGGCATACGCTCTTCTAGAGAGATTTCTGTTGCACCTTCACCGATTGGATCATGCCTATCAGGGGGAAGTGAGGCAGAAGCTTGGCATCCTTGGTTTAAGGTTTGGTTTGAGAGTGGGAGAGTTGGAGGAGGCTCCATTGTACAAGTATATGTTGGCCATAATGCGGTGTTCACAGATATGCGAGATTTTCTTCCCACAAACGACACCCAAAGCTGTGCGCTAAAAATCATGGTAGAATAAAAGTTTACGCCATTTTGTTGTAAAATCCACACACGATGTTTGAAAATGAATAAGAAAATTAGAATTTTATGTAAAAACCCCGAAGAGGAGAAAAAATCAGGGCTACAGAAAAAATCTTCCATTGTGTATCTATTTTGGAGTACAAAGTGATCCTGATAATGAGATTACATAATTGTATATGAGAAGGGCTAATAATAGGAATCTCAGAATCAGGTAACAACATCTATGCAATAGTGGTTAGGTTGTAATAATTATTGGTGGCGTGACGATGATGAAATGTGAACACGGTGGTGATAACCGGAGATGGTCAACGATATGGCGATGGTGATCACGGATGACCTACAAAGTGACGAATGATGATCGAGCGGCGACGATGCGGTTGGCGCGCGAGCGATATGACGCAACGGTGTTCCGGGATGACCGCAGTGGTCGATAGACGACGATGGTGGTCAATACATGATCGACAGCGGTACGGCAGTTGGCCGGTGACGATGGCAATGTGGTTAATGACACGATGATCGATATGGTAGCCGGTAGTAATGGCACCGTGTGAAGCGGCGGTGTTATATATATATTAAAATTTAAGCATTATATACACACACATAAGAATATGTGTTATGTATGTAAATTCCTCTATATTTATATGAGTGGTTTCCAGATATAATATACTTTCTGGAGATTTTTCATGATTTTTGTCTAAGACAATTTTGCAATACCCCAAAATAAATGCACAATAATCATTATCAAAATTAAATAGTAATAATAGATTAATGATATTAGTTCATTTTCTTTGTATTTAATTAATTTAATCAAGTAAATTATACTAGTTGTTTTGAATAATTAATCAATAATTCAATTATGTTATATTAAATAATTACAATTAAATAAAGATATTAAAACTTTGGGTACAAAAATATTTTAATTAATTTATTAAATAAGTTAATTTTCTCATTGATAATTAATTTATTAAATAATGATATTAATTTATTACGCATATTAATGATCACAACTAAAATATTAATTAACAATTAAATAGTCGTGTTAATGTATAATTCATATCCTTTTTATCGACAGCTCATGAAGCTTTTCTTTTATTTGTTTATTTTTAAATGAAAAAACATTAATAATTCATATCATTTGATTTGATCTGTAACGGCGGAATTAATAAATGCCATTAGTTTGCGTCTGCGTTTCTTGCTTTGTTCCTGGAACGAGGTGCCGGAAAATTTAAGTTATTAACCTTTTAAAGTTATCTAAACTCTGTTTTGAAGGAAGGAAATAATAAATTATATATATATATATATATTATTTTTTTACATATAAAATTTTATATATAATCTTTTTTCACACATAAAAAATAAAAAATAATAAAAAAATTTATAATTTATATATAATATTTTTTCACACTTAAAAAAAAATATATCTCTCATTAAAAAATTAAATTAATAATTATTACGTCTCAGAAAATTAGTAGTAGTAGAATAAAATTTTAAGTCTTAATTTGTATAAAAATCAAGCACACACATAAATAGCTGAAACAAGAATAAAATTTATGATTTTATGAAAAAATCTAAAAGAGGAAAAATTAAAAGAAAAAATCAATTATATATCTGAAAGTTTAAATTTAATAACAATAATAAAGTTTAAGTTTTTATGATCAATTCAAACATTTCAATTTGGTGACCTTAGTGATTCATGTCGAAATGTTTGATTTATTATACAATCAAATTTGAAAGTCATTTGATCATAAATATATTTAAAGTTTTATATTTAATTTGATTGATCATTAGCCGAGATAATTCTAATTATCGTCATTAAAGTATTTAATTTGATTGTTACATACTTTAACTACATTTATGATTTATAAATTTTAAAATGATATATCAATAATACTGATATCTTGATATAATATTAAAGATTAAAAAGTTATATATATATATATATATATATATATATATATTTAATTATGCATTTTAAAATGTTATTTATGAATCAAAAAATAAAATATGTTTATGTCTAACCATAAAGAATTGAAAATTATTTTAAAAATAATTAAAAAATTAAGACTATTTTTATATTGATAAAAAAATGCTAATTGATATAAAACAATTGTTGAATATAAAAATATATCAAATATTTTGTTAGCTTTGACTCAATTAGTATCGTGAAAAATAAAATACATTTTAGATTGAAAAAAAAGAATTCATTTGTTTTTTTATCTACCATTCTGACCTTTTATCAATTATTCAATCAGATAATTCAATATTTAACCAAAGCTAAGAATTGAGATTCAACTGATAATCATAAAAGATTCAAACTCAATATCTAAGTTTGTAACTCATCAAATTTGTAAACACCAATGTCATGACGAGATTCGGCAAAAGTAATTAACATAAAAGTGTGATTTTTTATTATCTTAAATGTAGACATAATACATTGAAAAATAAATAAAATGTATCCAATAATTTTTTTAAATATGTTTATAAAGATCAGGTGAGATCGATGAACATATTTTAAATTTTTTTATAATCATAACATAAATATTTAATTAATATATATATATATATATATATATATATATATATATATATATATATAAAATAGGTGCAGATATGTAAATATATAAGATTTAAAAAGATATAAGAATTAGGTAGCATATATCTACATACCCATTAAAATAAATACATGATACTCTCTAAAAATTTATTAGAATTATGAATAAATATATTTTCTGTTAACAATTTTCTACTTAATTTTAATAAAATATAAAAAATAAACTTTTTAATACCTATAATTGAAGAGTTCAAGGTCTTTAATTATTCTATTTGGTTTAATACCTTAAGTCTGAGATATGTTTAGGAACTCTGATGATTTTAAATCGAAGATAAATTTAATCTTCTATTATGATTTGATTATCTAATATAATTAATCATTAATATAACCTAATTTATTTTTTTAATATATCACCCAAAAAAATATCTCACATCTTCCTAATTACATTGTATAATAATATTACAATATCAGCAAACCAAACGTCCCTCAAATACTATTTATACTTTAGGTTTTTAAATTAAATTAAAACAAATAGAAAATCAAAGAAATGCTAGAAAAAAATATTTTGAAATGTATTAAATATGATAAAATAAAATTTTATCGGAAGACTAATTACTAATGAGCACACTAATAATATAAATAAATAACTAATAATCAAGTATTATATGATTAAATGTAAATAAGTTAATAGGATATAATTCTTCAAGTCAAATAAAAAAGTTATTCGGGTTTAAACATGTTATTAAAAAGTAATTAAGCACTAACTTCAAATAAATTATTATTAAATTTTTAAAATTGTATATCAATTATAATGTAAACCAATAATAATGATTATGTAAGTTTCTAATTTTCTCAACTTTGTATTAAGATTGATTGATCATGTTCATATATTAAGATTTTTAATCAAGAGATCGTAGGTTCAACATATATGTAATGTCTGTAAATTTGTGATTAAATTTATTCAAAATATTAAAAAATATATATATATGTGATGCATTTTATATTATATATATATATATATATATATATATATATATATATATATATATATATATATATATATATATATATATATATGATATTACACTAAAAAATTCTATAATGATGTATAATCTGAATGTTAAAACAATGATCCAAAGTTGAGGTCAAAATCAGAACTTAAAATATCATTGAAACTTTGTGATATCAATTAAACCCCAAAAAGCTCTCAAACATGGAGGTTTATAATCAACAGCGTCTTGACGAGCCGGATCTAACAAGCCCAAGATCAAAAAATTTGACTTCATTTGAGCATTCAAATATTTAAATACATTAAATGATCAAAGGGATCATTTTGAGCATCTGAAGTTACGGGTTTTGCATGTATTCTGAGAGCGTCCTCCAATCATAAAAAGTCACTCATATGAGGGAGCAAGAAGAGAGAGAGAGAGAGCAAATGGAAGATCCTCGCACAATCGTACCACTGACGTGAACCACCACCATGCCGCCGCCAGCATATCGCCATCGGCCGGTTCATCATGCACCTTCATCGTGCCGTTGTTATCATCATTATTGCTCTACCAAATTATTATCACAATTATCGTAGATGTTATTCCTTTCTTATATACAATTGTAATCGTTATCGGGAAAATTTTGCTCAAATATACATAGGAAAGTTTTTTTTTGGCTGTGATTTTTCCCTCTTTTGAGATTTTTCACGTGAAAATTTTGAGTTTTCTGTTTCAATATTTAATTATCACGTGTGGATTTTACAACAAAATTTAAGCGTAAACTTTACTCTACTACAACTGGTTTTCTAGCACACAATAATATATATATATATATATATATATATAATTTATTTATTTTTGGCCTCAGCCTTATAATTCTTTATCCCAATTTATCTATTTTAAAAATTTTACTTTTTTTCCACTCTGAATTGTTACTATTTTTCAGATTATTAAAATGTGATTTAAATTTTAAATTCGACAATATGTAAAGCTTCGATAAGACACCTTAAGATTATAAAACTACTAGAAATATCTTATCTAACGAATAATATCTATAATTATTTTATATTTATAAGATTATTATTATTATTTTGTTATTGTTATTGTTGTTCCAATTATAACCTTGTAAATAAATCAATAATTGCATTATTTGTTTTTAAAAGGTTTTTCATAAATAAATAATGGGAAGGTTTTATAAATGGGTCATCAAATTTGACTATGAATTTGTAAATGCATAATTATATGTAATTAATATAATATTATTGGGTCATATTTATGCCACGAATGACTGTATTTTTCTTGCAATATTTAAATTAAATAAGCAACTTTTTTTTTCATAGATATCCTAATTTATTAGATAAATTATAAACAAACTTTACTCAAAATTATCTTTGGCTTGCTTTGCTTTTTTTTTTCTGTTGTATTATTCTGTATTTTTATATAGTAAATATCTATTATAATTATAGAATAATATAAACTTATTCAAATGATCCTAGTTGTGAGCTAGGGTCACTCTTTTTTATTATTTTTTTCATTTTAAAATTAAGAGACTTGAATTACTAAATTAAAATTAATTCAAAATTTATATCTGTAACAGCATGAGGCTATAAAAATTGACAATTAAACTTCATTAATAACGGCCCGTAACTAAACTCAACTAAAGCATGGTAAAATAGCCCATTTCAACAAAAAAGGCACATCAGTTTTTTTGAGGAGTCAATCTGTTAGTATTTTTTGTTGCGAGATTAAAGAGTATGCGAGTAAAATAATTTGGAGCGATTCAAAGCATATATAAAATAAATAAAATTAAATTAAAAAACTCAAAAGCCAGAAAAATTACGGAGCTATGCTACAAAATAAAAAGAATAGTACATATTATATATTATACTTATTTAAAGTCTTTTTCACATTTCAATTATTCTAATTAGAGCACTCCACACTCTCACACACAAAAAATTAAAAAAAGGTAAAAAAATTTGCAAAAAACTGTTTAAATACGAAATCACCCAACTCTTAGTGCAGTGGCCCTACAACCCTAGCTCTTAGGCATATCTAGATAATACCTTTTTATTATTTATTTAATCCTCTTTTTAATATCTATTCTTAGTAATTTTATTTTATCTATTTTAAGAGGTTTAGACCTTATTTTGGCTAAAAGAGAGTAAACTCAAGTTTTGGAAAAGACTAATAAGTATTGTTGCATGTTAGAAAATCAGTTGCGGTAGAATAAAATTTTATGCCTTAGCCTTGTCCAGAAATCCATCACAAACACAGATATTTGAAGAGAGAGCAAGAAACACCAAGATTTTTAAGTGAAAAAACCTCAAAAAGAGGGAAAAAAATCACAGGGTCTTGCCCAATAAAATTATTCATTATATCTGCTGGAGTACAAAGTTTAAGTGTGGATTACAAAGTTATATGTGAGAAAGCGAATGGGAATCTCATATTGTAATAATCGGCATGATTTAGTTTGATTGGTAGGATCATGATAAAGAAGTTAGATTTATCAAAATATTAGGGAGGTGACCGGATGTGAGCGACCAACAATAGTCGGCAACAATGACAATACAGCGAAATAGCCGGTGATGGTAAGCGGCAACGACCGGCGGTAAGTGATTTAGTCGGCGGGCGGTAACGAATAAATGGCCGGCGATGGTCGCAAGCCGATGGTGAAAGGCGACCGACGATGGTGGTCGGTGGCGATGACCGACGGCGGTGGTTGATGGCAGTGAGGACCGATGGTGGCGGCCGGCGATGACTGGCGGTGGTGGTCGGTGACCGTCGACTGATGGTACAATTATTCTTGGAAGGTCTTCAAGCTTGAGAGCTCTCTCTTCTCTTTAGCTTGGGCTCCCCTCATGTGAATAATGATGAGTTATTTATAGATTATGAGAGCGGCACCTCTGTAAATACAGACAAATTTCAAACCACTTCATAGGACAGCTCAAAATGGTTCATTCAATCTTCTCATATATTTTAAAAATTTGAATGCTCAAATGAAGTCAAAATTACGAGAACTTAAGATTGTTAGATCCGGCTCGTCAAGACGCTCAATTTGACTATAAACACTTCTTATTTATGAGCTATTTAGGGATTCGACTGATATCCCAAAATTTTTAATGATATTTTAAGTGTTTGATCTGAGTTAGTCTCGACTTAAGATCAAATTGCTTTCGATGCCAAGATTCGTGCTTAAACTAGTAGAGTTTTCAACGACATATCAAGTATTTTTTTATTATTATATACTATGATTAGAACTTTTTATGATAGTATCGCTTCCACACTCTGGTACTAGCTATAGCTCTCTAATTAAGTACAACCCCCTCTATGTAAAATGATCATTTGTAATAAGTTGTATGATCAAATGATACATGACAAAGTTATTATAACTTATCTTATATAATTATTCAATATAGCCTTTGATATATAACGTGTGAATATAAGTTATCTTCTCCATTTACTTTTCTATTATCCTTTTCATTCTTAGCTTTATTTTATGTAAAAGCTATAGCCTACCTAGTCTTAATTATTGTATCAAAGCAGTACCCTAATCGACATCCTTTCATTATCTTCTTCACTTAGCTATCTTTTCTTTTTAAAATCAAGGGGCACTCTAATATCATTACCTTAACAATTGAAATTACTCTACTCAACATCCTTGACACCTCATTCTCTCCCAATTTAAATTATTAGATATCAAATATTAAGAATATCATCCTCATATAACTTATTCTATAAAAATTACTTCACTAAGTGATCCTAAGTCTATTTTGAAGGGTTTCTCCTTAGATCCATTCCATGCCCACCCAAAGTCATTATAAATGATGGCTCAAAATCTCATAAGCCAAAAATATCATATATAGATGCTCACCGATCAAAATTAAATTATCACTTCTTTCTTTTTATCTACTTTCTCACTTTCAACTTTTGCTGAAAAACTTAAGACTACCATTAAATGCCACCTTCACTCCACCAATCAAGCATGCACCATACAACACAAAATGGCCTCTACAATGTCTCAAGTAAAGACCAAAGAATGACTCAATGTCTCTCGAATTTCAAAGCTAAAGACGATGCCATAGTTGCAGCTAGATCTCCACTTGATTTTGGGGATGTTGTCAAATACACTCTCAATAGACTTTTGCCAACTTATTAGGTCTTCAAAATAGCCATTTTCTCTACTCAAAAACCTATTGGTTTAGATGATTTATACTCCATATTTTGTAGTAAAAAACTAATTCAATTAAGGAAGTAGCTCGATATCTTTAACACCTATATATTCTAGACTCCTCCACTGCTCTAGCTACTATTAGAGGCTATAGAAGAGGCCACCCTCCTACCATACCTTATAATAGAAGCCCATCATTCCATGTTATTATAGCCTAATACACTTTTTCATGCTAATCAGATATGCTCTCCAACACAACAATTATATGCCAAATTTGTGAAAAAATGAATTTTGAACATTTTATATAATAAGATCAAATATTTTGTGATTTTAAATAAATAAATAATTTTAAAATTATATAATTAACTTAAAATTAGTTTGATTCAACTATATGATGCAAAAAAAAGTTAACTTTTTGTGATTTATATAATAGATTAGATACCAAAGAAGGTGAAAGATGTATGTATAAGTTAGCCAATCAAAGAGATAGGAAAAGTAAAGACCTAGTTCAAGTGAGGTGTATTAAGAATGAAAATAATAATGTGTTTTTCTTCGAAAAAGGATATTGAAAATAGGTGGATGAGGTAATTTGATAAATTTTTTAATGAAGGATCTGAAAGTACGATTGATTTTAGCAACCTTAATACCTAAATAAAAAATAGAGAATTTTATTTTATCTCATATTAGTAAATAAGAGAAGCTTTAAAGAAAATGAAATGTGAAAAATAGTAGGACTTGATGATATTCCAATAAGTGTGGAAATGTTTAGGAGATCAAGGATTTTCTATTTACAAATCTTTTTAATGTTATTTTAAAGATTAAAAGATGATGAGTGGAGAAAGAGTTTGATGGTTCTATATATAAAAATAGGTGATGCACAAGAGTGCAAATAGAGAATTAAGTTAATGTGTCAAACATTAAACTTATGGGAGAGAGTAATTGAGCATAGGTTATGATGTGATACAAAATTTTCTCACAATCAATTTTGTTTCATGTCAGGTAGATATACTATGGATGCTATACATTTGTTAAGAAGTTTGATGGAGAAGTATAGAGAAAATAAGGAGGATCTACATATGATATTTATTGATTTAGAGGAAGCTTCTGATAAAGGTTCAAGAGATGTTCTTAGGAGAGTTTTAGAACAAAAATGATTTAATATTAGTTATATTCAAGTCATTAAGGATATGTATACTAGAGCTGTTACTTGTGTCCAAACACAAGGAGGATTGACAAAATCTTTTCCTATTTCAATTGGATTACATCAAGGATCAGCTTCAAGCGCTTATCTTTTTTTGCTTTAGTTATAGATGTTCTTACTAGGCATTTACAGAAATATGTACCTTGGTGTATGTTTTTTGCTGATGACATTCTTCTTGTTGATAAGACTAGAGAGGCAATCCAAGAGAAACTTGAATTATGGAGAACATTAGAGTCAAAGGTTTTCATTTAAGTAGATCTAACGAATAGAGTGTAAGTTTAGTTGTAGAAGTTCTAGTGGTAGTGTTGTGACATTAGGTGAACAAGTCATAAGAGTGAGTGATTGAGATGACTATTTGTTCAAAATGATGGTGAGATGGAGATGTTATTAGTAGAATTCAAGTTGGTTGGTTGAAGTGGAGGAATGCATATGGCCTGTTGTGTGATAGAAAAGTTCTACTTAAACTTAAGAGAAAATTTTATAAGATGGTGGTAAGACCTACAATGACTTATGATACAAAATGTTGGGCAATAAAAGAAAAGCGTAAGACTAAGTTAAGTGTTACAGAGACGAGGATGCTCAGGTGGATGAGTGGCTTTACTCTTAAAGATAAAATGCGAAATGAGTATGTTTGGGAAAAAGTTGGAGTAGCTCTTGTGGCAGATAAGATTAGAGAGAGTTGCCTTTGATGGTTTGGCCACATAAAGCATCGGTCGTCCGATGACCTGGTTAGGAGAATATATGCATTAGATTTGTCTTATGTTAAGAAAGATAGAGGTAGACCTAAAAAGACTTGGTTAAGATGTATAAAAAATGATCTTAGTGTACTTGAATTAAATGAGAATTTGACACATAATGGGACAATGGAGACAAAGGATTCATTTAATTAGTGGGATAAAGGCTTGTTGTTGTGTATATATATATATATATATATATATATATATATATATATATATATATATATATATATATATATATATATATATATATATATATATATATATATATATATATAATATTTCATTTAAGTTTAAATTTTTCAATGACTTTGATTGGGCATTGAAACTTCATATTATATAAAGGTAGATTAGTGGAGTCTACTTAAATTGTATTTATTTTAATTATTATTTAAGATTTTTTTGGGAATTTTTTTATATTTATTACACATTCATATATTTGGAATAAAATTCTTATTTGTTGAGAGAACAATTATCAATACAACACAAGAGAAATTGTTGCTTAAGATGTCAATATAATGCAAAATGATTAATTGTCAAAACTATCAAGAGTCATAATCTAAGATGGCAATGTACCTTGAGATAGAAGCAATGCAACTCTTACATGAGATAGTTGCAACACAGGTCTTCTAAGTGATGGCCGTGTAATGCATGTTTTATGAGAAAGTCATGTGGCTAATAACTATGTCAAAAACAAAGATTGCCTCATATGCATTGAAAGTGATGGATGTGACATAAGTTAGAGTGGCGACACAAGTTTTGTCCAATTAAAGATATAGTGAGGGTTTTGATGTGAGTCTTATAAACTATTGCATAACGAAAATGAAAGTTATGATGCACATTTTATAAAAATGGAAATATTTGATGTGAAAATTTTAGTACATATATTATAAATAAGAGTTGCCCATAAAACCTTTTGTAGAGTATAAGAAAAATGGAGAAGTTGAAAAATTTCTTCTTATGAACAGAATGATGGGTTATTTATAGTTTTTATAAAGAAAATTTACATTCTTAATAAAGAATATTTCTCATAATTATGAATAATGCTTGTTATATATCATGTCTCACAATCAAATTATGATTAGTTGATTATGCTTACGGGTTGAATAATATGATTGAACTAAACCAAGGCTAATCTTGTAATATCTCTTATTTTGATTTAATATGCCACATCATAAATAAGGATGACATTAAGTTGTGTTTGAATAAGCTAAATTATCTTAAATTCAAAAATAATGAATTGTACCCTCCATCAATTCAATTCATAGTCAACATAATTTTAAGTTAAGATGATTCAATTAAAAATTAGATTCAAATTAAATCATTTTAGGTAAGATAAAAAATTATAATCATAAGTAATGCATCATTAAAAAAGCCATCCATTTTCTAGTCAAGTATAGACCTTTATGCAAGTATGTGAATAAAAGTTTTAAGATTGGTTTTAGGACTATCCAAACTACAGTTTCAACAAACTTAAAATCAAAACGAATATTTGAATGACAAGAATCTAATGATTCTAAAATACTTCGATTTGAGTGTAATTAATATTAAACTGAGTGTCAAAGTATTGATAAAAATTTAACATTTGAGAGATTAAATAATTATTTAATTATGCTTGCTTATAATCAATTTGAGCATTTCAATAAGAAAAATTCAATAAGACAAAGCTCATTTAATTATGATGTTATTACGATACTTTAACACTTAAAAATTATATATATAAGAGTATTAATTGAAGATATTTAAAGGATTATTTAGTTAGTATGACTTGAATAACCAAAACTTCAGTTCAAACAAATTATAAACTGATATCCATTCTATACATAAAAGGCTAATACATGAGATGCAAAGATATTAAGAAGTTGCCCCATGATACGTAAAACATGGAAACTAAGGATGAAAGCGACTTATCTATGACCCAAAAAGACTATGTTATCATTCAAGATTAGGTTTAAACTTTAAACTTTTACTTTTACTTTTGACAATGTTGAGGTCAAAAGCTTGATATTATTAAAGAAAAAGTTACAATAATAGGCTAATAAAAAAAGCTATTAAATTGCAAATAATTTATCATTTTTTAGTTCCAAAACAAGGGGTCAAACAAAACATAGTTATCACTAGAACACAAACAAATATTTGATGAAAGAAATAGAAAAAAAGATTACAAAATATTCCTAATATATCTGTAGCTTTAGTTTTATCCATACTTGAAAAGTAATTGTTTTGCGTGCTAGAAAATAAAAAAAGTTTACATTTGAGAAATCAAATTTAAAGAAATTTTAAAACTCAAAATTTTACAAAAATCTCAAAAAAGAGGAAAAATGAAAAAAAATTTATTTATACAATAAGATTAAGAATTTATAGAAATGGACGATGATGTTTAAAAGTGATAGTGACAAAAATGATGTAATGACATGTTAGATAAACGATAGTTGTGATATAAACAATGATAGGCGAATAGGAAGCGCGATGGCTTGGTATTAACAATATAAACGATTGTGGAGGATGACTTTTCTCTCTTAGTTCTTTCTTTCACTTTTTCATGAGGAATGAGAGCTTTTATGAGGTGGCGTCATAATAAAAGTACCACTACTTAAATTCAAAATGATCTGATCATATGATGTATTTCTCATTTGAATGCTCAAATGGGGTTGTAAGATCTTTGGCTTGTTATCACTAGAGACTATAAACAAATATTTGATGAAAGCTATTTAGATTTAAAAAAAGTTACAAATTTTAATGATATGAACTTGGTAGCTTTTTTATCCATAGATTGTTTTGATCAAGTAATATTTTAAGTATCATATCAAGTGTAATATTGTATCTTGATAAAGGTCTAAGCATACTTGGGTTGAGTATGAATAATCATAATTCAAAGCCTAAAAAAATAAATAAAGATTAAACAATGATACCCATGAATTGCCATTGAGAAACTTAAACAGGGACAAGGACAACCTTTCAAACCACCACAAAACAACACAAGATAAAGAAAATTGATAAAGACCAAGAGAGTAAATAATTATATCCATATATAAAAATGTTTAAACACGTTTTAAAATAAGGACAATCATCAATCAAGTGTGAAATTAATGAGATATGGATAAAAGAAAAATATCTAAAAGACAACCAATACCAAAAGTATCAATCACAAAAACCATTATAACTATTAATCAAATAGTGAAATAATTCTTTAACATCATTGGGCCAACCATCTTTTTGTTGCCCTTGCAATTTGCAAGTTGTTTGCCTTCTAATTTAAGCAATAAATATTCATTATAAATTAATCTTCGATAAATTGTATAATTCCTATTTCTAAATGACAAATAAAAATATTAATGATTAAAAGATAAACTTAAAATTATATAGTGCTCATGATTAGAGATGGCTTCTATAAAAATATTAATGATTAAAAAATAAACTTAAAAGATAAAATATTCATTTATCAATCCTAAACCCTAAACAAGAGATAATATAGACTTTTCTAGAAGAGCCACTACCATAAAAAATTCAACTAGTGAAGTTATGAGCTTTTTAATGACACACTTATGAAGATAAAAATATATCACAACCAATAAGAAAGATAGTAATTGATAAATAACTTAATGAATTAAAAATATGATATTTTATTTTTAATCAATTAATAAACTATTGAGTTTATAAAAAAAAAGAAGATAATATCTCACCTAAATTCTTCCAAGAATAAAAGGTAACCCAAAGTATTTCATTAAAATGATTCCTAGCTTAATAATAATAATGATTTACAAAAATTTATAATTTACTTATTTTTAAAGGTAATGTTAACAACATAAAGAAGGTTCCATGCAAATAATATTTTAAATAAAATTTAAGTGGATGGATATTATTAATCAAGTTATAAAAGGTTTAATATATCAGCGAAATAAAAAATAAAAAAATAAAAAATCTCAACAAGAAAAGAATATATGTGGGGCCACCTATTTTAATTTATAAAATTTTCGCAGCCTGTTATCATGATTTTGTAATTTAATGACGCATTATTTCCATTAAAAACAAAGAAAAGGTCGGAAGACTTACGGCGGAAGAGAGCATCAGCGGGTGGGTCGCCGCGACGACTCTTAACATGATCCACCCTCTCTCCTCCCTCACCACCATGTCCTCCTCCTCCCCTCATTCCTTCCTCGAACCCCGTCGCCTCCACCAGCAAAACCCTAACTCTAACCCCAAGGGCAACTCTGCCTCCCTTTCTCCGTCCTCCTCCTGCAACCACTCCCCTTCCGCCACACTCGACCTCATCATCCTCATCCTTGTCCTCTTCTCCTGCACCTTTCTTATCGCTTCCTTGTTCTCCCACATCATCCGCTCTATCTCCGATTTCCTTCCACTAGTCTCCGTCTCCGACCCTTTACCCTTCCTCGCCGGCTTCCTCGTCTTCCTCGCTGCATTCATCGCTGCAGTCGAGATCACCTGCTACCGAGCCTGCATCTGGACCCGCCGATGCGAGAATCCGCGATGCCGGGGTTTGAGGAAGGCGATGGAGTTCGATGTCCAGATTCAGACGGAGGATTGTATCCGGTTTATCTCGTCCGGATGCGGATCGGCTTCTTCTGCCGCCATTGCGTGGAAGGAAATTGACGCGCTTCCGTGGAAGGGGGGTCAGCAGGGGAATAATCCGGATTATGAGTGTTTGCGTGCCGAGCTTCGTAGAATGGCACCGCCGAATGGTCGGGCAGTGCTGCTTTTCCGCTCTCGATGCGGTTGTCCCCTGGCGAAGCTTGAGGCGTGGAGCCAGAATCGTGGTCGTCGGCATAAAAAGTGAGTGGGATTTGTATGATTTGCTTCTCTTGTTTTACGGTGTTTTTCCCACGAATTTGTTTTCTTGGGTTGAGATGTTACACTGCTAGTGGTAGTTGGTGCGAATATTTTTTAATCTTAATCACTCACTTGTCATGATGAGCGCTTTGGATTTGTATCTTAAAGTATAGTATATGTGATATGCAATTTTTTTAGATTTAAAATTGATAATGTTTGATATATAATGCTAGATGACCAACTCATAGAATGTGGGTTTCAATGTGGATTTTAAGTATAGAGTTAAAGTTAAATGTTCAAATTGAGAAATGACTAAGGAGTATATGCTATATGGGAAAATCGGAGAGATTTGAAGGCAGACCTTATGAAATTATAATTGGACCAGCAATGCTATATGAAATTGAGTGTTAGGGAAAAAGGTTAAGAGCTACTAAATGCCAAGTTGACTGTGGTAGAATTGTGAATGGTAAGAATTTAAGATGGAAGCATGTTATATTAGCATGGAATGAAGAATAATTATATTAGGGAATGGTGGAGTTGCACCTATTAATGATATTATTGTAAAAATTAACTTATCTTGGGAATGTATAGCAAGTGACCAAGGATGCGCTAATATGGTAAGTACTTTGAATGATGAAAAGTAATTAAGATGAGAATGTGACAAGGCAAGATGATATATGTCTAGAAGTTGTTTAAAAAAGTTATATGAAGAAAGAGTTAACATTTCTTTTATCACCAAAAAAAAAAAAAAAAAGGAAATGGAGATTTATAAATTAGACCTGAACTAGTTGAGATAGTGCTAATGATGTTGAAGATTATTGATCTTTTTGTATGGTGGACGTGATTGAGAAGTGTGCTACACCTGATCTTCTCAATTCTATGTTTAGACTTCATATTTTTTCTTGGGTTTCCTGAGTAATGAGCTTTGGTTACCTTGGTAGATCACTTACTCCTTAACTCATGATTTGATTTGTATTAAACATAAGCTTGGCTGGGATAGATGAGGTACACACATTCTCAGGGATGGAGCTTGATTAGGGACTTGTTCTGGTTGAACTTGCTCCTACTTATTGACAAAAGTTAGCGCATGAGGAAACAGCGAAACTATATCCACTTGCGGCATATAATTTGTCTAATTTTTGGCGGGGAGATCAATATGGTTTCTTGTTCAAATGGTGCAAATTGTTTATCCTTTTTTTATCATATTAAGGTAGCTTCGGGCTGAATGTAGTAGTTGGTAGGCATGGCCTTACCTGCTTTTCCACTCATCTTACATCCATGATAAAATGAGCAGGGTTGACAAAAGCCATTTCAAGAGAAACAAATTTTGTGCAACTGGTAAGTTCTAATTAAGCTAGATTGCTACTTAAAATAATAAGACTTGGTTAGAAGAATGACTTTAAATGTTATTATTTTTTTAAAATGTAATATTTAAAGGATTTTAGGCATGCTGATATTTTCTCAATGAATATGGTATTCAAGTAATTGTTAGCCAGAAACATAATTTTCTTTTATCATGGGTATTTCAAGTAGGAAAGCATAAGAATCTTAATTATTCTATAACTGTTTGCATTAGCTTTATTTTCTATCAAGAACGCATCTTCCAGTTTAGCCAATTAGACTAGCAATCTAGAGCTCCTGTAGGTATATTACACAAATGCATGCACGTACAAACATAATAATATTTAGCTTGCTAATATTGTTTTTTTTTTGTTAGCTCAATGAGTTTAATCAATCTTTGTACCTACTGTGTCTTGTTCTAGTTTTTTTACAGTTCTTTAAAATGTAAAATACAACCTTGTATGGAATTAGCTTTGCATGATTGAGATGGGATATGTTTTTTTCAGAATTAGTATTTATTTATTTTTTGTCTAGAGGTACATAAATTATTCTCCCTCTTCTGTAGCATTTCATTTCTCTATTTAATTTCTACTCCATCTACTGTTTTTGATAGAAACTATGCTAAACTTTCACGTCTCTTGAAGTACTCTTTCTAGGATGACTTATACAAAAACTTTTCCTTTGCAGAAGTACATGCTTAATGTATGTGCTGAAACAATCTTAAATCTATAGTCAACACAATTTCATCTATAGCAACCCAACTATTTAAGTGCAATAGCTTTTTATTTGCAACAATCCAACAATTCATGGAGATAACTATTTCCACTTATACAATCCAATATGTTAGAATTAAAGATTGATTTTTAGATTTATTTTGTAATGGTTATTCTTTTATCTATTATGTTCTATTTCTTATCTTATTTTTCACTCAAAATAAGAGATTCTACTTATTTTCTAATTTATTCTTTTATTCTAATTAATAAAATAATTTCTCATAGCACTAAAATTCTACTTCCTATGAAGGCTGATGAGTTTTTCAATATGTCATCTCTCATTCAAGCCGATAAGTCCTTCATCAATATTGAAAAACAATCTCTGCCCAATAAGAGCTTTGGAAACATTTGTGAACGATTCTCCTGGAAAAAGGACATTGGCAACTATCATGAAGTAGCTAGTGGTTAAGAAGTTAGCAACTCTAATACTAGAATTTAATCTCAAATGAAAAATCTAGATCCAAAATATGAAAAATTAATGATGAAATACTAGATTGAGAAATTTGAAAGAGAAACACCAACAAAAATAAATTACAACTCTCTTTTGTGTATCTACAAAACTCACTTTAAATTCTAAATACACTAATGATAGTGACTTTCGGCTTTGGTACTATCACCTAGGAAGGTTACATTCTTGTTAACTTTTAAAATTTAATTTCTATTTTGTAAACCAACAAAAGAATTCAAATAAATTTTAGTGTGAGATTTAACACTTGGCTAAACACCCTTGCAATTTGTATTCTAATAAAATTTAGATATCTTCCCAATATTTTACTTTAGTCTATAGTGATATGTAGGCCTATCTAAAGAAAAAATGACTATGGAGTTAGATGGTTTACTTTTTCATCAATGATCATATTTGTCTCAATTGAGTTTTTTTTTTAATGGAAGAAAACTCTGAATTGAGCTAAATTTTAAATATTTGAATGCACCAATCCACACTCTATTGTCCATCATTCAAGTCCTAAAAATCAATTATGCTAAAAAATATTTTGAATCAGTTTAAAAATTAACTTGGTCAAGGAATTATTCACCAAAGCTTGTGTTAACAACCCTCAATAAAATGTAGTTTTGTTATAAGGAAAAACATACACTTTTTAGAGACAACCATATCACTAATAGTCTTCATAAATACTCATAAGTATCTTTGGAGAGAAGTTATTCTAAACGCTACATATGTCATTAATAGAATGTCCTTAAGAGTACATAATTTGAAATTATTAAAACTCATCTCTATTCATTCTTGAATATCAAAATTATTTATTCTATTTCTCCAAAAAAATTTTGGGTGTTTAGGCTTCACATACATTCTTAATAATTATAAAATTTAGATTTAAAAATGACATGCCTTGATTATTTTTTCTTTATTTGTTTCCTAAACTAATGGAATATTGGTATTATGATATAAATTTCCTAATTTATTGTTTTCCTTTTTTCGGTTCGTTGTGTATTTATTTAAACCATGTAACATCTCACCAAGAGGTATGAGTATCAAATAAATTCTTCTATTTATTCATGGTATCAGAACCATGTCTCTCTACTCTTTATTCCCATCTCGTTGTTAGGGTTTCTTGTTGCATCGAGTTTTCCTTCCGCCTTCACGACCTTGTGCTTATTCCGTGAGGCCTATAATATTTGTTTTGCATCTCCAAGCTTCTTTGATGACCATATACGAGATAGCCACAAAAAAGTAAGAAGAAAGTCCAAGTAACTTGTGGCTAAAGGGTTTGCACAGGCCTACGAGATGGAATACCAACAAACATATGCCCTGTAACAAAATTTAATACAGTTCAATTGTTACTTTCACTTCCTTCCAACTTAAGACCGGCCTCTATATTTGCTAGATGTAAAAATGCATTTCTTGATGGAGATTTGGAAGAAGAAGTCCATATGGATTTTGGATTCAAATTTGTTTGTGGAACGAAGCATAACCTTTTAAGTATATGGGAAATAGGATTATGAGATAGGGCAGTGAAAAATAAAAGAAGTGCAAGAAATATCTAAAATTTTGTTATTCTGAAAGATCTTAGTATAAAACAAATTTATTCTTGAAGACAATTTGTAGAATGTAAGGAGAGTCCTCAGACCCTCATAGGAGAGAAGGGAAATGATGGATAACCAACTTTTGAAAAAACTTATTTTTAAGGTCAAGGGGATCATCACATATGATAAGTACACATAAGGTAAGTCGATTACTTGGGAAACTCGCCTATACGAGGTGAACACTTAGCGGCGAGCAACAAATCCTTTGATTGGGGTTGAATCGTTAAGATGAGCTATCTAATGTGTATTTTGGATGTGTGATCAATGTGGGCAGGTTTCCATGTCATGAGTGAGTTGCCAAACTTCGATTGTATAACTTGGTCGATATTTTTTGTTCATTTTCTTATCAAGAGTGAGTCATCATCTATGTGGTTGGATTTCATATCTCATCTTTGTTATTTAGAGTTTTTTCTCTACTCGCCATATATATGAAAAATCTTTGCTAGCAGGTAGCACACTTGCATGAATTTGATATTGTTTTGACAGTTGCTTGCAATGAGTGCTCTCTAGACCTATTCCTATATTTGGGTATATAATGGAGATTCCCCCTGATGCTCCATCCTCCAACAATAAAGTTTGCAAGCTTAGAAAATCATTATATGGACACAAGCGGTCACCAAGATCGTGGTTTGATAGAATTTTTAAAGCAATCAAGAAGTTTGGATATAATCAATGTCAGGCAGATCATACAATGTTTGTTGGGTATTCTCATTCAAGAAAGAAGGTAATTCTCGTTGTATATGTTAATGACATCATTCTAATAGGAGACAATATTGAAGAAATTCAAAATCTTAAAGTTTATGGCCAAGGAGTTTGAGATCAAATATCTGGGAAATCTCAAGTACTTTCTTGGCATGGAGATAGCATTGTCTAAAAAGTAGATTTTAGTTTCCTAGCAAAAGTATGTGTTAGATCTCTTCAAGAGATAAGGATGCTAGGATGCAAGCCAGCAAACACTCCAATGAATTTCAGCTCAAAACTTGGAGATAACAATAATGGAGTACTTGTTGATAAAGGGAGATGCCAAAAATGGTTAAAAACTTATCTATCTATCACACACTAGACATAACATCAGCTTGGTTGTTAGTATGGTGAGTCAATTTATGAACTAATTTTTAGAAGATTACACATGGAATTTGTCTATATAATCCTTAGATATCTTAAGATGACACCAGTTCAATGATTATTTTTTAAGAAGACAAAATAAAGAAATTGAGATTTTTATCAATGCAGATTGTGTTGGATCTGTAACAGACAGACGATCTACTTCAAGATATTGCATATATTTTTGTAAAAATCTAATCACTTGGAGAACCAAGAAGCAATCAATTGTGTCACAAAGTAGTGCAGAAGTAGAATTCAGAGCTCTTGCACTAGGTATTTGAGGAATATGGCTAAAATGGATACTTTATTTGCTATGAATCTCAGTGTTAGGTTCGATAAAGATGTTTTGTGATAATCAATTTTTTAGTCAGCATAGCAAAGAATCTAGTGTATCATGATAGAACAAAACACGTCTAGATTGATAGACATTTTATTAAAGAAAAAATAAAAATTGGTGTGATTTCTCTTAAATATATTTTAGCAAACTATTAGATTGCTGACATCTTAACTACGGTAGTGCCTAAGGAGACATTTGAAATAATTATAGGTTTGATCAACACATACAACCTAGCTTGAGGGGGAGTGTGGAAATTCAGTTTAAAAGATTACATGCCTTAATTATTTTTTCTTTATTTGTTTCTTAAAATAATGGGATATTGGTATTATTATAGCAATTTTTTAATTTAATGTATTTCCTAATTTACTGTTTTCCTTGTTTTGGTTCCTTGTATCTCTATTTAAACCATGTAACATCTCACTAAGAGGCATGATTATCAAATAAATATCTCTATTTCTTCAATAATAAAGGAAGCTTTTTTTCTAAATCTATTAACGATATCTTTATTGGATACTCTCCAGATTTATTCACTCATCACTAAAGAAATTTATAATTCTATGTGCATATTATTTCTTGAACTCCAATCTTATTGTTTTGAAGTTAAAATTGAAGGGGAGGGAATTCAATATCAATTTGATTTTGAATTTATTTGATCATATACTATCATCTCTCATCAAACATGGACAATGAACATTTCTCTTAACTCCTCATTCAACTTACTAAAGCTCCAACAAAACCACAAATTCTCTCATCATCTTATAAATGCATCCAACCAATTGAATCTTCATCAAAGTTTCAAACTCCCTCATCACCTTGTCAATTCAACCAACCTATGGAGAATGAGCTTAGCATTTATATTGAGGGTAAAGAAAAACTGTGAAAGAAAGCAATCAACACATCTCCAACACATAAGAACTTAAGTCTTATTCAAGGAACAATGAAGTACAAGCCGGAAAGAACAAATTTATAAATGATGATATTGATTCCCATTATTTTATTACCTTAAGAAAAAGGGTTGATGTCATGCGCTAAACACTTAATCTATGATTTCATGACTTGCAAAGGGTTTTCACTTGGGTGTCGTAGTTTTGTTACTTCTCTTGATAAACTACAAATTTCAAATAATATTTATGAAACTCTCAAAATCCTTGAGTTGAAGAAAACTGTAATGAAAGAAATCAAAGCCTTAGAAAATAATGATATGTTGGAAGTTTGTGAACTTGACTAGGAAAAAAAATAGTTGGATGTAAATGATTATTTGTAGTCAAATATAAATTAGAAAACATGGATAAATTTGAAGCCTGCTTTATTGCAAAATAGTTCACTCAGTCATGTGATATTGAATATTGAGAAAATTTTTCCCATCGTCAAACCCAACACAATGTAACTTTTGATTTCTCTTGCAACAAATTTGAAGTAGCCTCAACATCAACTTTACATTAAGAATAATTTTCTTAATGAGGATCTCGAGGAGGAATTATATATGGAGATCCCACCTAGATTGAAAAATAAGAGAAACATTAATAGGGTATATAGACTTAGAAAAGCTCCAAATGGTCTCAAATAATCTCATAAATGGTTTTAAAGATTCACCAGATATGTTGAAAAATGTGATTTTAGTTGATGTTAAGCTGATCATGCTCTCTTTATCAAGAACTCACAATTAAAACTTTGTATTGTTATTGTTAATAGAATTTGAGTCTAAAGACTTGGGAAATCTAAAAGTATTTTTTGGTTTGGAAGTACTACAATTAAAACTTGGTATTGTTATTCTTAAAATAACTTATATATTGAACTTGCTTTAAGAAACTCAAATGTTTGGATGTATGATCACAAAAACTCCAATGAACTCAATAAAAAAAATGGGGATTGCCACTTATAACACATCCGTTAATTAAGATAGATATCAACATCTTATGGACAAACTCATTTATTTCTTTTTTACCAATCTTGATGTTGGGTTTCTTGGTTATAAGCCAATATATGAACAACCTTACTAAAGGTTACACAAAAGCTATTAATCACATTCTAAAGTACCTTAAAATGATACCATGAGAAATCTTATCATATAAAAGTTATCTAGCTTGGAAATCAAAATTTTTATTGATGGTAATTGGGCTGGAGATGCGTCTGACTAAAGATTTACATCTTGTTATTCTATTATTGTACGAGGAAATTTATTTACAATGAGAAGTAAGAAATAATATATGGTCTCAAGAAGCAGTGCTAAAGCTAAATATAAGGTAGTGACAACTAGTATTTGTAGAATGTGGTTAAAAGATTGTTAGATGAACTAAACATAAGTAAACAAATCTTTAAAGCTTCTTGTGAGAATTGGGTTGTCTTAAGTATTGCCAAAAATCTTGTTTGTCATAGTAGGACTAAAGCCATTAAGATAAATAGAGATTTTATGATAGAAAAAAAATGTAAATAGATTAGCTCAATCAATCTATATTTTAAAGAACTTTCAAATACTTATATCCTCACCAAAACTTTACCCATAATGAGTATTGATAAATTAATCAATAAGTTAGTCATGATCAATATATATAATCCATTTTGAGGGGTTTTGTATAATCTCAATCTAGAGTAAGTTATCAACAAGCCATGGATAACAACTCCAACAATTTACCATCTATGATAATCTAACAATCCATATATATATATATATATATTTATCAAACACAATCCAACAATCAATGCTTCTTACAATCCATTTCTATTTTGTAATTAATTTTAGATTCTAGAATAAATATGGGTTTCCCAATTTGTTTCTTTTCTTGTTAGTTATTTTTTATACATATTTATGCACAACTCATCTTGTGAAAATAAAATTGCGTCATGTAGTCTCTTATCTTCTACTCTTCTCTCTTCTTATTATATTTTTCAATATTATATCGTAAGACTCATTGTTTAAAAAGGCATTCAAGAAGTGTGTCATTGTCTCGAGGCTTACTCCTCACTCAAGCATACGCCTCAAAGTACTTTGAGGTGGTGTGTCATTTTTTTAATAATTTTATAATTAATATATTTTAATATTAATATATATTTTAAATTACTATACTTATTTATCTATTTACCTCACAGTCTCACATGAGTTAGAGTTCTTAATTTTGAGTCGTTCCTCTCTCCTAGATCATGTGAGCTAGTGTTACTCTTCTCCTCTAAGCAGCATGAGTTAGAATCTCTAGGCAACGACGTGTTTCCGAGAAGTGCAAGCTAAAGCAATGCCTTTGTCTTCCTCTGTGTTATTAATCTATTATTATTTTATTTAAAACTATATTGATTATATTGTTAATTGCTATAATGAGTAAGAAGTAAACTATAGTAGTTGAAAAAGATTTTAAAGATGATTAGACATATTTTGAGGATAACCGTTATTTCATATAATGATTTGTTTGAAAATGATGAAAGTGATGATGAGGTTACATGAAATCTTATTTCAATTTTATATTTTATGTTAATAATGAGATTATGATTTATGATAATGAATTAGGTGAATACGTTGATAGTTTATTATATTTATGAATTATTTATAATTTTATGAATTTTAATTTTTCTATTTTGAGGCTGATGCTTCGATTTGTCTTGAATTTTACACTTCGCCTTACTACAACAAAATGTCTTAGTTCTCAATTTTGACTTTTTTTAACATTGGTGAGAGTTGATAGTTGGAACAACTCATTTTTATTGGAGAGCCATACTTAGATCCCTTAAAGTGTGATTTTAACTCAGAGAAAGAAAAAATTGTTATGTGATGTAGATATATGTACATTGATACCAAAAGTTGAGTGTTATGATACTATTTGATATGGATATAAGAGATTCAAACACCAATTGATGTAGATAGATGCATTCTATTTCTAGAAAATGATTTAGGTAGAGAGAATGCTCAAAACTGCCCATTTGTGAAGCCATCTTGTGCATATGTAAACTAATTTAGTGAAAAAATTGAATGCTAAAGTTGTCGAGAATCAAATAGACAAGAAATTGAACTTTGAATCACTCAAGTTTAATGAGAACTAGAAAAAAGCATTAAATATTTAGAGGGGGTCATAAAGGTTTTGAGTTAGAGGGGATAGAAAGGGAAACCAAAAGGTATATAATCACATTATGGAGATATATTTCATGAAGTAAGAGTGAATGCAAGAAAACTTAGATGAGGAGAAAGAAGAGGATATGAATATTTTCCAATTCATTTTAACTCAAATTTGTTGCTATTTAAAGCTCACATCATCTTTTGTATAGAGAAAAATATATGATTTTATAATTAAGTCCAAATAAAGGATAATTACAATCATATATTGAAGAGATGCGAAATGATTTGGATTATTTGTGTACTTTATTGGGCCCTTCTCTCTCTCTCTCTATCTCTCTCTCTATACAAGAGAGTTTTATATTACAATTTGTAATTTATACCCATGAAAACTAATTACATTAGAAATAGAAGAAGACATTTAGTTTTCATCATTTATTTTTTGACAATTTGAGGGGAATTTTCATTAATTGAGCCCCAAGGATTGCTAATGATGGATGGTAAGATGGCCAACAAGCTTTACAATTCCATGGATTGTTAAGCTAACCACTATTTATGCAAATATTCCAAAAGATGTAGAGTAGATGCTTTCTTACCTAAGTTGGAGGTTTTATGGAATGTGGAGCTCAGTAGTTCTTTGTTCAAGACTTCAGCCAACTACTTGTTTATTTGAACATATGGGATACATACTGCTCTACTTTTTTAGGGGAATTTACATACCTAGCACACAATTCTTATACATTTACATATCTAACACTAAGACTTTCGCATTTACTTAAAGAGCACCTAAATCGTTAATATTACATTAAAAATAGCATTTTCATTAAGTGTTTTAAATGAAATGCATCTTTTCATGCATAGGAAAAGTGTTATATTTGTAAATATCAAACTTTGGTATTAGATATGTAAATGCATAAGAATTGTGTGCTATGTATATAAATTTTCTTTTTTTTATGGGTGTTGATTGATTTTTGTGTGTCAACTGGATTGTGTGTGATCTTGGTTGTTGATTTATCATCATAGTATAACTTCATAGTATATTCTCATTTAATTCTTAATTCATCTTGTATAATTTTGATTCATAATAGTTCACATTCCTGGTAGGCTATTGTCTAAAATTTAGTTTTAGCACTAGGGCCATTAATTGTTTTTTAATTTGTTTAATGATTTGATTCTCACCTAGGAAAGTGTAGTAACCAGCAATATACCTTTTATTTATAAGCGATATCATCTAATTGGCATCAATGTTTGCTTCTAACTTGGGTCTTTTAATTCTTTTGAGTAAGATTCTTCTTTATGGTGTTGCTTTGAGATAGTGAAGTTTTATATGCTGCCTGTAGATGTGTTTCTATAAGATTTGTATGCATTGACTAATACTTATATCATAGGTTATGTTTGATCTTGTGTAGGGAAGGTAGATAAGCTTATCAGTTTGTCTTTGATACCCTTTTTGTCAACCTCCATACTATCACTCACATCTCCAGGTTTGTGGCAATATTCAATTGAAACTATTGAGGGCTTGCATTCCATCATCTCATTTAGTAGATTGATGTATTTTCATTGAGATAAATATGATAGCCTTTGAGTAGACCACTTCAATTCCATGGAACTATTTGATTCTTCCTAAATTTTGGACTTTAAATTCTTTGGCTACTTGATCTTTTACTCTGATTATTTCTTCGAGATAATTTATTATTGTCATGCCATCCACATATATTATGAAAACTGTAATTTTGCCACCATTGAATTTCTTTATCAATGGAGTGTGATCTTTGAGGCATTGTTTGAATTTCATCTTTTTATGGTTTTGGTAAACCTTTCAATCTATACACTTGGAGATTGTTTAAACTTGTATAGAGCTTTCTTTTATTTGTATATATGATTAGTACTGAAATCTTAATTAAAACTTGATTGTGGTTCCATAAATACTTCTTCTTTTAGTTCATCACATAAGAATACAATTTTTACATCCAACTATTTTAAGGACCAGTTTAGGTTGGCTGCTAGTGTTTAGCTTTGCGGCTTGGGCAAAGTTTTTTCATAACCCACTACATAAGTATGAGTATAGCATTTTGCCACAACGTTTAGGCTTATACCTTACAAACGTCTTATTTTGCATTGTATTTGATAGTCTATACGCTCTTACATCCAATTAATATCTTTCTTTTTGGCAATTCCCTAGCTCCCACGCTTGATTTTCTTTTAGAGCTCTCACTTCTTCAAATATAGTCTTTTTCATTCTTTATTCTCAAGTGCTTCTTGGATTGTTCTTAGAATATTGATATTATTTATCTTAGCAAGAAAAGTTGTGGGATGAAAAATATTACAATGCAAAATAAAGTTAACTATTAGATGTTGGGTGCATGTTTGGGTTTTTTTTCCTTATTGTAATAAGAAGAATTATGTTATAGTTTTGAGTTTCACGGGAAGAGATCATACCTTTACTTCTTGGCGACTATCTTGGAATTTGAATGCTTGAAAATGCTTTGTTATAATGTTGGACTTTTTTTGTTTTCTTTCTTTTTGAATATACCTTTTGTAATGGTTTAGTTCATTAGGATGGATTTTGTTTGAGTTGTTTAGGGTGGCTGAATCTATCTGTTTGGAAGTGTCAAAGTTATTTGAGTCTTTTTCGATCAGTTGGATGGTTTTGAGATCAAGTGTGAGGAAATCAGAGTTGTCTTCATTCCAAGGCTTCCTTGACATACAATTTTGGTCATAAAAATCTTGATTTTTCAGTAAAGGCACCATCCAAGGAGATGAAAATTTTATAGTATTGGGATGATATCGCTTATACTTTTGTTGAGTCAAAAGAGTTTATAATGAAGAGGCAATATATAGCTTTTGTGTCTAGTGTTTTGATGCCGTTGATGGACATATGTAGCATTTTTCAAAGATTTTTGGTCAAAATGGTGAGTATTTTTTGTCCGAAAAAAATTCAATGAAGGTTTTAATAGGCGTTTTGTTTTATTAAGTACTAATGAGGAGGTGATTTATTACCTAATAAATTTTTTGGAATATTCTTTTTTAAGAGTATGGCTCTAGCAATTTCAAAGAGATGGTTGTTTTTTTTTATGCATCCCCATTTTGTTGTGTGGTATCAGTACAAGATGATTCATTGAGTGATGTCATTTTTGTGGTGGAAAAATGATAAGGTTTGATTAAAATATTTTCCCCATTACTAGAGTTAATGCATTTAATAGTTGTTCCAAATTGGGTAATTATCATTTTAGGGAACATGGGAAAGATTGTATTAACATTACATTTATTTTTCATGAGAAAAAAAATTGGCTATGTGTGAGTACTTGTTTGTGGGAGTGGTAAAAAATCTAAACTCCTTAACATTAGTGACACGAGATAGTGCCTAGATGTTGGTGTAAAACAACATCAATAATAACAACAAGCCTTTATCCCACTATGTGAGGTCGGTTATATGAATCCTTCTTCTCTATTGTGTCCTATTATGTGTCAAATTCTCATTAATTTAAGTGTATTATGGTCATTTTTTATACACTTTAACCAAGTATTTTTAGGTCTACCTCTACCTTTCTATACATAAGGTAAATCTAATGCATCTACTCTCTTAACTGGGTCATTGAATGGTCGACGCTTTATATGGACAAACCATCTAAAGCGACTCTCTCTAATCTTATTTGCTACTGGAGCTACTCCAATTTTTTTCTGAACATACTCATTTCGCATTTTATCTCTAAGAGTAATGCCACTCATCCACCTGAGCATCCTCATCTCTACAACACTTAGTCTCATGCTTCTCTTTTATTAGCTAACATTTTGCACCATAAATCATTGTAGGCCTTACCATCTTATAAAATTTTTCCTTAAGTTTAAGCGGTATTTTTCTATCACACAACAAACCGGATGCATTCTTCCACTTCAACCATCCAACTTGAATTCTACTAGTAACATCTCCATCTATTTCACCATCATTTTGAACAATAGAGTCTAGATATTTGAATCGCTCACTCTTTTTAATGACTTGTTCATCTAATGTCACAACACTACCACTAGAACTTCTACAACTAAAATTATACTCTATATATTCAGTTGTAGATTTACTTAAATGAAAATCTTTAGACTCTACCTCCATAATTCAAGTTTCTCTTGGACTCCTCTCTAGTCTTATCAACAAGAAGAATGTCATCAAGAAAAACATACACCAAGGTACATCTTCTGTAAATGCCTAGTAAGAACATCCATAACTAAAGCAAAAAACATAAGGGCTTAAAGTCGATCCTTGATGTAATCCTCCTGAAATAGGAAAATATTTTGTCAATCCTCCTTGTGTTTGGATACAAGTAACAACTCTAGTATACATATCCTTAATGACTTAATTATAACCAATATTAACTCCTTTCTTTTCTAGAACTCTCTAAAGAACATTTCTTGAAACTTTATTATAAACTTTTCTCTAAATTGATAAATATCATATGTAGATCCTCCTTACTTTCTCTATACCTAACATGAAACCAAACTTATTGTGAGAAATTTTTGTATCACATTGTAACCTATGCTCAATTACTCTCTCCCATAATTTTAATGTATGACACATTAACTTAATTCCTCTATAATTTTCACACTCTTGTGCATCATCTTTATTCTTAAATATAGAACCAACAAACTCTTTCTCCACTCATTTGACATCTTTTAGTCTTTAAAATAACATTAAAAGATTTGTAAGCTAAGAAATTCCTAATCTCCTAAACATTTTCACATTTCTATTGGAATATTATTAGGTCCTACTGTTTTTCCACATTTCATTTTCTTTAAAGCATCTCTAACTTCAAATTTATTAATACGATGACAAAAATAAAATTCTATATTTTTGTTTAGGGTATTAAGGTTGCTAAAATCAATCGTATTTTTAGATCCTTCATTAAAAAATTTATCAAAATTCCTCATCCACTTATTTTCAATATCCTTTGATAAGAAAAATATTTTATGATTTTCATCCTTAATATACCTCACTTGAACTAGATCTTTACTTCTTCTATCTCTTTGATTGACTAACTTATACATACATCTTTCACCTTCCTTGGTATTCAATCTATTGTATAAATCACTAAAAGCTAAATTTTTTGCATCATATGTTGCTTTCTTAGAATTTTTACAAGCCACTTTATATTTTTCCTAATTTGTCGAGTTTTTATATCTAAATCAAATTTTATAACAATACTTTTTATTTCTTATCTTTTCTTGCACATTTTGACTCCATCACCAACTATTTTTATTAAAAGAAGATTTTTCTTTTGATTCTTTAAGCACATTTTTTGCAATTTGCTTAATTTCACATGCTATTTTTTACCACATAATATTAGTTTTCTTATGAACATCACAAATTCTAAGCTCTTGTAGCTTGCTTTTAAAAATATTTTTATCAGTGTTCTTTAAGTGCCCCATCTAATCTTAGGATAATAATTTGATTTATTTTTCATCTTCAATCTTTCATCTTAAAATCTAAAACTGACAATCGATATTGGGTACTAAACTTTCACTGTGACTAAATAATTTATTTTATTAGAAAAATAATCAATTTATATTTTACTAGATCTATTTTATAAGTAATAATATGTCTTTTCTTAAATAAAATACAAGAACTACAAAATCACCTAAAAGAAAATCTAATATAGTCCTATTTTCTTTATTAGCCACTCCAAATCCAGCTATAATAAATACTTTTAAAATTTTTTATCACTCTACTAATATGCTTATTTAAATCTCCTCTAATAAATATTTTTTCTTCAAGAGGTATCTTTTGTATTAATCCCTCTAATTTATTCCAAAATTTTCTTTTTAGTCTACATCCAAACTTACTTGAGGAGCATAAACACTTATAACATTGATAATCTTAGTATCAACAATAATCTTAAAGCTATAATTCTATCTCCAAATCTATTAATATTTATAATATTATCCTTCAAACTTTTTTCTATAATCACACCTATGTCATTTCTAATTCGACTTTTACTAGAATACCAAAGTTTAAAACCTTAATTATCAATCTCCTTGGCCTTCTCCTTAACCCATTTAATTTCTTGAATACATAAAATATTTATCTTCCTATGAACCATAATATCAATTAATTCTATTAATTTACCTGTAAGAGTATCTATATTCCAAGTTAAAATTCTAGTTTCATGGACTGACTTCTTTACTCGCATTCGTCCATAATGTGGGAACCCTTGCTTATTTAACACGCACTGGCCATAGCTGCCCTTGCACACTTTCATTGATTTCAATCATACAACGCCGGGATGCCTAGCATTAACACAATGTTTTAAAAGATTCATGTCATAATTATTTTGACAAGTTTTATGCCGGCTATCGACTGCCTATCGCAACCCTCCACTTTTCACATCTGGACTTGGGATTGGCAAAGGTAGTGTTGCCTAGATGTTGGTGTAAATTATGGAAATTGGTATTAATGTTTTTGAGTTTCTTAGTGTCAAAGAAATTTGTGGTGTTTTGCCATGTGACATGTCCCATATTAGAACTCCTCAGCTTTTATTTTATTTAATAATGTTGGTAGAAATATGGATTTCAATACACTAAAAGATGGACCACTTGATATGTAGAAACCAATTTTGTGCCCTTCTTTTCTCCAAATTTTTAGATAAATAGGATTGGGGTAGATGATTATTAGTACTTGTGCCTAGATTGTATAATCTATCTTGTTTATTAGCACATTCCTTATTGTTCGGTTCTCCGGTAGACATTGAGTAGGATAAAAGAAAATAGGACTTCTTTTTAGTGGTATAGGTGTTTTGTGATGATAGTTGGAGGCAGTGGTGGTGGATTTTTAGTGGCAAATAGTAGGTTGTGGAGGATAGCAAGTGGGTGATTGTCTCAACAATAGGTGGTGGAAGGTGGGTTGGTAGACAATAGGTGGTAAAGGGGATTTTGGACTAAAATAAAATCATATAAACAAACTTTAGGACTTTTTTTTTCTAGATCTTTAATACCATAAAGAGAGTAAAAATGATTTAAATTATATGTGCATTTTATTAATGATCTTAATCCCTCTAATTATAGATTACAATTGTTGATTTCTATCTATGAAAATTAGTAATTACATTAGAAGTAAAAGAAGAAATTTTATAGCTTGCTGAATATAGCACAGCAATTAGGAGCATGGAAGATGATTCGAACTGCCTAAGCTGTTTGGTAGAACTTGTGATGAGCAATATGCTTCGATATAACATCTGCTGTAATTGCATTATAAACTTTTGTTCTTCGTTGCTTATAGTAACTTATTATTGTTGCCTTTCTTATAGAATCTTTGGTATCATGTATTAAAGCAGTAAAGTATCGGCAGCCAATCCTATATATCTCTTATAAGTTATCGGCAATATCTTATTTTACTCAAAATTATAATCCATCCAACCATTTTGATTTCATTTGGCAATTCATTGCTTTCCAACAATCTGTGTAAGAAGTCACAATGAAAATTCCTTCCTGAGCTAGTGATCTCTCCATGATTTTAGTATTATTGAGAAAATACTTTCACAACAACTCATTGCTCTTTGTGATAATAGTGCCGACTCTATTTCTTACAACTTACCACATCCTCTTATAACAGAATGAAGCCTTTATACGCTAGCAATATGGTCAAGAATGTGTTTCTAATCTTCAATTACTAGATTAACCAGAAAAAGCAGATTTTCACCAGGATTTCTCACCCATTCCCTCTTTTTCCCGTAGCTCACTTGTGCATGCACACGCATGAATCCGAAGAAGAAAAATAGAAAGTAAATGATTTCAATAGAGTTGGCTAGAAATTGTTGCAAGTGATGACAATGAAGACGTTAGAAACAAATGGAATGTCTGTCAAAACTTTCAAATGTATGACAGTTGTAAGGAAGTGAGAGAATCCAATAACAGGCTTTTAAGTTGGATAAGATGCTTTTGAATTGTGTATATGTTTGGCATGAATTTATACTTTTGGTGTTTCTCATGGTTATGCCTGGTCCATGTATATATGAAGTCTTATTGTACTTGGCCACAATCGTTCCTTGACTTCATGTAATTGAAAAAGCTGTAGAAGATAATAAAGGAGAATAATTTTGCTGAGTTAGCATTGTTAGAACAGTGCAGAAGCTGAAACCATTCTAATTTTTAAGGATGCAATGAAAAGAGACTGACGTCATGATCTGAACCCATGGATTGAGCTGAGATCATTCTTTAGTGGGCTAACTTATGAAGGATACTAATACGTAGTAAATTCCATGGTTATAAAATCAGAGACGTTTCTTTGTGTACTGGGGCAGATGGCTCTTTTGTTAGGGGAATTTAGAGGGTTTCACTTTGGGGACATTATTTTAATGTTTTATTGGCAGTTAGGAAGATTTAAATTTGTTGATAACTTAATACTATCCTATATCATCTTAAATATTGGCAGGAAGATGCTGAAATATATTGGATTTGATTTTCTAGTTTTTCCATAGTTATTTTGAATGTGAAACTGTATTAAAAAATGCTGAATGCAAAGTGTTCGGTGCAAGGCTATTGGAAATCATATTTAATGGTTTGGTCATACATGCACATCAGAAGCAGAAGATAATAATGCAGATAGATATGATTGTATACAAAGAGGTTAAATTAAAGTTAGGCTGGCTAGAAGCTGTAACTAAAGGGTTGCATAAAATAAACTTAGCAATGCATGTAGCACACAACATAAAAGAATGGAGAAGGATCAATAGCCCATCTCAAATAGTTGAGATAAGCCAAATTAAGATGATGCTCGTAACATTTGGCTTCTTTGTGTAATTTATTTCTTGGTTGAGTGGAATCCTTATATACGTCCATTTAGTAGTTTATATTTATAATTAAAGATAGATTTTTGTTGCAAGTATTGCAAAAAGAAAACTACTATTGCATTGGGTTTGATGGTTTCATTTGATGGATGCATTGCTTACTGTGCTCTGTATGGCCTTTCCATTTAGTTTCCCAATTATAATTGTTTCGGACTCCCTTGTTATTGGAGCCAACTATTCAGTTCTTTCTTAGAAATCGTACTATTTCTGATTTGCTTGTGCCCATATTTATGAGAAAAAAAACTGTGTTTCTATTTAAAGGTTAATCTAAGAGGAGATACAAAATATATTAGACAAATTCCTTGGGAGTATTTTGTGAGAAGTTAATATCATAAAGATATTTAGGTAAAATATAGAGTTGCAATAAAGTAGATTTTATGATTTTTACTGTTGGGCTACTAAGAAATCACTAGAAACTAAGTTGATTATGCTAGAAATGAGAAGTGATGAATTTCCTTTAAAAATAGGAAGGATCAAGTTCAAATGATTATGTTAAAGAGCTTATAAGAGTAACAACTTTTAAAGATAAGATCATGATATAAGTATTTAGCTGGTTTGGCATACTGAATTTTGGTCGAGAGATACATTTAACTCCAAAGTATTTGGAAGAAGAAATAATATATGCATAATGTGGCCAAAAGTTTTGTAAAAAGACCAATACATTAGAAAATTGATTCATAAAGCAAACAATAAATAGTTGCATGAAAGGTGTGAAATTTTTCTATAATTATAAATGCTGTTGATATGTTGATTTTTTTAGAAAAATGAAAAAGGAATAATTTTGATAATATATTTGGTCAACAATTTTAGAGAGATAATGGTGTTCTTTTTTCATTTTTAATAACATTTCATGATAGAAAAATGCAAAGTATATTCATCCAAATTATTTAAAATTTTAGCAACAAGGGTTTGCATGATATTGCCACTAATGCAACAGAACTATTATGAAACTTATAAAGAGTATTTGTATCTTATGAATGCATGTTTGATGCAAGATCATTCAGGGTTAAGGAGTTATCTAATACAACTAATATGATGCATTTTGTGCTTTTCTTTAAAGAAAAATTGAGGATTCACAAATGCAACTTATCAGTTAATCCACTAATGCAAATTATTTAAATAAAAAGCAAACAAAATTAATCTTCAACTCCAATTAATAGTAAAATATCTATGAATTTTGGAAGGAATTTAAAAACAAATCAAATCAAAAGGCAAATAAACTAATTATCATAAAATCAAAACTATCTCATATTCTTTTTGGCAAAATGAGTGATCAAGTTATTTAAATAAGTGAACTTTTTAGATATCTTGGATTTATTGTGCTATTTGATGGTGAAATAGATATGGATGTTATTAGTAGAATTAAAGTTGGATGGTTGAAGTGGAGAAATGCAGATGTTGTTTGATAGAAAGTATCGATTAGACATAAAATGAACATTTTATAAGATGGTGGTGAGACTTGTAATGCTTTATGGCGCAGAACGTTGGCCAGTAAAAGAGAAGCATAAAGTTGAGTTAAAAGTTGTAGAGATGTGGATGTTCAGGTGAATGAATGGCTTTACATTTAGAGACAATTGAAAATGAATATATACGTGAAAAGGTTGGAGTAGCTTTAGTGGCAATTAAGATTAAAGTGAATTTCCTTTGATGGTTTGGTCATATAAAACATCGACCACCTGATGATCCAGTTAGGAGAGTAGATGTATTAGATTCAACTTATGTTAAGGAAGACAGAGGTAGATCTAAAAAGACTTGGTCGGAAGTATACAAAATGATTTTATTTTATTAGAATTAAATGAAAATATGATATTTAAAATGAGACAATGAAGGAAAAAAAATCATGTAGTTGACCCCATGTAGTGGGATAAAGGCTTACCATTGTATTCTTTTTTACTAAAATTAAGAGCACTGAATTAGCCAATAACAAACTATGTTAAAGAAACAAAGAAGAAATGAAATTACTTTTTTAGTTATCAACTTGAAAAGCTTCTTCTCATGTTTGAAATAGGTTTGAAGAAAACAATGCAGTTCTCATTTAACCAGATTCAACCATATAAGTAATTATATTTCAACATATGCCATTTAAACAATTATCCTATAAAGTATCATCAAAATCACTAAGTTCTTGGTCAAATTCATGAACGTCAACAGAATCATTAAATTTCATTATTGTTATCATCATCTATATGTAGGCTCCTGTTAGGACAATCGCTTGCATAATGTTCAATTTGATGACACTTAAAGAACGCTTTTTAGTAGTTTTAGACCCATATGTTTTTAATTTCCACCAACGTTATAATTTATTGTAGTGTTACTATTTACAGATGTGATAGGTGAAATAAACTTAATTTGATCACTTTAATAAAAAGATGTACTACTAGAGCATGTTGCAAACCTCACATAAGAAACCTGCACATTGGTTAAAATTATAACGCAAGTTAAAAAATATGCTCAAATGATGGACTAAGGTGTGATATTTCTTTTGATATCAGATCTCAAACCAGATCTAAACTTGGAGTGTGGTTTTTGGATCTTGGGTGATTCCAAAATGTGACAATATTTGTTTATATTTTCAGTCATAATTTTTGTTCCTTGTTTTAGCTACTTAAATTCATCAAGTAATATGCCGCAATATGACAAAGACAATATTATCTTTTTGAAATTTCTTTTAATTTAGGCAAAGTTGCTATAGGTTCTTTTCCTAACCTCTATAATTTCCTCTCCATACTCATCAAGTAAATTGTAGCTTAATCAATTAAGTTCCTTTTCAAAAATAACATAGGTCATTTTATCTGAAATCTCATTCAAAACAAAAAAATATTATGTCTAATGGCCAATTAGTAAAAACTTTATGTTCAATTTTATCATCATGGATAAAAATTTGAAGTTGAACTTTTCTGTTATGTCATTATGTATGTCAAAATTTTGATATATATGATTTTTATAAGCTTCGTTATTAAATTATTTCAACCACGATAATTTCTGTATCTTCTACCAAAATTAACATTCAAGTGAATTGGTTCATCATTGTGATTGGAGTACACTTCATGTTTATGTGCAGAATTTGATTAACTTCTAAATGGTCGATTTTGATTTTGCTTATTCAACAATTCATTCAATTGTTTTTCACAAAATTGTTAAAATCTCATTCACACTTAATCTTTTAAGTTATTTGATAATTAGCTTCACTTACGAGTGACATTGTGACAATCTATCTGATACCAATTTGATATAGGATGACTCAGGGTTATGATTTGCAAAGACTTCATATATCACAAGTTGTCAATTAATCCAATAAATTACTTTATTTAATTGAAAACTAGCAATAGTAATATTTGAGTTCATCTGATAATAAATGATTGTAAATATATGTGGATCTTGTAAACAAGTAAAACATATTTATTTTTTTTCTTTTTTTTTTAACAATTCTAGAACCGTCACCCAAAGTCTCACATGAATGCTCAATTATGCCTTTCCATATTTTACTTGTATTTTTACATGTCAAAGCTTATTGGCTTTTACTACTCATTTGGGATTGGAATGATGAGTTTTTTGATGAAATGATTTAAAAATTCTTATAATTATCAAGCTTGACATTGCAAATTATCTTTGAAGTTATTCAATTCCTTTCAAAAAAAATATTTTGAATGATCATAATTATTTTTGAAATCCTTAGGGGATATAAGTGGTTGTGTTAAATTTGGGCTTATAGTGGGCACACAAAACTCTGCACATCACTACATGTTGTTATGCTTGGTTCAAAGTTCATGGACAAAAGGTTGAATGGGTGGTGTATCCAACTATAGAGAATGTGTGGGAGACAATGAAATAGTTTATATTTCATGATTAAATACATTTAATTTATCATATCAGGAAGAAAATATAATAATAAATAACAATAGTAATAATAATAATAATAATCAAAATCATTCTTAAAAATAGGTGAATGGAGCTGTAATATTGTTTTATAAAATCAGACAACTGTCTTTGAATTAAGCTCATCTCCTCAAATTTTGTAGAACTTTTCTAGTTATGTCATTTTGATAGGCCGCTTTGAGGACCAAATTTAGATTTTTTTTTTATCTCTTTATCTTTTATTTGATTTAATTTTTAGATGGAATCCTTGTACTTTTAGTGTACCTTTGCACACATGCTATGTAGGAAGTCATGCATATTTTATTATATTTGTAGCCTCCTATGTCATTTTCAAGCCTTTTTTTATCTTCTTTTACAAAAAGTTGGAAATATAGAAACTCTTTTGCAACTCCCTTTCCTTATTGTACTATTGGTTTGCTTGGTTTTCTATCTCTTTTTAGTAATTTTGAAAGCTCTTTTAACTTTTTTCGTGACATTGATCTCCTTTTCTATAATGTCGTTTTCTTGAAGGGGTATTTTCCTACTTTATAGATGAACTTTCTATGATAGGTGAAGCTTTTCTTTTCTATTCATCAACACAAGTAAAGAAAGTTCAAAGACTATAAGACAATCAACATTGATTATAGGATAAATATCCTTGTAGGAAAAAAGTATTTGATCTGTAATATTATCAGCAATCTCTAGAAGGATCTTGAATGATATATATGGGATTGTCTTTGATCTTTTTAGCATCTTCAACTTCTCCTTCCCTAGTTGGAACCACAACTTACCTTCTTTTTGGAAGGTTTAAGGTATTTTATTTTGGTCATGATGGGCTTTATATTTTTACGATGTTTTCAAGCTTTTTTTATGGATATTGGTGACTCTTTGTTCAAAAGATATTTTTATTGATCTCCTTTAACGTCTCCTTTACTCATAGAGATATTGAACAAAGTAGCTATTATTTTGTAGCATTAAGATTACTACAATCTTGAAAATAAACATGAACATACCCTGCATAACTGTGCATATCTGAGACATAGAATTTGGTTAATCTCATACCTTCTCTTTTATAAATGGTGGTTGAATGAATATTATTTTAGATTAATATTCAATTATGAATGAAAATTAAAAGATTCCCTCTTAAATTCTTTCTTCTTTCTCCATCTCTATCCCATGATTTCTCTCTCTTCTATTGTTCCTTCTCATGAGAAGTTGAATTCTTAATATTTCAATCTTACATCATATCTCTTTGATTGTATGTCTCGACTTTTTAGTATTGGTTTCTCTTAGTTGTGTGCAACAAAGATTCATAGTGAAGAAATCAAAAGTCCATCACATTGGTTGCAAAATGTTATTTTTCCATCAATTTGATATTAGAGCTAATTTAAAAGTAATTATATTTAAATTCTAGTCACTTTAATCTATTCCTTACCATCATCAAATTCCATGTAAAAAGAGAAATAAAAAGTCAAAACCCTAAACTTAATACTAACCTTAAAATTATGTGAAATTCTCATTTATAACTATGACATCTTCATTGCCAGAAAACCGACTCATATAAAATTTATAGATTTTGTTGTGAGGTGCATCACAAACATAAAAAACCAATCTACCAAACTATAAAATTTGTTATTAACACCTTCGTCATTAAGCTCATAAGTATTCAACATTATTATCTATGTCGGTGAAATGTGTACTTTGTGTCATTAGCTTTAAACATATTTTGTTCCTCTAATTGTTACCAAGATAGCACGCCCTTATGATTAGTGAGAATATTGAAAAGGTATCACATAAAATAGTTGAATAAATCAATCAATTATCATTCATATGAATACATATGATCATAATTCTTGTTCTTATTATATTACAATTATAATGAATCATATTTTAGTAGTTCCTAGGATTATAATAAGTTATATTACTGTTATGACTTTCATTTTAATCATTTTCAATCATGTATATTATAAATCACCATAAAAACAAGCAATATTATTGCTTCTGATCATGGTCAATATGCTTATGATGATGTGTTGTCTTATGAAAAATATCACTATCATCAATAATATACATCTTTTGATGATTATGCATGTGATCTTACCATCCCTTCCTATCTAAAATCACTTTATCGTGATTGTGGATCATATCATTCATCCATTTCTCATCGTTCAAAAGTTTAAAAATTTGTGTAATTTCAGAAGTTTAATCATTTGTTTGTCTCCACCAATTAAAAAAGTTGATCGTTATGCTGAGTCGATATATGATGATTACAATTGTGATAATCTAGGCTCTCTAGATGAGCTATATGATGAGAATCAAGCATCATTAATCAAATCTAATCTTGAGGTTATGCCTTATTCTTTAACTTAAGTTAGAGCTAAATAAAAAAAAATAAAATAATAATAAAATAAAAAATAAAAAAAAAAAAAATAAAATAAAAACTTAAGTTAGAGCTTTGTATTTGAGCCTTTGATATTGAGATATGTTTTGTTATTGTCGAGATGAAGGGATATATTGATCAAATGTTTATGATTTTTTTAATAAATTGTATTTTTGATATTCAAGTTGATCCATAAAATACATAAATTTTACATAGTTCCTCACAACAAAAAGTGTAAATTGAGTTTGTTTTACCACATCTACTATTGTAATGTGATTATGGGATCTTCTATAGTATTTGTTGAATTTTCGGCTATGGTACCACTATTATAGTACCACAACACAATAGCACCCCCACTCTCTGCTGTGGTGGGGCGTACTCACTCTTCAATCAAAGTAAACAATTTGCACACAAATTAAGGTCTTGTACCATTATATCAAACACTTTATGACCCTTGCATGGCAAGACGTGTGCCTCCATATAGGGCAGCCAGTTCCTTTGTATTTTTTTCCCTTATTTTTTTTTATTCCTATTTTGTAATGTCATTAAAAGATGTATATATGCCTTCCCTATTATACAAAGTGAGAGCAATAAATATTCTTGAGAGTTTTTTCTCTGTTATTTTATTTTCTAAATGGTATCAAAGCGAAGTTAGGGTTCTCCTTCCAACCTTGTTCTCTTTTTGTAAGGTTAGAGTTTTCAACTCCAGCCTTATTTCTTTTGGATTCTCCTTCTATTTATTATATATGGGTTCTTTGACTTTCCTTTAAAGGAATCAATCATGATTAATTGTTAAAATCAAACTAAGGTAGAACTCCAGGATTTTAAGTATTTTATCATTTGAACTAAACAAATTATCTTAAATTGGCTCAAATTATGAAGACAATATTGACTTTGTTTTGATAATGATTTGTGGTCTAATTTTTGAGATATTTGCGATGAAAATTTTTAAGTCCCAAGGGAAGGAACTTTTTGTCATTGATCCTCTCCAAATATTACAAAAAGAAATGACACACCAAAGACAAATACTTGAAGCTCTATGGAAAGCTACAAGATTATGGAGGAATAAAAAATAAAAAAAAGGATAAGCCTAGCTAGTGGTGTCAGAAGGTCTCAATTTAGAAGAAATTGATAATGAGTTTTTTAATTCTTAAGAATATTCAACCGGATCTTGCTCTTTTGCTCAGAATGATATAATTTTAAAATTTAACTTTTTTGGTGCCTCAAATAGTTCTTTCTTGTGATAGTTCTCTATTCATGAGCCATTGATTGCATGACCAACCTTGCTAATATATTTCAATTTACAAACCATATCTCAGCAATATGAAAATAAAAATTGTAATAAATCTTTAATATTTATTGTAAGATAGAGACATCTCATTCCTCCTAATTGAACTCTCAATAATATTTTGTATGCTCCACATCTTACAATTAACCTTTTATCTATGAATAAATTTATGAAAGATCATAACTATAAAATTATCTTCTTTACTGATCATTATATTTATAAGGATTTACTGCTAGAAAAAATGATGGATTAGCTCTTTTTGAGAATCATGATTAGAATTATCTTCTTTAATACTTTTACACCTCTCACACTACCGACATTATCTGAACACATTATTATAGATTATGGCATTATTTTTTAAAATTTTTTAGTGTATTTTTCTTCTCTTTTATAAATAGAAACATTAAAAATTTTTATTATAAAACTTGTGATTATTAAGTATTATTGTATTTTTTTTCTTGAAGGCAACTTTAGATCCTATAGTCCTTTTATATTATTTCATCTGATACTTGGGACCCTCTAAAATTTCTAATGTCTATAGAGCCATTGATTTTGTTACTTTTATTAATGCTTAACTCAAATGATCCAAAATATATTTAATTAAATAAAATTTTGATATTAACACAATATTTTTTATATTCACTATTATAATAGAGAATCAATTTAACTCTAATATAAAATTTTTGCTAACTAATGCTTGTGATTATATTAATCATATATTATCATAATTCTTTTAAAAAGTGGGTTTTATCTGCCAATATTTTTTTCCTGACACTCTTAAACAAAAGAATGACAAAAAAAAAAAAAAATTCATCACCTTCTAGAGGTTATTAGAATACTCCTTCACAATTAAATATGATAATGATATTGTGGGAAGTTATTCTAATAAATACCTATTTTATTAATAAAATATCTTCTAGAGTAAGTGATTCTAAAAAATTTCTAGTTTATTTGGTAGAATTTTTTCTTGCAAATAGCTTTTCAAAGATCCCTCTTAAAATTTTTGGATGCTTATGTTCATATCCATAAACAACATGGAAGAAAATTTGATCCAAGAGCTCTCAAGTGTGTATTTATCTGATATTTTGTTATATAAAAGGGGTATAAGTGCTATCACTTATGATGAAACTCATAGTTTCTTTACTCAAACTCATCTTCAAGAGGGGAATTCTTAACTTGAAGATAAGTTTGATACCTTTTTTATTGACATTCTTGTTATCCAAAATTCTAAATACAAGCTTTGAACCAATCATACCCATTGAGTTCTATATAAGAAGAACAAGCCCATCCATGATCTCTAGCAAATCTAGTACTTGGAATCATTACTAGGTAACACTGATCAGTCTATTACTATTTATATCCTATTTCTTAGTACACACCCTACCATAAATTTTCTCTTTCATAAAGTCTTTCTAACTAACATCAATACAAATATCATTTTTATTCCACAAACTTTATTTGAGGTACTTGAAAATAAGAATTGGAATGAGACTATGAGAAAAGAGATAAATGTATTAGAAAAAAATTCATATATAGGAGATTGTTGAATTACCAAAAGAAAAAAAAATGATAATAGGGTATAAATGGATCTTCAAAATCAAGTACAAAGTAGATGAGAGTTTGAAAAAGTACACTCAAAATTGATTGTAAAAGGGTATACTTACTCATATGGGAATGACTATCAAGAAACTTTATTTCTATTACAAAAATGAATACTATTCGTATTCTGATGTCTCTAACAGTAAATCATGAGCAACCTATACAATAATACATGATGTTAAAAGTACTTTCATACTTAGGGATGCGGATAAGTTGGTTTAACGGATTGAACAATAGAATTCAATAGCTCCTTGAAAAATAATTAGGTATGTAGATTGCAGAATGCCCTATACATACTAAAACAATCACTAAGAGCTTGTTTTAGTAATTTAGAAAGGCTATAGTCCGAGCTGGATACAAATAAAGCCAAAGAGATTGTTCTCTCTTCATAAATTATTTTTCTGATTGCGGAGCCTCAATTATTATTGTATATATTGTCGATATAATTGTTATATGTGATGAGTATTAGGAGAAAGAAGCACTTAGGAAAATGCTTGTTGGAGAATTCAAAATAAAATTTTTTTGAAAAATACTTTTTGGGCATGAAGTTCCTCAATTTGAACATGGGATATTTTCTCCCAAAAAATGTTATGAACCTACTAAAAGAAACCAAGATTATGTAGTCGAATCCATGTGAAACTTCAATTGAACCAAGGCAAAAAATTGACCTTGATGAAGAAGTAATTAATGCAAATACAGGACAATATCAAAGGTTAGTATGAAATTTAATTTGTTTATCTTACACCCATCCTAACATTGCATAACTTTAGTCAGGAAATTTATGAATAAATTCAAAATTCAGATCTTTAAGCTGCTCGCAGAAGTCTTAGATATTTTAAATCAAGCCCAAGGAAATGAATTTTTTACAAGAGGAATTATACTCTATAAATTGATGGATACACAGATGTAGATTATGCTTGATCACCAATAGATATGAGGTCTATTTTAGGTTATTGTACATTCTTGCAGGAGAAAATCTCATAACTTATATGAATAAAAAATAGTTTGTGATTTTAAGATTGAGTGTTGAAGCTAAGTTAAGGGCAATGCACTAATTTGAGCTCCATATATGCCTATAAGAAAAGTAGCCTATATATTCACCAAATGACTCTTTAGCACCTATTCAAAATATTATCAACAAATTTAGCATGGTAGATCTCCACCATTCAGTTTGCGAGGGATTCATCTACCATTCAGTTTGAGGGGAGGTGTTGAATTTTTGGCTATAGTCTCATGGCTATAATGTTACCCTTCTTTCTATTTCGATGAGGCTTACTCATTCTCTAATTATAGTAAAAAGAGCTTAAGACATAGATCTAGGCCTTGTATCATTGGGTCAATTATTCTCTGACATTCGGATTGCAATTCGTGTTCCTCCTGGCCTTTTTTTATTTTAATTCTATTTTGTAATACTTTTAGAGATGTATATATTTTTCTCTATTTGTACACAATAATGGTAATAAAAGTTTTGATAGTTTTTCTCCATTATTTTATTTTCTACAATATTAAATTGATAAATAAGTATGATACATAGTGACAGTGAAAATTGAAGCATTTAGATTCTATTTCTTGTAATCAATTAGCACATGAAGTAATTCTATCACTTCGACCATGAAAACCATAATTACGAGGGCTTTCATATGAACTTTTCAGAGAAGAGTTCTATAATATTAGTGGAGTTAATGCATGCAAGACCTGCTTAGAAAATAATTCTAGATTGTTTTTTGAATATTAAATATTTTAGATTATTTAAGGATTTACTATAGCTTTATTAATATTTTTGATTTTTTTTTATTTGATATGACTATTATTGGATCCTACGGTCTGGTAATAACTTGTAAAAAATAAATAAATAAATAACTGAACAAGCTGGCACCCACTATTCTTTTACATTTATTTGTTAATATTATTGGGATTTTAAATTAACTGTTAGAATTTTAGGAGCTATTTAGATTTGAATTGAAGTTTGATTTTATCCTATAATCCTATTTTTATAAATAGGGGTTGCTAGGATGCTATTTGAGTCATTCTCTACTACATGGTTGCTCTCTGTTGTGGTTCCTTCTCAAAAGAATTGAATTCTCGTTACTTTTCTCTATCCGTATGTCTTTCTCTCCTCGATTGCATTCAGTCGATAAATGTTTATCTCCCTCAATTGTCACACTGTGTAAATTTGAGAGGAATATTGATCGAAGAAATGATAACCAGAAACTTTCCTAGGAGCAAACTTCTCTTCCGAAGTTCAAATTGGCAGTACTACCTAATGCTGCTGACTTCCAAAATCTGATTTCTCTTTGACTGCTATTGTGTATGCTCTTTGAATATTAGGCAATGCTCTAATTGTTGGAATGCCTTGAAATGAAGGAATCCATAGATCATGTACTTGATGGATCTATTAAAGATCTTTCAATTTACAAAACCAGTAGCTCCATTCAATCTATAGGTTGGCATCCAATTATCTCAATGAATAGTTGCTATCTGTTGAAGATGAGTCGAAAATATTATTGTTGTGTTTCTCATGATGTCATTTCGTCTCACTTAGGTTTAATTTAAACTGTCTTGTGGTTATGAGTGGTAATGTGATGATCTTTTATGGCCTTTGTTGTGGATTTGCTAGCTCCAAGTTTGTTGATCACCCATCGATCGGAGGAATTCCCATTCACACGTTTTTTCAATGTGGAGATTGAGATCATAGGAAAAGATCCTTCTAGAAAGCATTTGTGAAGTTTGGATGGATTAGAAATTTGATTAATGTTGGTCATCCAATATCGCGGCAACACGGTGTTACGAGACAAGTGACTTCATGTTAGACGATTTGCTGTAGTTTTTTCATAACTTTTTTTCATTTCTATTGTGAGAGAGTGAAGTCTTCTAGAGTGACTGAAGTGAAGAGTGACTTGAGTGCAATGCAATTAGTACATTTTTTTCTCAGTTTTTTATTCAGAGTGGATTTCTTGGTGCTGTGGCTTCATGATTTTTTCCTGTTTTCGAGTTTTCCACATTAAATTTGGTGTTCCTCCGTGTTATTACTTTTACTTTAGTTTTATTTGTTTCCTGTATGCTCTAAAATACTCGAACTGATTTTTAGCGCTTACTCTTTATCTCTCAACAAAAACTATTTCTACTTTATTTTATTTTTTTCATCTGCCAAATTCTCCATTCCTTTTGAGTGTAAATTTTACTCTTCTTTCAACAATTTGTTATGTATTATTGTTTGCTTATTTTTTCTGAATATTTAACTGACATAATGTTGTATTTATTGTCTTGTAGGGGTAGTACGGCCACGAAATTAGCGCTTGAAGGAGGCGTCACCCGGTAATTGAGCTCTCACCTCACAGATTTCCTTTCAAAGTAGATTCAGAAACTGCCCAATAAATAATCCTTTACACCTGAATTTCAATTATTTTATGCCTAAAAAAAAATTACATAAACAAAGTGAATATTAATTATCTACCAGGCTATGGTTGTCATCATTAGATAGCTCTGGAGATAATTTCTTCTCAAGAGATCTACAAAAAAAATGTTAGAATAATCAAGCAATTATCAATATCATTGACATTACCTCTTATGGTCTGCCAATTCTTCAGCAATTTGAAATTTGAAGATTTTCCATAACTAGTGGTTGTGCACTTTCAATTATTTATTCTGATATTAAGGAACCTTTACATAAATACCACACAATATTTATATATCTAACATATAACTTTCATATATATATTATATATATATATATAATACTTATGCATGTAAATATATATTTTACTTTTCAAAGCAGCTGATAGTGTTCTGTATGTAAATATTAAAATTTATGTGTTGGATATGAAAATATATGAGAATTGTGTGGTAGGTATGTGAATTTCTAAATATATAAATGTTAGTTTAAATTACCTCAAGAGTGGGGGAGTATTTGTGACAAAAATAGTATTGATGAGTTGATTTAATAATTTAAATGTGTATTATATAATTGTCATGAAATATTTTAATTTTAGTTGTTGTATAATGGTTTAAAGTTAAATAGTTTAGTTATATTAGGCAGTTGAAAAATATTAAAATCGCTTTTTTCTTAAGTTGCTAAAATTATTTTTGAACGTTTGATATTCTTTATTGTTTTTTTTTTTTCAATTATCTTAATATTATTGTCATCAAGAAAATGAAAAGAAACAGTAGAGCTTATGGCAACTTAAAAACGAACTTATTTACTGGTTAATGCCATTGGCCTTCAATTTTTACTTTGTTTTCTGATGGTTGGTTAAAATTATGGAAAATTGTAGTGAATTATTTAATGTTGAATTCTAGGTTCTTTGATTATATTTTGTTAAAAAAATTTCATTTTTAAATGAATTTTTTATCTTTCTTTCATAGTTTATCAATTTAGGAAATGAAAATAGTCATTCTCAGCTTAAGTTTGATTAATTATTTGAGCTCAGAGTTTTATTCTGAGTTTAAGGAGGTTCAAGAGTCAGATAAAAGAGAAAATAATTTTGATTTAAATAATTATTATTATATAAATGATAAAAAAAATTAAAAAATATTTGATGGAAATAATAAAAAATATTTGATAAGAATGATATATAATTTTTTAATATTTTTATAACTGTATATTTAAATTATTAAATTTAAGTATATTTTTAGTAGATTTTATATTAATATTTATTAAATGAGTTGGGTTATGAATTAAAGTTGAGATGGACATGATAGTTCATTGAGTTCTATTGATGGGCTATTTATCAGGCTGAGTTTGAATTAGAGTTTTTTTAGATTAGTTTCTTGAATATTTAATCCTCAAAAAATGATAAGTGATAGTCTTTAAAGTTTGAGTTTGAAGTCGATTGAATCGAAGCTCGAGCTATGAAAAAATTCAAAAAAAGAAATCCAAACAATGAATGCAAATATTCGAAGGAATTAATTTGAATTTATTTTCATCTATTTTTTTTTTAATTTGTTTGATTTCATGAGATCGAGGAAATCTTTGAAATAGAGCCACATTTAGCTGAATGGCTTGTTTGAGTCGATCTCGAATCTCAAAGTCAGTGACTTTTAAGGAAGCCATGATCTTCGGCTTTTATTTTAGAGCTAAAACAAGAATTGATTTGACTTACACAGTTACACTTTTATTTGTCATATATAGTACATTTATAATAATCTTATCAACTCATTTAATAATTTAAGGCTGTAATAATAAAATCTTACAAATATAGTAAGATTTCTTCATAAAATTTTAGAGACTTACATAATATGAAGAGTAAGATTATTATGAAATGCAAAAGAGTGCAATAATGAGATGAAGAGACAAAAATAGAGATTGTTAGTTAAGTTAATTTATGCATTAGATCAAGCTCTATTTGATAAATGGCTCGTGAGCTTAGCTCGATTAACTAACAAGTTAAGTTTAAATTAGCACGCACTCAATTTATTAGTTTTCAAATCAGTTTATCTAATCACATCTCTTTTTATCGAAGAAAAACGGGTTTAATTGAAGCTGCTCAAACAGGCATAGGTCAGGTCCCTTTCATTGACGTGATTCTTTTAGACTCCTATGATCCTTAGTGAAGGGTCTTGCGAAAGACGGTTGAGTCTAAAACATCAATGTTCAACTTCATATCCTTGAATATTAATATAAAATATATTAAATTTTAATAGTTAAAGTGTTAAATTATTAAATATTTAAAATTTATGTATCATTTTCTTGTATCAAGTAATTTTCATCTAATTTATTATTCTTTTATTATTTTTATCATAACAATTATTTGAATTATAATAATTTTATTTCTTCTATGTTAAATAAGCTGACATAAATTTTTATAATAAAGTTTGAGCTCAATTAATTAATCAAGTTCAAATTCACGGTAAAAAGGTTCTTATAAGTTTGATTCAAAATTTTTCTTTTAGGAGAAAAATTAAGCAAAATATTTTAATTTTAATTTATTTGTTGGATCTATTTTGATATTAGTGCAATGCATGTAGTGGTTGAATTAGGGGGTTGGCAGTGTCTTTCTCCCCTAGATTTGAGAATATATTATATAATTATTTATAATTGGAAAGTTTATCATTAAATCCTCTAATACATATATTAGTATATATAAATTTGGACGTGACAAAAATTAAAAAAAGAAAAAAAGAATTATGTTGATTGTAACCATCATGATGGAATTTGTATCTAAATTAGATTATTTTCGAGGCTTATTTTGTGCTTAACTTGTCTTAAATCAATTTAATTATATCACTACATTTCTACTATAATAGATTATATATATGAGAGTTTTTTTAGTATTAATGCTCTATCTTATTCAACATGAAATGCTATGTGTATTTATCATTTCAATATCTTATGTTTAAGTAGTGAGTAATATTTATCTTGATCTTATAAATTTATTATATGTATTTTCTCTATAATTATCAAATGATCATGTATACTAAGATTATGTTGAATTTTATGATAGTTTAGGGCAACCTTAATTGCCATCTATATGTTGGAGTGCTTGGAAAGAAAATATTTCTCTAGAGTTTCTTAAGCATTTGCTTAGAGATGGTTCTCCTACCTATGATAAAAGTGAGGGTGGTCAGATTCTTCTCAAGAAAATGAGGGTATGGTTACCTTGAGTGGTTGTGAGTGGCATACAAGTTGTGATTAAAATATTTACATGCATTATATAAATCATATTGTGCTTAACATAAATTACTTATCTTTTAAAATATCGTATTTTGTATTTTTGACACTTATGTTTGTATGCTTAGTTACTGTAATAAATTATTCAATATTATGCTAATAGCAACTCAATCTAATTTAATCATTTCTACATTGAAGTTATTTTGTGAGGTGTCACTATTAGGATTACATAAGGAATAAGTGTTTTTATAATAGTGAGTATAATTATTTAAATTATGATTAATCACTTGTATAGCTATTTGTGTTAGTGTGGTGAAATTTTATATCTCCGCCTTTATCTATCCCTTTGGAAAAAGAGAGGATATATGAAAATATAAATATACACTTTTGTGTGATATCACGTTGATCCACAGATATTCTTATTAGGATGATTAAGTATGACATTGATGAAATGTGTATTATCTCAAAAGATAGAAGTCACCACCCTACAATGGACCTAATCACCTGAATAAGAACTCCTAAATACTATGGGTCTTCGGAATGTATCAAAGATTCTTCCCCTACTTTACATGAAAAAGTAAAGCAAGGTTTATTTTAAACCGTTCGTTAAGTTTTTTATGGAGGCAAGCCCCCATAGTTAATTACATCTTAAGGAACAAGATTCTATAGGAATACTCTCGATTAAGGTAAATGATCGCTGTCTCCAAAGATTTCAAAGATATGACTATCAATCAAATGGTTTATTTTTAGAAGATCAAGTGGGATTGATCAAGAGGAGGGAGTTATTATCGAAGCCAAATGAAGATAAGTATGTGATGCTTATGATACTAGGAAGTCCAGTAAGCATCCCAATCTATCTTATGGTTGGGATTTATATTTTTGAAGTTGAGGGAAATTAGTTGTTTAAGTTGAATTTTTATTAGAAATTTAGGACTGCGATTCCACACACTAGATCGTGGAAAAAGAGGTGAATTTATGGTTGTAGTCCTCAAAGGGAAGTAGCAACCTCTGAACCTAAATCTAGGGAGCTTTGATGAGGGCCAAAGCATGATCTAAATCTAAGGCAAAAATGAGTATTTGGTTTACCTCCACAAGAGAGGTAAAATCACTCGACTGCTTGGACTTACAAGCGCACCCAACTAACTCCTCCTAGATTTTAAATACATGTAGCAAGTCATATGCTTTTGCAAGATAACTTGTTGTTTAGAAAGAGACAAGTCCTTAAACACACTACTAAGATACTTTAAGACATGATTTAATGACTTAAATCTAATGCAAATTTTGTTATATTTTATTTTTATTTTTGGACTATTGATTTGACACAGGTTGTAGGATTCATATGCCTAATGCATAAGAAATTAAATTATGGGCCAAAATCAACAAGAAAGGAGGTGTGTTTCCACCATGACTCTCAAAGGTCAAGTCAAATCTTTGGCACAGGTGGAAGCCCTCCAAGTCAAGAGTGAAGCAATATATTTTTTATGTATGATGTGAGAAAGAAAATACAACATCAAGCTAATGGGTTGCTAATTTTTTTATCTTGATTTTTATAACTTAGGCTTTAAGTGAGGTTATGAGTTGTTAATTTTTAGTTTTGAGTTGATTAATTGGATAGAAAATTTATTTTTCTAAGACCCTAATCATCATCCAGCCACACATCAAAGAAAGAAAGAAACTAGAAAAATATGCCATCTTAATGCACAAGCTAAACAAACACTAATCAATTTATAAAGCTAACGCAAAAAAATAAGAGACCAAGTGTGGTCGGGCTCCATCGCACAAACCCGAAAATAAATTGGGTAGCCAAGCTCTACTCTTATATTACCCGGATTACAAATGAATTAATTACAATCAAAAGGGAATTCATGTTATGGGGGTCTTCATTCTTCATTCTTCATTCTTCATTCTTCATTCTTCATTTCTTCATTAGGTTCTTTCTTCCTTTTGACTTGGTTGAATGTGGCTTGCTCCAAGGCTTCACATGGTACATAAGATATGATCTTATGATTAATGTTCATTCTAATCCCTCATAACAATCATTCCAATTCCTAATTGCAAAATTACATGAAAATGGGAAAAAGGAAGTCCAACTAAAACTTGCAAAATAGAGATTAGCTAAACAAACCACACAATCCCAGGCATGTATATGAATAAATTGGACTTAGCACTCCACACATGCACAACCAAGTCCACTGACCTATTTTGGATTATGCTTAGGGGTATAAGCAACCGCACAAAGAAAACATTTATCTTATTACAACGCCTTAAGCACAATCCTGCGAAGATAGATTAGACTAAGATCGTCATACCATTCAATCTATGCACATACACCCTAACATCTAGACTAAAAACATCACAACACAAAATAAAAGCAAACATTAAACCATGCACCGCACTAACATAGGATTAGAAATGGTGACTTAGCCTAATGTGTGTGCCTTATAAGATTTGTGTGGTATGCTTAGTTAGGCTTTGAGGTTTTAGATTTTCTAAGTATGAAAATATTCAACTTAGAGATAGTTTCATTTAAGTGGTTTAGTTGATTCGATTAAGTTTTATTTCTTGATTTGATTTGATTTGAATGAACCTATATTTAATCACTAAGTGTTGTAAAGAGAGGAAAAGAGAAGAGAACTTCTCTTTCCTCCCTACCTTAAGTAATTTATAAGGTAGATTCATTAATGACTTTTGTTTAGTGAATATTTTATTATGTGTTGTAATTAATCCTAAGTTTAGATTTTTCCTAAACAAACATATTCAAAGAGAAATGTATTTTAAGATTAAGTAAAATGAATTACCATTACAAAACACACAACTAAGCATATCTATATTTACAAATGCAATATTTAGCATACCTTCATGATTAATGCTAAGAGATATTACTTAAGAAAATTTGGATGCTTCATGATGCATGATTTGGTTAAGTAGAAAAAGAGAGATTCTCTTATCCATCTTCACATGCACATTTATAAGTATGAAAGATATAAATGAGTATGGCGCCATTATTTTCTACACTAGGGGCGTAAGGTACAAGACCTACTTGGGGCTACTTAAAGCCTCGCAACCCTGGGGTGTCTAGACTAATATACCACTTTTCTTAAATACATGTGCATGTACAAAAAAATACATGGAAGGAGGAATTATGCAAAAGGTTTGTATTTATTTGATTTTTTTGGTTTGATTGTTTAGTTCACATGTGTGATGTGGACTTTCTTCTTAAGTCATGACATAGGAGTGTATATGAATGAATTTAAGCAAGTGTTATGTCCTTTTCAAATGGACTATACACTTTGCAAGTCCTATACAAACTTATATTAAGAAAAGAGAAGGAAAATCACATAACACATTTTATGCTATTCACATGCAAGTTTATAAGTGCTTATAAATAGCATACTTTTAATTTGTAATATTTGATTTCTAAGTTTTAAAAATAGTTTTGGATTTAGTAGTGATAATAGCCATTCATATTCTTACTTTAGCCAAAACATGCAATTGGACATAAAGGAAACATTTCACTTTAATTTATTTTTCAAAAGATATGAATGCATGATTTTCATATGACATACACATTTAGCATGCTAGGAAAGAAATAAAGTGATATAAGCATGTAACTTCACTCACTCTAATTAATTCCTAATGACAATCTTATGGAATAAGATTATTTAAAGTGAATCAAAGTTGATTTAAGGAAATTTATATTTTTGTTTTGAGTTTGATTTGAATTTAAAGAATGTGAAAAGAGTTTGTTGGTCCTAACCCATCTCCCAACATGTGTATGTTATTTTAGTTTAACTTTAGAATCATTAGATTGATTTTATATTTTTATTTAGGTTAAGGTGTACATTAAGTCCATTAATTATCCCTTACCTATACCACTTTAATATATTTAACCAAATAATTATGAGCCAATGTTTGACATAAAACTACAAGGAATTTAAATTAGCAGTGCACCTAAGAAAGAATGGGGCCTAATGCATTTGGCTCATAATTAATGATTAATTAAGCTAAAGGGTCTAATTTAAGTACTTTCATAACTCTTCCCACACATATGGGTTAAATATGATTTCCTTAAGCTACTTATGTTATTGAACACCTAAGCTACCCACCAAAGGAATTGATTAAGTTATTGATTTGATTTTAAAATTTTGATTAATTAAGCCATTTAATAAAGTGATTTAAACTATTTAATTAATTTGCACTTTAATTAGATTTTTATCCAAATGAAATAAACTTAGGGGAAAAGATTTGGGAGAGGGCTCCTAATCTTATTCTCTAAGTCCATTCACTATTTTAAGGTAATTAGCAAACTTAATTAATAAATTTATCACTATTTAATAGGTTAATTAAATATTTAATTAATTAAGAGAGTAATTAGGAGTGAATCAAGCAATTCCCCTAATTAAATCATTAATAAATTCCAAGAAAATTATGGGAGGTAGAAGTCATCCCACTAAACATACCTAAGAAGTTTGAAATTAATCATTGAAATAATAAGGGAGTAATGAACATAATTACATTCCCAATAAAACCCAAATTATAAAAAATTTACTGTTCAAAATCAATTAAACTTAATTTTATATTATTTCCCTTTGAAATATCTTCAAAATGCATTTGAGTTTCTGATTTTCTACATTTAGTTATGTATTTTTGAAGATTTTGTGATTAAAACTTAATTAAATCCCTAATTATATAATTATGTTAATCAATGGAGCACGCTTTGGCAGAGATTTACTATTTAAGTAGTCAAATCAAGTACCGCGTCACTGTTAATTTCTTGGATTCGATCAAAGATAAGACGGAATTAAACCCATGGATCGAGGGATTAAAATGCGGATCTAATAATCGTGACCATCCATCCAAAACATGCGATGGACGGTCCATGATTCATCTGACGCTGGGAGACCGGCCCATCTTAAGGCGATCCGAGCTCGATTGAGCTTGGATTGAGCTAAGATTGATCACACATCTTCTAAGAGCAAGTACAAGAAGATCTAATGGACAATTTGCAATGGGATGAAACTTTCTTTCATAAAGGACCAAGGAATCCTACACCTAAGCTCGATTTTGATCCATACCTCGTTGGAGGATATCAACGATGCTTTCAACCGTCGAGGTAGCTTCGTCTAGTGGAGACGAAGCCCTGTTGAAGGTTTCAAGCTTTGGGATGAAGTGGATTGCTCATTGACCAATTCCTCCTCAAGCTTGGCTTTGGTCCGCTCCTTCCCATGTTGGAAGAAAGAAGACTTGTGAGCCCGATTGGATCCTCAGGGTGATTAAAGAGGAATTAGATTGAAATTGAGTGATGGATGAGTTTGAATTTTCCTAAGCTCCCCATTTTTGCTTGAAGAAACCAGAATGGAGAATTCAAAGTAGCAGAGACCTTGGGAGCTTGGAATTACTTCCTCTGATTTCCTATGCTTCAATCAAATGCGAGTCAATGCAATTCAAGTGAAATTAGGGGTAGTATATCTCCCCCTAAAAGGATTGGATGACCGAGCATGGCTTTGCCATTTTGATCAAATTGATCCTATGGAGTGAGTTAGTTAGGCCATTTTCATGGCATGTTTTTGGAGTGGAGTGTGAAGCTCCCATGTGCTAAATGAGGTGGAGGATTCCCATGTGCTCATTTTGAATGGGGTGGTCGATTTTGGCCTTGGGTTGGGTCAATCAAACCCATTGGGTCATGTACCACACCTTAGTGTCCACTTGGTCACTAAGAGTGCCAAGTGGCCATGAAAGGATATGACCAAATTCTAGTGGAATTGGCCATTTACCCTTGACCTAGGGATAAATTGGTCATTTGACTTTGATTTCACTTTTGGCAGATTTAGAAAAGTTTGAAATTAGGTTGGGACTAATTTCAAAGAATTTGGAGTTGGTTTGATGTCAATTGACTCATGTTGACCCATTTAGGTAAAAATGGATTAACTTATGTCAAACCAAGGGTTGGGTCAAGTTCATATGACTATTTTAAATGTGTTGGCATCATTGGTTTGGTTCAATTTAGTTTATATTTGGTTTTGGTTCATTTGATTTCATTTAGGTCAAATGGGTCAAGTTGACCAATTTGACCCATTTGACCCAATTGGGCTAGGTCATGGGTTAGTTTAGGTTTGGTTGGTTATTTGAAATATGTTGCAAGCTTTGGTTTCAATCAATTTTTATTTGGTTCAATTTTGGCTCAATTTGACCTTTTAGATCAAGTTGGGTTCATGGTCAATTGGGCTGGGGTCTGAAAGGCTTTGTTCAAGTTTAACAAGTGGTTTAGAATGAATTTGACTTGATTGGTTTCAATCAATTTGGCTTAGATTAAGATTTGACTATTTTGAATTTTAGGTCAAGTTGTGTCAAATTGGGTCAAGTGGCCAAATTAGTTTAAATGATGACTTGGTTTGTTTCAAACATTGATCATGAATTGGTTTGATCAATGGTTTCAATCAATCAACTATGGTGGATTTTGACTAATTTGGGTTTCATTTTGGCTAAGTGTTAACTTGGTGAACCCTAGGTTTGACTTGGTTTGACCTTGAGTGATTGATCATCTTGATGATTACTAATGTGAATTTAAGTGGGCTTAGTTCAATCCAATTTGACAGATTAGAATTTGGCTCTGAGTACTTTAGGTCACTTTGTCAAGTGAGCCTGTGGATCAATTGACTTGATCAAGGCTGATTCAAGTTTGATTAACTCACATCTGATTTTATGAAAATATAAATCTTTTCAAATGATTTGAAGTCAAATGAGTTTTGATTCATTTGACAATTTCAAGTTCAAAAGGAAATATGAGTTTGATTTTGAATTTAGTTTTGGCTTGATGATTGAAATTTATGTTTATATTTGGTTTCATTGAAGGATTGATGAATCATGAAGAAAAATCAGGGTTTGGCTTGATTTGAGTTGATTTGCTAAGTTCAAGAATTTGACTAGGTGAATTTTGATTAGATTTGGATTTGAATTTTGAAGCTGGTTTTGATTTGATGATTGAAGTTTGTGTTTATATTTGGTTTCATGATTGAAGGATTGATTGAATTATGAAAAAAAAAAAAGGGTTTGGTTTGATTTGAGTTGATTTGGCTAAGTTCAAGAATTTGACTTGAAATGCTTAGGTTGAATTTTGGTTGAATTTGGATTTGAGTTAATTTAGTTGATATTTAATTTATATTTCATTTATATTGTGAATATAAATGAGAATATAAATGGGTTATGAGAAAATTTCTTGAATTTGATTGTATATTAGTATAATGAAGATATGTAGAGCTTTTATGAGAGTGTCAATAAAAAGAAGAATAATATGGGGATGAGATATAATAAGGACAACTTCCATCTAATATGAAAGTATATGATAAAGTTGTTACATAGAGAAGAAAATAGAAAATAATGATGACACTCTCATTTGAAACTTACTAAAGATTTGTTAATAAAATTTCATAAGTTTTAAAAGATCTATCAATGTGATAATCATCCTCGAAGAACTCTTTGCAAGAATGGTTGAGCATTTTGAAAGTATATATAACCCTAAATAGCCAAGATTAATAGGTATTTATGTCTTTGAATGCTAAGACTATTAGCTTCTTAATGATGTAATTTTAATAGATAAGATGGACATAGCCTATAAATAATGTGATGCCTTAATGAAGGTGTAATGGGGCTTGACATGCACTATTGTATGAAGGATTATTGAAAGAACTTTAGACATGTTATATGATGCAATAACATGATGGAGCATTATGTCATTGTTAACCTCACTTTTGGAGTATGGATTACCTTTTTATCTTATATTTAGGAACCTTCTAGAAACTTGGATTTCCCTAGTGCTAGGATACTTCTATTGATTAAGGAGACACAAAAACTTGAGCTTAGAGACTTATAAGGTGTGACCCTAAGCTCAAAGTCCACCTTAGGACAAATAGGTTTCATCAATCCTATGGCCTAAATCAAGACTCATACCTACTCACTCATCCAAACTTAAACTCATGTAAATGAAGCTACACCAACTCCCATTTAATTAATCTTGCTTGAATATGGTTTTATAATCCAAGCTCCAAGCCAAGTTAACTTGGGCTTTAACCCAAGTTAAACCCACCACAATCCTATAACTCAACATAAGCCCATTCAAGAAAACTAAATTCAACTTAATTTTCTCAATCACTATAATTATTCAATGGATCATTTAAAGCTATTCCAATACTTGCAATCAAGCCAATTGAACCAAAGGAAGGTGGCCAACCCAAGTTTGTCCATTTGACCTAAAGGTTTCAAATGAACTAAACCTAATTAAGCCCAAATCAATTACAATCAAAGCCACCAATCAATCTTTAATTTATCATTGAACACACTTCAACCATCCATAACCTCAATTGGTCCAAGCTAACTTGACCAAGTCACTTGACCCAAAGTGACCAAAAAGGGGTAATTGAACCACACTCCAATTAAACTTTCATTATATCAAATCAAGCTATCCAACTCCTTCATTGATGATTGTAGATCATTATTGAATACTCCATTATAATCAATTGGATCTAATCAAGTCAATTAGACCCTTTGACCCATGTTGACCCAATTTGGCCTAGAGGATCATATTGAACCAAATAAAATCATAAATCAAATTGATTGAAACCAATACTTCCAACCAACACTAATTTAAAATTAAACATAATACAACCTTCAATTGGATCCAATTTGGGCCAACCCAATTTGACCTAAGGGGTCAAATTGAACCAAATCACTCCATAATCCAATTCAAGTCAAATCAACTTTTCCAATCAATCACAAATGATCAATTGAACATATACGTAATTATTGACCTCACTTTTAGAGTGAGTCTTCAACCTCCTCATCATAGATCTATGAATCTTATAGACACTAAGAGCTCTTAGTCTTAAGACACATCTAGTGATTAGTGAACACTTGACCTAATCCTAGAGACTTATAAGGGTTAGCCATAGGGATAGGTCATACCTTAGGGACTTAGGGAGACTTGCCTACCCTATAGCCTAAACAAAATTCATGTCTTCCTTCTCAAATCAAACCTCAAATTCATACCAAATCCAAACCAAAATTTGAAGACTCATAATCAATCCCATGATCAAATTCAAGCTCAAAATTTTCCATGAACCTTATGATTGAATTCCAAACCCTTTCTAAGCCCTTTGATTTCATCTTATGGACTTAGCCTTAAGAAAATTTAAATCAATCCCAATTCATTTGATTTTCTCAAATATCAATTCAATCCTTCAATCATTTATCAAATTCCAATTCAAATCCAACTTCAAATAATTCAATCCCAAAATCAAATCTAACTTCCAAAATTCCTTCTTAAGCCATATGACCCATTCTCATAAGCTTAGCCAAATCTCCATTTAAGCTACCCTAAAATTAATTGATTTATTTATAAATCAATTATTCCTTCATTTATATTTACAAATATAAATGAAATCCATGCTCAAATGACTCAAATAAAATCAAATCAAGACCCTTCTTAAGCCATATGGACCTACCTCCATAAGAACCAAATCTAAACCAATTAAAATCATTTGGTTTTATAAATCAATTGTTCCTTCATATATATATATATATATATATATATATATATATATATATATATATATATATATATATAATATATATATATATATATATATATATATATATATATATATATATATATATATATATATATATATATATATATATTCATAAATATAAATGAAACCCACCTTCTAATGACCAAAAATAAATCAAACTAAATTGATTTTCTTCTTAGCCCTTTGACTTATATTTATAAGCTTGGTCAAATTTTCTTCTAAATCACTCTAAACTCAGGTGATTTTCTCATGAATTATTTATATCTTCATTCATATTCCCAAATACAAATGAAATATAAATCCAAATAGCCAAAACCAAATCCAAAATAAAACCAAAATCCAAGCTATACCCTTTAAGCCAATTTCTTGGACTTAACCAAAATACACCCAAATCAAGCCAAAATCAATGAATTTTCTCTTGAATCAATTAGTCCTTCAATCATCTATCCAATATAAATAAAATTTACAATCATCAAACCAAACTCAAGTCAACCCAATACAAGCCCAAGTTAGCCCTTTTAACTTGAAAACTTCAAATGAGCTAAAGTCCGTTGGACTCCAAATTTGATTGCAGTTAAATTTATATTTCAATCTTAGCTCATATATAAGTTCAACTAAACTTGAATCAAGCCAAAACCAAGCCAATTGACCCATTTAGGTCCACTTGACCCAAAGTGGCCTAAAGGACCTTTTTGAGCTAAGTTCTAATCCAACCCAAATTGGATTGAACCAAGCCCACCCAAGCCTCATATCATGATCAAAAAGCTCCCTAAGATGATCGATCACCTTGAATTGGATCAAACCAAGTCAACTTTGGTCCTTTGACCAAGTCAACATTTAGCCCAATGAAACCCAAACTAACCACAACTCATCATACACCAAATTGGTTGAAACCATTGATTCACACCAACTCATGATCAATGATTGAACATGACTTGACCCTCAATTGAGCCAAACCATGTCCAATTGGCTATTTGACCCAAGTTGACCGAAATTGGCCTAAAAAGCCAAAATGGGTCAAATCATAACCTAATCCAAATTGATTGTAACTAATGACTCAAGCTCATTCCAAATTGATTATTGAACTTGACCAAAGCCATAATTGAGTCCAAGTTGACCAAGCCTAGCCCAAATTGACCTAAAGGGTTAAATTGGCCAAGATCCAAATTAAATCTAAATTAATTCAAATCAAAGCCTACAATCATTTTCAATTAACCAATTGAACTTGAACCAACACTCGATCCAAGCCACTTTGGCCAATTTGGTCAGATTGATCAACTTAGCCCATTCGACCTATATGAATCTGTTGACCTTATTTTTAGAATGAGCTCTCAACACCTCCATCTTAGGCATATGAATTATCTTAGACTTTAAGAGTTTATTAGTCTTAATACACATCTAGTGATTAGGTGGACATTCTCCCTACTAGAAGACTTTAGCCATAGGAATAGGTCATGCCTTTGAAAATTTCCTACCCTTTAGCCTAAACCATTCCTCACTTTTCTTCTTTCAAGTCAAACTCCAAATCAATTCTATTTGATTTTCTAAAACTCCAATTCAATTCCATGATTGAAATCCATGATTGAAACCCATGATCAAATCCATGAAAAATTCATAAGTTGAAATTTCCTAAGTCCTTAACCCTTTCTTAAGGACTTAGCCAAAATCATGATCTAAACCTATTCAAACCCTTAAGATTTTCTCATGATCTATTTATATTCTCATTTATATTCCCATATATAAATAAAATATAAATTCAAACCCATCAAAATCAAATTCAAAATTCAAAATCAATTTATGAAAAATTCCTTAAGTTCCTTTAATTTTTCATTAAAGGACTTAGATAAAGTCAACTCTAAACCTTGATCAAATCAATTCAAATCCATGGGATTTTCTCTAAACTTATTTATATCCTTATTTATATTCTCATATATAAATGAAATATAAATATAACTCAATTCAATCAAGCCCAAAAATTAAATTCCAAATTTACAATTCTTGAAATTCCCTTAAATCCCTTAATTTTCATTAGTGGATTTAGCCTAAACTTTGATCAAACCACTTCAAGATCATGGGATTTTCTCAAAATCAATTTATATTCTCATTTATGTTCTCATATATAAAGAAATGTAAATATGAATCAATCAAATCCAATTCAAAAATTAAATTTCTAATTAAAAATTCAATTAAATCCTTTAAATTCCCTTTAATGGATTTAACCCAAAATCAAGATTAAACTCTTTCAAACCCTTGAAATTTCCTTATGATCAATTTATATTCTCATTTATATTCACATATATAAATGAAATATAAATTCAAACCAACTCCAAATATCAAACTCAAATCCACTCAAAATCAAATCTTTTCAAGCCAAAATCTTGAACTTAGCCAAAATCAATTCAAATCTAAACTCTTGATTTTCTCTCATGGTTCAATCAATACTACAATCACGAGCTCATATATAAACCCAAACTTCAATCCTTCAATCAAAACCCAAATCAAAAATCAAACCCAAAACTTCTTCATATTCTTCCATTGAATATGAAATTTTCAAATGGATCAGAATCCATCTGACTTCAAATCTCTTGTAAATGGGTTTATATTTCAATCATAAGACTATATACAATATCTATCAATTTCAAATCAAGCTTTGACCAAGCCATTTGACCCCCTTAGGCTTACTTGACCCAAAGTAACCTAAAATATCCTTATGAGCCAACGTTTGATCCTAACCAAATTGGATTGAAACAAACTCATATATCCCTCTCATCATGATCAACAATCATCATGGGATGATCAATCAATCAAATTGGGTCAAACTAAGTCAAACCAAGTCAAACCTAAGGGGTCAACACTTAACCTAAAATGAAACATAACATAACCAAAATCCATAATAGGCCACATTGAATGAAACCATTGATCCAAGTTCACTCATGACCTATGTTTGAACTTGACCAAGTCAACCTTTGAGCCTAACCAGATCCATTTGGCCCACTTGACCCATTTTGACCTAAGGGGCAAATGTGTCAAAACTTGATTTAAGCTAAATTGATTGAAACCAATGGGTCAAGTCCATCCCAAATCACTTGTGGAACTTGACCAAAATCTCAATTGGCCAACTAGACCCAACCTAGCCCAATTGACCTTAGACCCAACATGACCTAAAGGGGTCATGTTGAGCCAAAATTGAACTTAACCCAAATTGATTGGAAACAAAGCTACCAATCCACTTCATATGACCAACAAAACCTAAACCTACCCTTGACCTAACCCAAATAGGTCAAATGGGTCAACTTGACCATTTGACCTAAATGTTCCATATGAGCCAAAACAAATCTATACCAAATTGAACCAAACCAAAGGCACCAAAATATTTCAAATAGTCATATGAACTTGACCCAATCCTTGGTTTGACCCAATTTGACCTAATGGTCAATTTGACCCAAGTTGACCCATTTTGACCTAAATGGGTCAACATGAGCCAAACCCTATCAAATGGATTCCAAATCTATTGAAACTTGGCCCAACCTATTTTATCAACATACCAAACATACTAAAATTAAAAAAATCACAAAATAACCATTATACCCCTAAGACATAGAACAAATTTTGGCCTAGCCCATGGGTATTTTGGTCATACACTCATCACAATCACTTGAAGCTCTCCTAAAACCTCAAGGGGACCTAGTGATGAGTGGTGCACCCAACCCAATGAGTGGGTCAACCCATTTGGCCCATGGACCAAACCCGACCACCTATGGCCAAATTGAAATTTCAAACTCCCCTCGAAGCTCAATTGGACGCACATGGGAGTTAGCCTTCCACTCCTCTAGCCAAACCGACCATGTGCACACCTCTAACAGCCAAAATAACTCATCCCATATGGTCAATTGGATCAAAATGGCAAGCCCATTGCCAACCGTCCGATTTTCATAGGGGCAGATATACTCCCCCTAATTCACTGAAATTTTCATTGCCACTTGATCGATTGGAACCTAGGAAGCCTTAGAAACCTTCATAGAGCTTTCCCAAGGTGCCTAGAGAGGATTGAGAATTCCCATTCTTCAATTTTTCACAGTGCAAAATAGGGGAGGTCCATTGAAGAGCAAATTTCTTCTACACTCAATCTCATCCAAATTCCTCCTACACTCATCATGAGAGGATCAATTCAAGCATGCCCAAGCTTCCAATTAAGTTCCCACAGCAAGGAAGAACTCAATTCGATCATAGCCGTAAGGGAGATCAAGAGGAGTTGGTCCACCCATTCACCCACTCAACCTCAAGAGCTAGGAACTTCAACAGGGCTTCGTCTCCACTAGGCGAAGCTACCTCCGATCCCAGACTCCGGTGATCACCGCGAGGTTCTTGAATTTTTGACCACTTAGGCTTAAGAGGTGTTGGTCCTTTGTGAAAGAAATTTCTATTTCATGTGAAATCCATCATTGGATTGGCCGCTTTGGTCCTTTAGATGGTGTGGGTTGAGCCTTGAATGGATCCATGATCGATGTTCTCCCCCATTGTGAATGGTTCACATTCATCCTCGGGAAGAACTTAGATCTCATCTCATCCGCATTTTGGATGGACTTATTTCCATATTTTTATATCTTTTATCTGATTTAAAACCACGGGTGTATCATCAATCGTTCGATCTTTGATCGGATGGCTAAGGATAAAAGTGCATGCACCGCCACCGTTCCCTTGACTTGACAACTTAAGTAGAGGGCTCACGGCATGACGCGTGTAAAGCGTGCTGACCACCACCACTACGCGTCGCACCGTTAGTGGGTATTAGCGTAGGATTAGTTAGGGATTATTATTAATTCTTAATTAATTCTGATAACTTCAAAAAATCATAACTCTTTCAAGAAAAATTTAAAAAATATAAGGAAAAATTATGGATAGGTAATTTTATCTAGAATATTTTAAAAATATTTTCAATGTATTTTGATTTCCCTTTTTCTCTGAATTGGAGTTTCTTTGAGAATGTTAATTAGCTAATTATTCCCTAATTAAGTCACCTATTAATCTCAAACTTCTATAGTTCATTTTAGGGGATGACCTCTACCTCTCTTAATTTTCTTGAGATTTATTGAGGCCTTGATTAGTGAAATTGCTAGCTCATTCTCTAATTACCCCTTTCATATAATTAAGGGTAATTAAGGTATAATTATTGGATTTTCCTTATGATTAAGTTGGATTAAGGTTAGATCCAGTGAGTAGGAGTTTTATGAAATAATTTTGGAGTATTTCCCCTAAGCTATTCCCAAAACCCCTTTTCTTTCCTTAATCCCTTCTTAATTCAAGGTTAACTCATTAATTATACCTTTAAACAATTTTCAAAAATTCTAAAAATCTGTAGAACTTAATTAATCTATCTTGGGTAGATTCTTAGGTGTTTAATAGCCTAAGTCTAATCAAGAAAAGGAAAACCCCTTTCATAAGTGTGAAGGGGTGTTTTAAAAGTACTTAAGCTAAATCCCCTTAGCTTAATTAACTTTTAATTGTTAGCCAAATTGCATTAGGCCTTTTAATTACAAGGTGTATTGTAAATTTACATACCTTGTAGGTTTTATGTCATCTCATTGGCTCATAATTACTTAATTAATTTTTCTAAGCTGGTGTAGGTAAGAGTTAATTAAGCCATTTAATGCATACCTTAACCTAATCAACACTTAAAAATGGATTTAATTATCTAAAAATTAAACAAAAATACAAAACACATGTGGGAATGGGTTAGGAACAACAAACTCATCTCACATTTTCAAAATTAAATCAAACTTCAAACAAACAAAATCATTTTGAAATTCACTTTGATTTATTCTATGTTTTCTTATTCTTTAAGAATGTCTTTAGGAATTAACTAAAGTGAGTTTGTTTACATGATTACATTGCTTTAGATCTTTCCCAACATGCTAAATTGTATGCCATATGGTTCATGCATTGGCAAATTCATGTTTCAAAATTTTAAAATGAAATTGTTTACTTTATATCAAATGTGCATGTGTTGGCTAAAGTAAAATATGAATGGCTATTATCACTACTAAATCCAAAGTATTTTCAAAAATCTATAAATGAACATCAAATATGAAAGTGTGCTATTCTTATAATTTAATTATAAGCTTGCATCTGATAGATTATAAAGTCATGTGTAGTGTAGCCTTTCCTTCCTTTCTTATGTTAGCATAGTTTTGAATAAGGGTTGGTAAGATGTAGGGTTCATTTGAAAAGAACCCAACACTTATTGAATTCCAAACCCTATTCATCTCTATGCTCTCACTTAAGGAGGATTGCTTATACTTGCATGAATGAATTGCATAACAAAAATAAAACCATTAAACAACTTTTGCACATTCTTTCTGCATTTCATTTCTTTTATATGCATGTTAGTACTTAAGGAAAGTGGTATATTAGTCTGGACAATCCCGAGGTTACGAGGCTTTAAGTAGCCCTAAGTAGGTCTTGTACCTTACACCTCTGGTTAACAATAGCGATGTACTCACATATGCCTTTCTTACTTTCATGCATGTATGTAAAATTTTGGATAAGGAAAATCTTTTCTACTTAAGAAAAATCTTGCATCTAAATCTTCTAAATTTTCTTAAATGAATTACTTAGCATGCATCATAAAGTGTGTTAATTATATTCATTTGCATGTATAAATATGCTTAGGGTCCATCCATATGCATGTTATATATGTTGGGAAAGAATTGAAGTAATGTGTGTTATGTGAATTTTGATTCATTTTTCTTAATCTTAAAAATGCCTTTCTTTTTGAATAGGTTTGTTTAGAGTTGTACTAAACTTAGGATTAATTAAAAGATGTAATTAAAATATTCACCTAAAGGAAGTTAAAATGTGAACTTACTTTAGAGATTACTTAAAGATTAGGGAAGGAAAGAGAAGTTCTCTTCTCTTTCCATCTCTTTATAACTCAGTAATTAATTGTAGGTTTCACTCAAACCAAATTAAAATATGAAATAAAAATAACCCAAAGTCACTAAACAACTTAAATGAAACCCTCCTCTAAGTTGAACATGTCCTCACTTAGAAAATTTGAACCTAAAGTCCTAAGCTAAGCAATACCACATAAACCTTCAAAGCACACATATTAACATAAGTCACCACTTCTAGCTTTAGGTTAGGTCGGTGCATGGTTTGATGTTATGTTTTGTTTTGTGATGAATGTTTTAGACTATATGTTAGGGTGCATGCTCGTAGAATGAATGGTAGGATGTGCTTAGTCTAACTATTCTTTTATGTAGGGGATTGTGCTAAAGGGGCGCTATCATAAATAAAAATATAAATGCTTCTTGCTTGCAGGTGCTTATACCCCTTAGCATAATCCATAGGCTAGGTGGACTTAGTCACCCATGTGTGGGGTGATAAGTCCAATATACATGCTTGGGATTTGTGTGATGTGATTTTACTAACCTTTGTTTTGCAGGTGTTAGTTAGATTTATGCTTTTCCTTTTCATGTAAAAGTTTGTATATTTAGGATTTTGGAATGATTTATTATGGGGGATTAGGATGAATATTGGTCATAAGATTCCACCTTATGCACCATGTGAAGCCTTGGAATATCTACCATTCAAAGAGAAGAAGAAAAGTAAAGAAAGAAAGAAGAAAGAAACATAGAAGATAGAAAGAAAGAAGAATAAAGCTCCCCCATAATAATGAATTCGTTTGCTTAAATTGTAATTTAATTCATTTGTAATCTGGGTTGTATAAGGGTAGAGCTCGACTACCCACATTTGATATTTTTGGGTTTGTGTGGTGGTGCCCGACCACAAACGACCATTTATTCTTTTTGCACTAATTTTATAAATTGATTGATATTTGTTTAACTTGTACGTTAAGTGGCATATTTTTCTTAGTTTCTTCCTTGCTTTATGTATGGCCTGGATGTGGATTAGGCCCTTTAGGAAAAATAAATCCTTTATCGAACTTAACAACTTGAAATTAAAATTAAAGAACTCATAACCTCACCTAAAGCTTAAGAATAAAATCAAAATAAAAGAATTATAAACCCCTTAGCTGGATGAGTTCTTTTCTTTATAATTTCATGCACAAATGCATCTTATTTCACTCTTGATTGGAGGGCTTTCATCTTTGCAGAAGAACACCTTTGAGCCATGGTGGAAACTCACCTCCTAAAATTCTAGCTGATTTTGGCCAATAATCTTCTTCCTCATGCATTAGTCATAAAAATCCTATTAGCTTGAGTCAAATTGATTGTCCAAAAATGAAATAAAAATGAAATTTAAATTGCATTAGATTTAGGTCATTTGAAGCATGTCCCTTTACATGATATAGTCTCTTTAGGGAGTGAGTTTAAAGACTTAGCTTCTTTCTAAATAAAAATAGCCTAGCTATCTTGCATAAGCATAAAAACTTACCTACATGTATTTAAAATTGTAGGAGGAGTTAGTTGGCAGCCACCCCTAGGCGGTTGTAAGTCCAGCTGTCGGGTTGTTTGTCCTCTCTTATGAAGGCAAATGAATAACCCATTTTTGCATTAGATTGAGGTCCCTAGATTTAGGTTCTGAGGTTGCTTCTCCCTTTTGTGGGCCATAAGCATAATTCCTCACCTCTTAGGCATTTCCTTAATCTTGAGTTAAGAAATCTTAAGTCCTAAAATTTTAATGAAAAATACAACTCAAATAAGCTAAATCAACTTCTAAAATGCAAAAGCCCAATCTTAAGATAATTTGAGATGCTAGCTAGGTTTCCTAGCATCATGAGCATCTCATACTTAATCCTATTTTGGCTTTGATAATAACTCCCTCTTTTGATCAATCCCATTTGATCTTCAAACATAAACTAAACGATTGATAGTCCTTCCTATTGAAATCTTCTGACAATGATCATTTACCTTAAGAATTTTCTTAGGGATCCTCCTTTAGATGTAATTAACTATGAGGGCTTGCCCCTGAACTTAATGAACCAATTTAAAATAAACCCTTTACTTTTCCATGTAAAGTAGGGGAAGAATCTCTAATACATATGTAGAGACATCATCCTTAGGAGTCCTTATTGAGGTGATTGGTTCCATTAAAGGGTAGTGACTTATCTTTTGAGATAATACACTATTTCCTTAATATATCGATCACTGAATAAGTACATCTGTGGATCTGCATGGCATCTTACCGAGATGAATTTTTGTAAAGGTGTCCTCTTTCTTTTCTCTCCACAGATTTGAAAGGTGACACCCTTATAGAATTTTTCACCACAAATTTTTCTGTTGACTCTGGGGTTGGTTCCTCTCTCTATCATTGGTAAATGATCATTATATTTGAGTATTGATAGTGGGTTTGTACTTTGGTATGAATCCAAGACTATCCTTCTTTCAGTTGGCACTTAGCTCATTTCATTCTTGAGTTGAGTTAGCCAATATCATTTGGTTTTAGGACTGCATTCCTTGCTGGTCTTAAAACCCCTATTGGGTTCCTCTAATGGGTAAAATGAAAAAAAAATCTAAAATAAAAAGAAACATCTAAAAGACTTCCTCCTTATCATTTTCATGATAAGGAAAGGTTCATCCTAAAAATAATAAATCTTCCATAAAGAACTTTGCTTTTTCAAAAAGTACCTTTTTCAAAAATGCACTTAATAAAATGTTTTCCACAAAAATTCTTCACCTTCATTTAACAATTCACATAATTATTATATGTAGGTATTTTCCAAAATAAAACTAATAACATTTTACAAAAGCACAAATGAATATCTTCTTTCAAATCACTTTGATGAAGATTTCATTTTCAAAATAAAATGAACAATCATGTTTTCCAAAATCACAATCATAATCATAAAACTTTTCAAAAAGCACATATGAATTCTTCTATTCAATATACTCACACTTATTGAATGGAAAGTTCACTTGTAAACAAAATTAAAATTTTCAAAAAGCACACATGAATACCTTCATTTAATAAACTTAAATTTGTTAAAAGAAGATTTCATTCCCCAAACTAAAAATAAAATATCATTTAGGAAATCATACTTAAGCATATCCCACATATGTTTTAAAGTTGGAATTCCTCTTTCAAAAAGAAACAATCACACACAAAATAAAATATCATGTTTCAAAAATAAAATGGATCTCCATTCTACATACTTAAACTTGTTGAATGAAGGTCCTCTTTTCAAAACATCAAAATCAACAATCATATTTCAAAAAAAATTCAAAGCGTATTTTGGAACTTCATTTAACATACCCAAATTTGTTAAGTGAAGCCTCCAAATTCAAAATCCAACAAAATGTTTCAAAACATACATTTGGAATTTCATTTAGTATAATCAAATTTGCTAAGTGAAGTTTCCAAATTCAAAAAATTCAAAATCTACAATCACATTTAAATTTTTTTTTTCAAAATCCATTTGGAACTTCATTTAACATATCTAGATTTGTTAAGTAAGGTTTCCAAAATCAAAATCAAAATTTCAAAAAAATTCTAAACACATTTTAGAACTTCATTTAACATACAAATTTGAGTTTCCAAAATCCAAATCCAAAAATTCAAAAATTTTCAAACACATTTGTAATTTCACTTAGCCTAATCAAATTTGCTAAGTGAAGTTTCCAAATCCAAAATCAAAATCAACAACCATATTTCAAATTTTTTCAAACACACATTTGGAATTTCACTTAACATAATCAAATTTACTAAGTAAGTTTCAAAATCCAAAATCAAAATCCAAATTTTTTTTTTCAAAATTCTAAACACATTTTGGAACTTCATTTAACATACACAAATTTGTTAAGTAAGGTTTCCAAAAGCAAAATCCAAAAAATTTTAAATTTCTAAACATATTTTGGAACTTCATTTAACATACACAAATTTGTTAAGTAAGGTTTCCAAAATCAACATCCAAAAAGTTTCAAAATTCTAAACATATTTTGGAACTTCATTTAACATACACAAATTTGTTAAGTAAGGTTTCCAAAATCAAAATCCAAAAATTTTCAAAATTCTAAATACATTTGGAACTTCATTTAACATACCTAAATTTGTTAAGTAAAGTATCCAAATCAAAAATTCAAAACTTTTCAAAACATATTTTGAAAGTTCACCAAGCATACTCAAATTTGCTAAGTAAAGTTTTCAAAGTTAAAACAAAAACATTCAAACACCTTTGGAACTTCTTCCCTTAGCATACCAAATTTGCTAAGGAGAAATTTCCATTTTTCAAAAATAAAAAATGAAATCAAAATTTCAAAACACACCATTTGGAATTTCATTTATCATACTCAAATTTGTTAAGTGAAATTTCCATTTCATAAAACCAAGTGAGACTTCATCTTTAGCATACCAAATTTTAAAGTTGACTCTTCACTTTCAATCATTTTAAAAACTAAAATGAAACACTTAGGATTCCTTTAGCATACCAAATTTGTTAAGGGATCCTACCTTTTTCAAAAATCAAAATTTTCCAAACAAATGAAACACTTAGGATTTCCTTAGCATACCTAAATTTGCTAAGAATCCTATTCTTCAAAATCAAACAAAAATACACTTGGGTTCTTCACTATACATACCTAAATTTTTAAGTAAGAATTCCAAATTTTTTCCAAAATCAAAATAAAACAAAATTTTGAAGGAAACAATCACTTTCACTTTACTTAGCATACCTAAATTTGCTAAGTAAGTGAAAATTCCAAAACACTCAAACAACACAAAATCAATTTGACCCTTACTTTAACATACCCAAATTTGTTAAAGGGAAGGGTCCTCAAAATTCCAAATCACAAATTCAAAATCAAAACAAAATGAACATGGAAGCATCTTATCAAAATCTTGAATCCATATTTCAACATACTTAAATTTGTTGAAGTTTGGATTCATACTCAAATTCCTCCTTCAATCAATCATTCCAAATTCATTTGAACCCCACTTAACACTTCCAAGTTGTTGGATGTGGGTTCAAATTTTCAAATTCAAAAATTCAAAATTTATGGAGATAGAAAATTGATGCAAGTTTGTTTCTCATTGTAGATATCATTTTAGTCAGTGTAGTTTTCAGTTTCAGTCAGTACAATGGCAGGATCGCAAAAATTTATTCTTACCTTCCCTCATGGCATGGATCTATCCTTGGATCAGGATGACTTTCCTCATTTGGATCATACCCATTTGATCCATTTTGGCCATGGCTTTGAGGGGGACAAGATCACTTGTGAGGGCATTTCCCTCACAACAGTCAGCAGGAAGAGGGTGGCGGGTGAAGGCGGTCATCGGGTAGACTACCCTCATTGAGATCTCCTCACGAAGGAAAGCGTATTCCACTTATTGTTAGCAGTTGGTCCCAGGCAGTTCATGTTAGAGTTGCCCACATTGCCCCGGTGCATGCTAACACCCTATCATCTGTACCCTCTAAGGGTAAGGCTCCCTGGTTCCAGAGCTTGCCTCCCCTACATTTGAGTATGGGTCTAGCTCACACTCCTCTCACTCTCACTCTCTCATCCTACTCACCCATCAGGTAAGAATCATGGTCAACGGTTCCATACTTGATAGCGTTAGAGGCATACCAGTTGACCATGGATGAGTCTCAATGATCACATCACCTTGGAGAACTAGTTTCATCCTCTCTCGGGTCTAGAGAGGATGCTAGGAGGATTCATTCATCGCCTCCTCCAGTGGTGCATCTACACAGATTTCTCGAGTAGGTGTACACCTTTGCTCATTCTATGCGGTGGCAGATACGGACTTCAGTGGTGCTCAATTTGATTTATGATCTATTATCCCCCACAGTGTAGGGAGGCAGATCATCAAGAGAGGGCCCATGAGGCCCATACATCATATATCACTAGCAGGGTGTGATGAAGGTTCAGTCGGTCTACTTTTACTTTAATGACTTTCCATTTCGGTGCATGCTGTCGATCATTGATAGTATCCTCCTCGGGGACCACCATGATGAGGGCTCACGTACATAGAGTCGGTGGTGTCTCCACCCCACCCCTCTACATCACGTCCACCATCTCCAGTATAGGTTCCAGTATCACCCATTCCATCCAAGGCCATGAAGGCCGCATCCGGGGAGAAACGTACCCCATTGGTGATTGGCTACAAGGGATCCCCCACTCCTACACCACCCATTGTGGTAGGCTCTCTGCTCGACCTTACAGTGGTAGTGTGAGTGGTGACCTGAGCATTAGTCATTCCTTCACCAACTCCACCCATTCTGAGATCGAGATGGTGACTATCAGATATTCCGGATGAGATAGTGGCAGTGGTAGAGGATCATCCCAGGATTGTTACCCCTATTACTACTAGCATCAGTCAGGATTATCATTCTTCTAGGGAGTACAGTCACGGATTGACTCCCGATGGTCCGGTCTCTCAGTTCATGATAGCAATCACACCGGTCAGCCCAAGCTATTTGTACCTACTGAGTTAGATCAATCCTTAGATGAGATAGTTGCACACTATTTTATGGAGAAAAAGGAGATCTTAGGGTATGCATGGTCTGATGAAGAAAGAGTTAGCTTCGATCCCAATGAAGATGACTTGATGGGGATTCAACTGGCATATGTATGGTCGACTAGAGGTTCTCTTCTTAGGAAACAACAAGCCATTGAAGGTGATGAGGGTGATCAAGGAGACACAACAGAATCAGCCCATCACCTCTTACTCTAGTTAAGGCAGAAAGAGGAATAGATTGATAGGATGGCACAATAGTTGCAGGACTTGTTAACAGCATTACTAATGCTTTAGAAGCAAGCCCCTCCAGTTCATCCTAGCATAATCGATGTTAGTTAGCCAGAACTAGTGCATGTCTTAGATCAAGTTAAGACTCTACCTCCTGTTGAGTAATGTAGCGCTAGTATGTATAGGAAGGTAGTGGATAGTACCTCCATACATGAAAAATCGAAAACCATGGTTGAGCGAGGTGAAAGGAAGCTTTCAAGCCAGGGAGGATCATCGGTTCAAAGGGTAGACCCAGAGGAATTCGATGCCATATAGTATCCCAAGGGTTTCATGCCTCCTCCTTTTAAGAGCTTTGATGACAGCAGAAACCCGAGGCAACATATAGCTCACTTCAGGGCCAGTTGTTGCAACGTAGGTGGCAGAGATGCTTTACCTTTTAGACTCTTTGTCAGTAGCCTAGCATGTATTTATTTTGATTGGTATGCTAAACTACCCAGCAATTTAGTTAGGATATTTGTTGAGTTAGAGCAACTCTTCATCAAGAGATTTCTTTGGAGCTCAAAAAGGGTTCTGTAGGTAATCTCGTTGTAGCTACACACTCCGTGAGTCACTTGTTGATTATATTCTCGATGGCGCAACGAGTATGAAGTGTGAACCACATCCGAACAACACATTGAGATTCTCTTGAAGAATATCATGGCGTCGCCTTGCTTAGGGCTTCATCAAAGATATTTGAGAAGCTAATCAACAAGGTGACTAGTCTATAAGGAGAGGCCAAATAGTTGCATTTTCTAGATTAGTTACTGCAAAAAATCAAAAGGTCTATGAAAGAAAAGGTGTAGTAGTGATTGACAAGGGAAGCAACCACTAGAGATCGGTCAGGGACCATGACCTCGGCGGCCTCCACCTCCTTTTACCGGTAGCCATACCGCCTCCACCTCACCTCCATGGCCAGACAACCATGCACCACCAGCACATATGGCATGTATCCGTAAGTAGCCATGGTCCACCTACTATTAGATAAGTTAAACAAACCTTATTCTTTTAAGAGAGGTAATCAAAAGATCTTTAAGAATCTCTTAAAGAAACCGATTTTAGCTAGAGCTTAGGAGATGGAGGAAGTAGGCAAAAGTCATGATCCAAACTTTTGCCCTTACCACCATATGCTAGGCCACATTTTGGAGGATTACTTTACATTTAAGGATTGGCTTGAACACAGTTTCAAGATCGGTGCTATCATTATCTCAAAGAAATACCTTGTGGAATAACCTTCCAGTTTCATTAGGGTAATCCTTGGGGATACAAGTGATCCTACCAAAACTAAAGAAGGTTGGGACATCTCTTTGTCTAAAACCCCTAAGAAAATAATTTAGAAGATCAAGAAGCTTTACTTGTAGGTGCTTGAGTCAGCTCAAACCTCAAACACCAAGGAAGGTTTGCAAGTTGTCAGTGCCAACTCTAGGAAAGTGGGAGCTCAAGCGGCTTGAAGTAGCATGTGTCACCGATAGCCCAAGCTCACCAGAGTGTCCGACTCCCCTTTAGTTGCAGCTTCCACATCGGTGACTTCTTCCATTTTAGCTAGTTCTTCTATTTCTTATGCTAGTAGAACTCTTGTATCAATGGATAAGGGCATCAAATCTCTTATTCCACTCACTCTACTTGACTTCTACTTTGCATCCCCAAATACTTCCAAGAAGTTGAAGAATAAAGCTAATTTGAATTACATCATGTCTCTTGATGAGTTATCTTCTTCTATTATAACTCTTCAAGTCTAATTAACTATAACAATTGATCTTCCTTGATTGAGTTGGATCTTCCAACTCTAAATACTATGGGTTCACCTCTTGAGATAGACTTGGAATCATTCATTTTGAGAGTCCCATAGAGAGGCGTGGGTGAGCACAGTGCAGGGTAGAACTTGCCACCACTTTGCCTCTAGAGATCAAGTCAACCTCCATAGTGGCAAGGTTCTACCTCTAGGTAGCACCTCTAGATAGAGGAAACAAATAATTGGTACTAAGATCGAAGCCCTTCCACGATGCTCCACCTTTGGATATGCTTGTGGAAGACCAAGGTGGACTACAAATGTCCTTTCTCATCTAAGAAAGTTTCCATCTAAGCTAAGCATATATGATGCCCTTATCTTATCAAAGAGATGAGGGATCACTAATCAAGGCTCTCCTTGATCACGAAATATGCTTAGCTGGCCGCTATAGGTGAGCACATTATGCAAAAGAAGCCCAAGGGATCACCTTCAGATGAAGACCTTCGGGGACTTGGAGCACAACCGTCCCCTACATTACAGTCCAACATGGATAGGTTGGTTGATCTCATTGATTCAGGTGCATCAGTAAACATTATGAGTCTAAATACCCTTGCCTATTTGAAGATTGACATCTCTACTCTCTGAGGAGATATAATGATGTTGAGAGGATTCAATGATCAAGGCAAGCGGGCTTTAAGTTCTATAGTGTTACCTTTGGAGATCGATGACTAGAAGACTGAAGCCAAGTTATACATCATTGATTTGAATACTTTGTTCCTGCTTTTCTCGGTAGGCCTTGGATACATCAAAACAAGATCATTCCATCCTCCCTTTATGCATCAAGTTCAAAAGATGGAATTGAGTACTCAATGGGATGAAAAATCATTCTCAGTGAGAGAGGTTGAGATCTATGAGGATGCAACCTATTATCTTCCTCAAAACACCCTTTCTCATGAACTTGGACAAAATTCAAATGCAAATGCAAAAGAAAAGGAAAATAAAGCAAAAGAAAAGATAAAAGAAAATGAAAAGAAAAAGAAAAGTCTAAGTGAGCAAGAAAGGGAAATTGAAGAAGAAGTGGATCCGCATATCACATTCCACCCACAATTCATTCCATCATATGGATATGTGGGTAGGATGGTTTAACCTCCACCAGGTAGAGGTAGAGGTAGAAACATAGGCAATTCCGGAGGTGGGAGACCCCTAGTTGGCCTTCAGTAAATAGAGGTCATGTTCCAGCTCATAGGAGTACTCCTACTATTTACATAGACTTGGAATCCAACTCAGAGGATGAGTCTAATGTGATTAGTATACTAGCCAACCCCTCATAGCGGGTTCCATTGGAGGTAACTTTTGATCTAGCCGGAGATGAAGACCAGGCCTCCGAGAAAAGCAAAGTATTTGAATCTGGTTTATGTGAAACTATTAGGGAGCGTTGGGGAACCTTAGCTCTTACCTCACACATAAAGTTGAAGGTTTAGTAGTTAAGAAGTCCCTAAGTCTTCCGTGACATGAAGAGGTTCTTTTGGTTCATCATCCTCAAGTCCAGTGGATGTAGGACTTGAGGAAGATACTTTAAAGAATTAATGGAATTACCTTTTGACTTTTACTGGCCTTGTGTTCAAAATCTTATACAGAAAGGTTTAGTTCCTCACACATGGTCCAAGTACAGGTCAGAATATTTTGAAAAGCTATGGAACAATATAGGCAGGGAAGCACAATCAAGAGCAGGACTAGGATTCGATACAGTGGGTCCAGTCGATGATGAAGATTATTTCTTAATTATTACCAACCATTTAGAATCGATAGGTTCTTCTCACACATACCCAACTCTTATGAGAATCTATGTTTAGAAATTCAGATGATCCAGATGATCTCAAATTCAAAGAAGCATCACACAAATTTGAACAAGAAATTCATTCAATAATCGACAAGCTAAAAGAAATCAACCTCGATAGAATCCTTCGACATTCATCAATTGTTCTTTGAAGATGAAACCAAGATTTGTTAGGCTATTGACTATGTTTAAAGACTACTTCGCATGGTGTTATGAAGAAATGCCTAAATTATCTCCTGATGTTGTAGTCCACAAGCTAGCAATAGACCTAACGTTACCCCTATTAAGCAAGCTCCTAGATGCATGCGATTAGAAATTGAACAACAAGTCATTTCTGAAGTCAAGAAATTGATCGATGCTAATTTCATCAGGGAAGAAAAATATCCTACCTGGTTAGCTAATGTCATCCCAGTTAAGAAGAAGAATGGCCAAATTCACATTTGCGTTGATTTTAGGGACTTAAATAAGGCATGCCCTAAGGATGAGTTTCCTCTTCCTATGCTAGAATTAATGGTGCACATTGCCTCATCTCATGCAGTCTTTTCTTTCATGGATGGATCATCTGGCTATAACCAAATCAAGATGTCTCCCGAAGATAAAATAAATACTACTTTTTGAAACCTGATTAGAATCTTCTATTATAGGGTCATGCCTTTGGGCCTTAAAAATGTTGGTGCTACATACCAATTGGTCATGACTCAGATCTTCAATGAACTCATCCATCATCAGGTTGAGTGCTATATTGATGATATAGTAGTCAAAAGTTTAGAAAAGGAAGACCATCTCTTTGACTTGAGAGTAGTTTTTGAATGGTTAAGACAATATAACCTCAAAATGAATCCCTTGAAGTGTGCATTGAGTCACTTCAGAAATTCTTGTTTGTTGTTTACATCGAGGAATATAAATAGATCCTGAAAATATTAAAGCTATCTTAGAAATGCCACCTCCTAAGAGTTTAACTCAACTCATATCCTTTCAAGGATGGCTATCATATTTAAAATGCTTTATCTCAAACTTATCAGGGAGATGCAAACCTTCTCAGCACTTGTCAAAAAGGATGCCAAGTTCAAGTGGGATGATAAGGGCCAACACACATTCGAAGACATCAAAGAATACTTGATGAAGCCACCAGTTCTCACAGCCCCTATCCTAGGTAGGCCATTGATCCTTTACACTTCTACATTGGATGACTCTCTCGGTTTTCTGGCAAGCCAATGATGAGGGGAAAATTTCTCGGCCTTGATTCTTAAAAACAAACTATCCACCTATTGAAACATTTAGCTTTGATCTTTGCATCTCATAAGCCACAACACTACATGCTTTCTCATAAGGTGAACTTGATCTCAAGAACCAATCCACTACAGTACCTCATGACATGACCAACGCTTTCCGGATGTTTGGCTCGTTGGTCCATGATACTCTCGCAGTTTGATATCACATTTGTACCCCTCCGTGCGGTAAAAGGTCAAGCACTAGCGGATTTCTTAGCAGTACACCACCCACTTCCGTTGATTCTCCGCTTAATGATGATCTCCCCGAATGAACTAATCATGAACTTATGGGAGGCCGACAATTGCCGATGGGAGATGTATTTTGATGGTGCTGCTTCTTTTCTTAAAGGTAAAGCACCACGATCTATTCTCCTAGGAAAGGCAGGGGTTAGAATAGTTCTTCTGACTCTGAACTGTGATGTGATGAGATTCTCATACTATCTTTCCAACCTCTGCACCAACAATGAAGCCAAGTATGAGGCTTTGATTACCAGTTTAGAGTTTGCTATCACCATTAGTGTTAAGAGCATCAACATCTTTGGGGATTCTCAGTTGGTCATCAACTAGATTTCTGGGTCCTACCAGGTCCTCAAGCCCAAGCTTCATCATTACTACAGTATACCATGAAGCTATTGGCCCAGATTCTTGAAGTTACCATCTACAAGGTTCCCCGAGCAAAGAACGTGATGCCTTGGCCAAACTTGCCAAAGAGTTGGCATGTCCAGAAGATGAGTCCATTTTAATAAGGGTCCAAAATAGACAAGTCTTATCCCTTATTGATTCAAAACTCATCAAGAGACTTTCTCTTGAAGGGGAGGTTGATGTTGCCAAAATGGACAAGGAGCTAGATTGGAGGCAACCATTCATAGATTACTTGAACACCACAAACTACCTCAAGAGAAATCTCAAGCCCATTAGGTGAAACAGAGCTCTTTCCTATGCTCTTATTGATGGCACCCTGTACCGCCGGTCCTTTGACCAAATGTGGTTACATTGTTTAGATAAACACAAAGCTCATGGCATTATAACCGAGGTGCATTCAAGTCTATGTGGAGCTCATCGGTCGATGAAGATGAAGTCAAATATCGACTTGGATACTCTTCTTGTATGATCATGCATGGGCTAGGATGCCATGGATGCTCAAGTGCGGTGTGGTCCTCCACCACCCAACTTTCTACACCCTACTTTGGCTTCATGTCCCATGTTGAGTGTTGTAGGTCCGATCAATCCTTCTTCTTCCAAGGGGCATCGATTCATCTTAGCTGCTACCGACTACTTTTCCAAGTGAGCGGAAGCCATCCCACTCAGAGAGGTCACAACTCATCATGTGCTTCAATTTTTCAGGAACCATATCATATAGTTTGGTGCCTCGGAATTATATCGATAATGGTACGCATTCAAAGCATGAAGATCAAGCTTTAGAAGACACATATAGATTGAGATACTCCCATCTACTACCCAGAGCTAATGGTTTAGGAGAAGCATTCAACAAAACTCTCATCCAAATACTGAAGAAGACTCTTGATGACAACAAATGATAGTGGAATGAGTAGTTGGTTGAAGCCTTGTGGGCCTACCACACCATACCGAACTCCTCAGTCTACCCCATTTTCCTTAGTGTATGGGTCCGAAGCCGTTCTTCCCTTAGAAGTTCAACTCCCATCACTAAGGATAACATTGGGTAACAAGATCACTACAAAGCAGAATGCAAAGTTGCGATTAGAAGAGCACAAAGGTTTAGATGAAAGTTGCTTATGGGCGTGCCAAAACCTCAAGTTATTCAAGGCCGAAATGATTCAAGCTCACAACAAGCTAGTCTGCCGTAGGTCTTTCTGAGTAGGAGAACTTGTGTTAGTCCTAAGAAGACTAATTGTTGCTCGTCAAAAGATGGGAGGTAAGTTTGAACCCACTTGGGAAGGCCCTATGGCCTACAAGGAGGATCTTATCGACTTATTGATTGTAAAGGGAACACCATGCTTCCAATTAATGGGCTCTATCTAAAGAAATATTACCCATGAAATAAAACTTGTTTGAAAATAATTCATTAATAAAAGAACAAAATGATTCCATTATCAAATCTTCTCTTCTTTCAAGTGTTGTTTGCTTGTCTTGTGAATCACCATGATTGTTTAGGGTAGGTGTAAGAGTCCCCAATGGCATCCTATCCCTTCTTTCACAAACAAACACAATCTCCAATGCTATTAGAATAGGTGTAAGAGAAGAGGCATCCTATTTCAATTAGCATAACTAAGTTAGGTGTAGAGAACCCAAGTGGCATCCTTTCTTAGAATTCTTGTTACCATTATGGCATCATTTCATAATTCTCCGGTGTTTTAAGGTAGTGTAAGAGTCCCCAGAGGCATCCTATTCCTTTTTGTACAACAATAAACACAAATCTTTTATCTCAAGCTATTTGATGTGGGAGCAAGCCCAGTGGCACTCACTCATTAGCGCTCTGGGTCGAGTCATATACCTCCACTAGTATGTCACCCGGTCATTTATTTTGGAAGATGTGAGTCCACACTTTCCTAACTTGATCATTGCAAACCAATGAGCCTATGGTAGTGCCTTCCTTTCAGTAAATACCTCTCTTGTTGACTTTTAAGAAGATGTGAGTGCTTTCTTCTTGAACTAGCCATAACTTGGTTGAGTATATTTGAGGTTTAGGATAAGTCCCCTAGAGGATCCTTTCCTCCTGACTACCTTTTATTTGATATAAGTCCCCGGTGACATTCTTGATTAGTTACCCCAGTCGGATATCACATGTCGGGCGACTATCCGGTCAATTTATAGAAGATGTGAGTCCCCGAGCTTTCTTCCTAGGCTGATTTTTGCAAATTGATGGGCACCTTAGATTGGTTGATGTTCACTATACTGATAGTGACTCACCCGGTGAGTACGCCACTCTTGGAAGATATGAGTCCCCTTTGCTTTCTCCTCGAGTTGGACATCGAATACCTATTGAATTTATGACTAGCCATGTCATCTTCTCCATGGTGTTGGATTAAGCCTTTCATCCCACATGGGCACTCTATTTGGATCAAGTCCTTTGTGACCCCATTTAGACACTACAGTTACTTTTGGATTGGGCGGTTCCCCTTTCCTAGTAGCCACCCCACTTTGGTTTTGTTCTGGATGCCAAATTCTCCCTTGGTTCAGTAAATCTGAGATATGTCTAGGTTGATATAAGCTCCTTCTCAGTTTGATCCCTCGTAAACTAATAGGGTCCATGATAAAGCAACTAAAATAACTAAAATAAAATAAACAAAATTAATTTGCTTGTGGATTAGAATTCAAGCCCCCAAAGGGCCCCTTTTCCCAAGAAGGCATCCTATCTTTAGGGCAGTGTCAGCATAACTCCCTATAGGAATTTCCTGACTACTTGAGTTGAGATAAATCCCCGAGTCACTACTCACTCTGTAGTCACCCTTAGGTCGGGTTCAATCTATTTTACCACAAGTAGGTTACCCCAATAATCACTCCGCTTTGAAAGATATAAGACTATAACACATTCTTTCTAGCATGATTGTTGCAAACTGACGGGCAGCCCTAGGTCAAGTTTGATTTGTTATCCAAAGCAATCGATCACCCTAGTGATCTTTTCTAGTGGAAGACATGAGTCCCTGAGCTTTCTTCCTTTTAATTGATCATTTTAAATCAAAAGGCACTCCTTTGGTTGGATTGTTCTCCCATCGGCTGGGAAGCTACTCCCTTTGGTTCAATTAATCTGAGATAGTTCTAGGCTTTTATAAGCTCCTTCTCAGTTTGATCCAACGCAAATCAACGTAATCCATCAAACCAAAATAGATCTAAAAAATGAAATTAATCTTGACTATTCTTGAGCTCATCTAAGTCCCCTAATGGCATTCACTCAATCGTCAGCCCTAGGTCAGATTTGATTTATTGCCCAAAGCAACCAATCACCCTAGTGGTTTTTTATTTCTAAAAGATGTGAGTCCCCGTGCTTTCTTCTTAAGACTTGACCATTATGTACCAAAAGGCATTTCTCCTCTGTTGGATAGCCCCTATGGTTGGTAGACTACTCCCTTTGAATTAATAGGTTAGGTTGGCTTCATGGCCCCTAGCAGTTCATTGCAAACCTTTGAGATCCATCATAATCAAAACCAAACAAACTAAAAAAAAAATGAAATATATCTTTGACTATCTTTGAACTGATCTAAGTCCCCCAATGGCATTCACTCAATAGTTAGCCCTAGGTTGGGTTCAATCTGTTGCCTTGCCAACAGATTACCCGGTCTTACAGATGATGTAACTCTATTACACTTTCTTCTAGTATATTTCTTGCCTGCGAAAGGCATCCTTTTTAATTGCTAGTCCTATATGCTTAGTAGACTACCCCTTTGGATTGGTAAATCTGAGTTAGGTCTTAGCCTCCATGGCTTCTACTCAGTATAACCCATTGCAAACCAATAGGGTTCATCCTAAAAATTCAAACCTAACAAAATTAAAACAAATTGAACCCTCTCCCCCAGTGCAGATCTCTCCCTAGTGAGTTTCAAAATCAAATCCAACCTCTCATCCCCTTTTGGATGACTTGAACTTGCTTCCCCAGTGGAAGGTTCACACTCTATCCTTTAGTGGATTTCTTCCCTCTCTCTTATGTCTTGGACATAAGTAGAGACACATTGCACTAAGCTCTGGATTCTTTCTTTTCCTTGGGTTAGGAATAGATAGTTTCCATTAGTGTCTGTGATCTTTTGGTGTTGTTGTTGTTTGAGTCAACACTAATACAAGCAATGTTCCTGGTCAGTCGCACCACACCTATTGGGCTTTTTTTGTTGATCTCATTTTTAGAATGAGTTCTCAACACCTCCATCTTAGTCATATGACTTCTCTTAGACTTATGAGTTCCTTAGTCTTAAGACACATCTAGTGAATAGGTGGACACTCTCCCTTATCCTTAGAAGACTTAGAAAAGTTAGCCAATAGGTCATGCCTTGGGGTGTTTGGAAAATTTACCCTTAGCTAAACCATTCCCAACTTTCCTTCTTTCAAGTCAAACTCCAAATCAATTCTATTTGACTTTTTCAAAATACAATTCAATTCCATGATTGAAATCCAAGATTGAAACCATGATCAAATCCATCAAAAATTCCTAAGTTGAAATTTCCTAAGTCCTTAACCCTTTCTTAAGGATTTAGCCAAAATCATGATCTGAACCTATTCAAACCCTTGAGATTTTCTCATGATCCATTTATATTCTCATTTATATTCCCATATATAAATAAAATATAAATTCAAACCCATCAAATCAAATTCAAAATTTAAAATCAATTTTGAAAATTTTCTTAAGTCCTTTAATTTTCATTAAAGGACTTACAAATCAACTTAAACCTTGATCAAATCAATTCAAATCCATGGGATTTCTCAAAACTTATTTATATCCTCATTTATATTCTCATATATAAATGAAATATAAATATAACTCAATTCAATAAAGCCCAAAAATTAAATTTCAAATTTAAAATGCTTGAAATTCCCTTAAATCCATTAATTTTCATTAATGGATTTAAGCTAAACTTTGATCAAACCACTTCAAGCTGATGGGATTTTATAAAAATAAATTTATATTCTCATTTATGTTCTCATATAAATGAAATATGAATATAAATCAATCAAATCCAATTCAAAAATAAAATTTCTAATTAAAATTTCCATTAAATTCTTTAAATTCTCTTTAATGGATTTAACCCAAAATCATGATTAAACTCTTTCAAACCCTTGAAATTTTCTCATGATCAATTTATATTCTCATTTATATTCACATATATAAATGAAATATAAATTCAAGCAATCAAAACCAACTCCAAATATCAAACTCAAATCCACTCAAAATCAAATCTAAGCCTTTAAAGCCAAAATCTTGAACTTAGCCAAATCAATTTAAATCAAGCCAAACTCTTGATTTTCTCTCATGGTTCAATCAATCCTACAATCATGAGCTCATATATAAATCCAAACTTCAATCCTTCAATCAAAACCAAATCAAAAAATCAAAACTCCTTCATATTCTTCTTTGAATATGAAATTTTCAAATGGATCAAAATCCATTTGACTTCAAATCTCTTGTAAATGGATTTATATTTCAATCATAAGACTATATACAAGATCAATCAACTTCAAATCAAGTTTTGACCAAGCCATTTGACAGCCAACTTTTGATCATAACCAAATTGGATTGAACCAAACTCATATATCCCTCTCATCATGAGATGATCAATCAAATTGGGTGATCAAAGTCAAATTAAGTCAAACCTAAGTCAACACTTTAACCTAATGAAACCTAACATAGCCAAATCCACCATAGGCTACATTGAATGAAATGATTGATCCAAGTTCACTCATGACCTATGTTTGAACTTGACCAAGTCAACCTTTAAGCCTAACCTAACCCATTTGGCCCACTTGACCCAAGTTGACCCATTTTGACCTAAAGGGCCAAAATGTGTCAAAACTTGATCTAAGATAAATTGATTGAAACCAATGGGTCAAGTCCATCCCAAATCACTTGTGGAACTTGACCAAAGCCTCAATTGGCCAACTAGACCCAACTAGCAATTGACCTTAGACCCAACATGACTAAAGGGTCATGTTGAGCCAAAATTGAACTTAACCCAAATTGATTGGAAACAAAGATACCAATCCACTCATATGACCAAAAAACCTAAACCACCTTGACCCCTCAAATAGGTCAAATGGGTCAAATGGTCAACTTGACCCATTTGACCTAAATGTCATATGAGCCAAAACCAAATCTATACCAATTTGAACCAAACCAAAGGCACCAAAATATTTAAAATAGTCATATGAACTTGACCCAACCCTTGGTTTGACCCAATTTGACCTAATGGTCAACTTGACCCAAGTTGACCCATTTTGACCTAAATGGGTCAACATGAGCCAACATCTATCGAATGGATTCCAAATCCATTGAAACTTGGCAACCTACTTAACATATACCACATCAAAATTAAAAAAATAGCAAAATGACCATTACCCTAATCCATAGAACAAATTTTGGCCCCATGCGTATTTTGGTCATACACTCTTCACAATCACTTGAGGCTTTCCTAAAAGCTCAAGGGAACTTAGTGATGAGTGGTGCACCCAACCCAATGGGTTTGGGTCAACCCATTTGGCCCATGGACCAAACCCGACCACCTATGGCCAAATTGAAATTTCAAACTCCCCCCAAAGCTCAATTGGATGCACATGGGAGTTAGCCTTCCACTCCTCTCGCCAAACCACCATGTGCACACCTTAGACCAAAACAACTCACCCCTATGGTCAATTGGATCAAAATGGCAAACATTATGCGTTCGATTGCCATGGGGGATATACTCACCATAATCACTAAAATTTTCATTTGCCATGTCGATTGGAACTAGAAGCCTTGAAACCTTCAGAGTTTTGATGCCAGAGGATTGAGAATTCCATTCTTGATTTTGCACGTGCAAAATGGGGAGGATTGAAGAAAACTTCTTACACTAATCTCATCCAAATTCTTCCCACACTCATCTAGGGCTCAATTCAGCTCAAGCTTCCATTGAGTTCCCACAAGAGGAAGAACTCAATTCCATCAAGGCAAGGAGATCAAGAGAAGTTGGTCCACCCATTCATCCACCAAGAACTTCAGCAGGCTTCATCTCCACTAGACAAAGCTACCTCGATCTCGTGTGATCACCTCCGAGGTTATGAATTTTTTTGACCACTTAGGCTAAGAGGTGTTGGTCCTTTGCGAAAGAAATTTCTATTTCATGTTAAATCCACCATTGGATTGGCCGCTTTGGTCCTTTAGATGGTGTGGGTTGAGTCTTGAATGGATCCATGAAGGATCAAGCTCGGATCTCCCATTGTGAATGGTTTGATCATCCTCACGTAGAACTTCAACCCATCTCATCCATCTGCATTTTAGATGGACGGTTGAGATTATTTTTTATATCCCTTTATTTGATTTAAAACCAGGTGTATCCTCGTATCTAATCTTTGATTAGGCGGTTAAAAGCGTCACGCCAGTTCCACTTGACTTGATGACTTATGTAGGGGGCTCATGGCATGATGCGTGTAAAGCATGCTGAACGCCACCACCACGTGTCGCGTTATGAGCGGGTATTAGCTTAGGATTAGTTAGGGATTATTACCAATTCTTAATTAATCTAGATAACTTCAAAAAATCATAACTCCTTCAAGAAAAATTTGAAAAATATAAGGAAAAATGCTATGGATAGGTAATTCATCTAAAATTTTCTAAAAAAGTTTTTGATGTATTTTGATTTTCCTTTTTCTCTGAATTTGGGTTTCTTTGGGAATATTAATTAGCTAATTATTCTCTAATTAAGTCACCAATTATTCTTAAACTTCTAGAGTTCATTTTAGGGGATGACCTCTGCCTCCCCTAATTTTTTTGAGATTTATTGAGGCCTTGATTAGGGAAATTGCTAGCTCATTCCCTAATTACCCCTTTCATGTAATTAAGAGTAATTAAGGTATAATTAGTGGATTTTTCCTATGATTAAGTTGGATTAAGGTTATATCCACTGAGTAGGAGTTTTATGGAATAATTTTGGGATATTTCCCCTAAGCTATCCCCTAAACCCCCTTTTCTTTCCTTAATCCCTTCTTAATTAAGGGTTAATCAATTATCCCTTTAAATAATTTTCAAAAATTCTAAAAATCTCCCGAACTTAATTAATCTACCTTGGGTAGATTCTTAGGTGTTTAATAGCCTAAGTATAATTAAACAAATTAAAACCCCTTTCATAAGTGTGAAGGGGTGTTTTAAAAGTACTTAAGCTAAAATCCCTTAGCTTAATTAACTTTTAATTGTGAGCCAAATTGCATTAGGCCTTTTCATTACTAGGTGCATTACAAATTTACATACCTTGTGGGTTTTATGTCATCTCATTGGCTAATAATTACTTACTTAATTTTTCTAAGAAGGTGTAGGTAAGGGTTAATTAAGCCACTTAATTCATTTTGAAATTCACTTTGATTTATTCTAAGTTTTCTTATTCTTTAAGAATGACCAATGTAAAAGTTTGTATATTTATTTTAATGATTTGTTATGGAAGATTAGGATGAACATTGGTCATAATATTCCATTATGATGTTCAACATCTTCATTCAACCATCAAAAAGATCAAAAAAAAAAAAAAAGAAAAGAAAAGAAAGAAGAAGAAAGAAAAAGAAGAATAAAGCTTGAAACATAAAAAATAATTCCTTTGCTTAAATTATAATTTTAATTTATTTACTTTATCATATAGCTTCATTTTCACACATTTGATATTTTGTTTTGTCTTGGTGGTAAAAACATGACCATTTAATCTTTTGGTGCTAATTTTATAAATTGATTGATGTTTGTTTAACTTGTGCATTAAGTGGCATGTTTTCCTAGTTTCTTCCTTACTTTATGTATGGCCTGGATGTGGATTAGGTCTTTGAAAAAATAAATCTTTTACCCAACAACTTAGAAATTAAAACTAAACAAGTCATACCTCATAAAGCTTAATTAAAATCAAGATAAAAAATTAGAACCTTAATTGGATGAGTTCTTTTCTTTATAATATCAAGCACAAATGCATCTTATTTCACTCTTGATTGGAGGCTTTCATCTTTGGAGAATTTTGAGGGCAGTGAACTCACCTCTAAAATTAGGATTTGTAATAATCTTCTTTCTCATTCATTCATAAAATTATGTTTAAGTTAAATTGATTGTCCAAAATGAAATAAAATAAAATTTGAATTACATTAGATTTAGGTCATTTGAAGTATGTCCCACATGATATAGTATCTTTATGAGTTTACTTAGTCTCTTTCTAAATAATAACAACCTAATATCTTGTATAAGCATAAGATTTTCCTACATATATTTAAAATCTTAAAGTTAGTTTGCCATTATGTGATTGTATCCAATTTTTTGTCCTCTCTTGTAAAACCAATTACCATTTTTTGATATTTAGGTTGTGCTTAGGTTTAGCTCCTAGATTTTTAGTTTATGCTTCACCTTTGTAGGCCATGCATAATTCCTCACCTCTAGCATTTCCTTAATCTTGTAAGAAATCTTAAGTCCAAATTCTAATAAAAATACAATTTAAACAACTAAATCAACTTAATGCAAAAGCCCAATCTTAGATAATTTGAAGAAGATATACAGTTTCTAGCATGTGAATCTCTAATTCCATTTTGGCATAATAACTCTCTCGATCAATTCCATTTGATCTTCTAACATATCGATTGATAGTCCTTTCATTGAAATTAGATAATAATGATTACTTGTGAGTTTTCTTAAGGGATCATATCCATAGGATGTAATGTTACTTTCCCTTGTAAATTAAGCTTTAAAATAAATCTTACTTTACTTTTCCATGTAAGTAAGAATCTTTGGTACATATACCCATCATCCTTAGAGTCCTTATTGAAGTGATTGGTTCCATTAAAGGGTAGTGACTTCTTTCTTTCGAGATAGTACACTATTTTCTTGTTGACATATGATCATGAATAAGTACATTTGGATCATGGCATCTTTTGAGATGAATTTTGTAATGGTCTCTCTTTCTTTTTGTTTGAAACTCCCTTGAATTTTCAGAATCTAATTGAATGAATAGGCCAATTGATTGTAACCACTTAAACTAAATTCAAATCAGAATAAGAGTCTTGGTTGAAATTTGACCAATTGACTAACATGACCAATATTAACCCATTTGACCTGAAGTCAAACATGAAAAATTGACACATTGAGGCAGAAACCACCCAAACCCATCTTGGGTTAACCTAAAATGAGTTCAAACTCATTTGGATCCAAGTCTAATGCAAATCCTCCATGAATCCTCTTCCATAATGGTTCTTTCCTCATATGGCAAAGTCCACTCTTCATTTCATTAGAGTCCTTTATAAATGAGGCATCACTAAATCAAACTTGCTAATCATGGACCAAAAGGAGGTGAGTTAACTCACCTCCCATGCAAATCAAGCTCCCAAGGGATCAAAGAAAGATAATATGACCAAATTAACCTTAGAGCCTTCTTCCATGGCTTCTCCTAATCTAGATGAGCCACGTGGACTTGATGGCAACCACTCTTCTTTGGTGGTGGTGATTAGGCCAAAAGCAAGCCATCTATCCATCCACCTCAAAAGGGGTATACCCCAACAATTCACACAGGAAATGCATTAATTTGAATCATGAGAGCTTCCTATTGTGAATTCAAACCTCCTTGTAATCCCAAGGGCCATCCCAAGCTCCCCTCTTTCGACATTTCTCATCCCTCTGCAAAATCAAAATAAGTCACTCAATCTCATCAAACTTTATTTCTATCTCAATCAAATTTTCACCTTTGACATGGTCAAACCACCCAAGTTGTTTAAGCTAAGCCACTAGGAAGGACTTTGATTACCACCAAGCTCAAAGTGAAAGTTGATCCTAAGCAAAAGTGGCTTGCTACTATTGTCTCTAGATGAAGCTACCTCATTGATCAACCTCTTGAGCTCCTACAAGGTAATTTTCTGAAACCATAGAAATAAGAAATTTTTGTTTGGAGATTTTCGAAGAGGATTCACGTGTGAGCCCATATTAGCTGTTCGATCATGGTGGATCCCTCGCGTGAAGGTGTGGGTTGATTTTTGAGTGAATCCGAGCTCGGGTGAGCTCGGATCGAGCGATCCATGGCAGATGACCTCCGTCGTTCATCGCTTGCAGGAAGGAGGATCACGGGCCATCCATTTTAAGTGATTGGAATGGATGACTCTGATCAAATCACATTAGGTCCATCTATTTTCTCCCTTTATCAGATTGATGCTGTTGTCAATTCGAGATGGGAGAAATCATAATGCATCGCCTGACCCGCGAGGATGACTACTTAAATAGCCAATCCTGCGACGCTACATGGAAAGTGCGCCGCATCAGCGCGCCATGTGGCACTGATGGGATTAGGCTTAATTAAGGATATTTAATTAGTTTTAAGGCTAAAATTTTATAATTTAAAGCTAATTATAGAAAATTTTAAAAAATATAAATAATGGCTAATTTTAATGGTATTTCAGAGGAGAATCCATTAAAGTTATTGCTAATTAATTTTGAATAATAATTTTAGCTTTGATTATAAATTTTAATTAACTATTATGCATTAATTAACCAATCAATTCTAAACTTTCTGAGAATGTTTTGAGAGATGACCTCTACCTCATCTATTTTTCTTGGAATTTATTAGTTGATTAATTAGAGAAATTGATGTTTAAGCCTTAATTACCTTCTTAACTTAATTAAGTGATAATTAAGCATGTGAAAAGTAATTAATCAATAAATTAGACTCCATAATCACTATTGAACAGTGGGGAGATTTAAGGAATCGGATTGGGGCCTCCCTTCTAATCTTTTCTCTAAGTTTGTTTCTCTTTTTCAACTAAAATGCTAATTAAGGATTAATTAACTAATTAATGGCTTAATTAGTTAAATTGAAACTTAAATCATACCAAACATTGTTTAATTGAATGTGAGGGCTTGTGGAATTAGGTTGGGACCTCTCTCCCAACCTTTTCCCCAAGCCCATTCCATTTCCAAGGATAATTAATTAAATTTAGTAATTAAATAAAGAGAAATGGATTAATGGGTTAATGTCTTGATTAACCTAATTAAAAGAGTAATTGTATCTAATTTCCCTTAATTGATCCATGGGTAGAGCTTTAGGTGTTCAATAACCTAAAGAGAGTTAATGAAATTATGGTTAGCTCACATGTGTGAGAAAAACATAAAAGTAATTAAGTGTGCTCCTTAAGCTTAATTAATTAATGATTGTGAGCTAATTCCATTTAGCCCCTTTCATTTCATAGAAGTATTGCTATTTACTTTTCAATTCATTTGCATATTACATTGGCTCATACTCATTTAATTAATTATCTTAAGGTAACATAGGTGAAAGTTTAATTAATTGATTTAATTCACACCTTAACCTAATAATCCATATTATCAATCTAATTGCTTCTTATTAAATCAAATTAACTCACACATGTAATGGGATTAGGATTAACAAACCTTTCTTACATATCCTAAATCAATTAAATATGAAATCAAACATGACATTAACAAATTTTGGTTTATTTTAAATGAGCTTATTTAATATGATTGTCCTTAAAAATTAATTGGATTAAATGAAATCATGTGTTTATGCCACTTTATTTCTTTCCAATCATATTAAATGTTGTATGTCACTTGATTCATGCATTCATCTCTTGCAAAATTAATTAAAGTTAAATGGCTTCCTTTATGTCAAGCTTGCATGTATTGATTTAAATTAGTATATGTGTGGCTATTATCCTTATTAAATCTAATTCTATTTTCCAAAACTTATGAATGAATGATTATACATGCTATGAATGCTAGTTAAAAATACATAGGAGATGTATGTGATTATAGCTTAAGTGTATGAAGTAAAGTTTCTTTTCTTTCATTCATGCATTGATTTATGTAAGTAAGAATGCTAATGGGTATATAGCATGGACATCCTGAAAATACGAGGCTTTAGTTAGCTCCAAGGAGGTCAACTGATTACCTCACTTCCCTGGTTTAACAATGGCACATACTCCATTTGATTTCATTCTTACAAACTTTAATAGTAGAATTTTGATAAGGCTTTATTTCATATGCATAAATATGACAAAAATATGACTTTAACATGGTTTTTCACTCTTGTAGTTACTTTTACATTCATGTTTATTTAAGAGTAGTGGGTATATCTAGTTTGGACATTCCAGGGATGTGAGATTTTAAGTAGCCCCAAGGAGGTTTTTACCTCAATGGCGAAGTATCCACTTAAAACTTTTTTACACTTGTATGTGCATTTAGCTAATGAATAAAAAATCCATTTTTTCTATTAAGAAAGACATGCATTTATATTTGTTCAAATGATTGAATTGATTGATCATATAGTTTAAAGCCTTCATTCTTATGTTCATGTGTATAAACTTACATATGTTTGAATGTAATGGGTATATAGTTTGGACATCCAGGAATATGAGGCTTTAGCTAGCCCCAAGGAGGTCATTTGATTACCTCACTTCCTAGTTAACAATGACATGTACCTATTTAATTTTATGTCTATGTATTTTTATATAAGAATTTAGATAGAGCTTTTAATAATATGATAAAATAATTCAATCAAATGAAACATCTAAATTCCAAAAGTACATGTTTACATCCATCATTTAAGTGTGCTAAGACATATTGAATGTATAGGTATGCTTAGAATTTAATCATATGCATGCTACATATGATGGAGAGAAATGAATGAACATATGTCATGTGATAGTAATTAATTCCAACTAATCTTAAGATATATTTCTTATTGAATGAGGTCATTTAAAGTGAACCTAAACTTAGGATTAATTTAAAATATATAATAAGCCATTCACTAAAAAGTATTGACTAATTAATATGCTTTAGAAGTGACTTAGTAGGGATAAAAGAGAGTAATCCTCTTTTTCTTCTCTTTATAACATTTAGTTATTAGGTGTAAGTCAAATGGAACAAAAGAAAATGCTAAGTAAAATTTTAAATCAATTAAATCACTTAAAGTGAACCATTCTTTATAATTAAATCCTTTCATACTTACAAAATTCATAACAAAGCCTAGTTAAGGCATATCACATAAGCCTTAATACAGAAAGTTTAGAATTAAGTCACCATTTCTAGCTTTATGTTAGGGCAGTGCATGGAGTGATGTATGTTTGGTTTTATAATGTATTATTTTAGACTGGATGTTAGGGTGTATACTTCATAGACTGGATGGTAGGCTGTGATTAGCATAACCATGTTTTTCTGGAGGATATTGTTCTTAAGGGGTGCTTAAGATAAATATAAATGCTCTCTTTTGCAGGTTGCTTAACCCCTAAGCATAATCTAAATTAGGATAGGTGGGCTTGGTTACCCATGTGCAGGGTGCTATCATATAACTGCTTGGGTTGTATGGTGTGTTTAGCTAACACTTGTGTTGTAGACATAGTTAGATTTAAGTTTTCATATTTTTAATGTAATATTATATTAGGAATTAGGATTAGTGTTATGGGGGATTAGATGAGCAATGGCTAGAAGGCTCTTCTGGGAGGCCTTGTGATGCCTTTGAAGCAAGTACATCCAAATGAAGAAATGAAGGAGATATGAAGAATGAAGATAAGAAGACCCTCATAGCATTTATTCATTTATAAATTGTAATTATTCTTTCATATACTGGGTTGTATAAGGGTAGAGCTCGGGTACCCATTTTCTCTTTTCAGATTGTACGGTGGCACCCAACCACACTGACCTTTTATTCTTTTGTGTTAAATTTATATAATGATTGATGTTATATTTAAATTGTGTAATAGAAATATCATTCATTTTCATAGTTTCTTTATGAATGATGATTTAATGTGTGGCCTGGATCTGATTAGGCTCTTAGGAAAAATTAATTTTTCTACCCCAACTACAACTCATAACTAAATTGTCTAAATAACTCATAACCTCATATAAAGCCTAGGCATTAAATCAAGATAATTAAAATATTTAGCAACCCCTTAGCTGAATGTTGTATGTCTATTATCTTGCATGCATATTACTTCACTCTTGCAAAGAGAGGGTTTCCATCTTTGCACGATAGGGAAGACTTGTCCTTTGAGGGTCTCCTTTGTCGTAGAAAATACCTCTTTCTCTTTTATTTTGCCTATAATCTCATTTCATCATGCATTTAGACATATAAAAATCCTATGGCCTTTATCAAAATGAAGAGTCCAAAATCAAATAAAAATTAAAAATATTTGTATTAGGCTAAGTCATTGCTCATATCACTCACTCATGCTCTCTTAGGAGTGAGTGTTTAAGGACTTTAGTTTCTTTCTAAATAATAACAACCCAACTATCTTGCAAAATCATATGACTTACCTATATTATTTTAAAGCATATGAGGAGTTAATTGGCTACCATTCTAGGAGGTTATAAGTCCAACAATTGGGTGATTTTCTCTTTGTGGAGGTAAACCATATACCTCATTTAGATTTAGATCATGCTTTAGCTCTTGCTAAAGCTCTCTAGATTTAGGATTCAAGGTGGCTATTTTCTTCGGGCTACAAAAATAAATTCTCATCTCTTAGGCATTTCCACAATCTTGTATTGTGGGATTATAAGTCCTAGCTTTCTACTAAAATTTTAACTCAAATGAATAATTATCCTCAATTTTAGACATATAAAGCCCAACTATAGGATAGGTTGGAATGCTCACTAGGTTTCCTAGTATCATGAGAATTTCTACTCATCTCCTTTGGCTTCTCGATAATAAGTCTATCCTTTTGATCTATCCTATTTGATTTTCCAATATAACAAATTTATTGACAATGCTATCTTTGAAATCTTTGGAGACAATAATTTCTAATTTAATTGAAAGTATTTCTAAGGAATTCACCTTTCTTAGGATGTAATTAACTATAGGGGATTGCCCACATAGAGAACTTTAGAACCCAGTTTAATGTAAACCCTACTTTATTCATCCATGTAAAGTAGGGGAAAAATCTATGGTATATTTGAAAACCTATCATACCTTAGGAGTCCTTATTAGGTAATTAGGTCCATTAAAGGGTGATGCCTCTTTTTTTGAGATAGTACATCATACCTCAATGTCGCACCTGATCACTTCAATAAATACACCCTCAGATCTATGGTGTCCCCCATATACATATTAAAAATAAACACCATAATTTTTTCTAGCGATTCTGCTGGGGAAGGTTCCTCTCTCCATCTCTAGCAGACAATTGTTGTCTCCAAGCAGCGATAGTGGACTTATAATTCATATGAATATGAGACTATCTCTCTTTCCATTGGTACTTAGCTTATTTCATTCTTAAGCAAAGCTAGCCAACATCCTCTAGGTTTTAGGACCTCACTCCTTGTAGGTCTTGAATCCACTATTGGTTCCCCCAATAGGTGAAAGATAAGATTAACTAATGAAAGGAGATGACTATAATTTAGAACCTATTTCCCACTAGCTTGGTGAGGTAAGGTTCATCATATATTTAAGAAAATAAATCCCTTTTGCAAAATAACACTTTTTTTTCTTTCCAAAAGCACTTTTTCAAAATTCACATAACAAAAGAGTTTGCACAAAATTCACAAGAAATTTTCAAAAAGCACAAAATTCATAAGAAATTTTTAAAAAGTACAAAATTTACATAACCAAACCTCATTTAACAATTTCTATAATTATTACATGGAGGTTCTTTTCAAAATCAAAATCAACAATTTTTAAAATCCCTTTTTCAAAAGCACATTTTTGAAAATGGCTATCTCCATTCAACATACCCAAATTTGTTGAATGAAGATTCTATTTTCAAATAAAATCATGACATAAAATTGAAACTCCACTTAGCATATTTCATATGTGCTAAGAAATCAACACACAAAATCAAGACATATTTGAACTCCATTTGACATACCCAAATTTGTCAATTGAGAGTTCCCTTTTTTTTGGAAAATCAAAGAAAATTGAATTCTATTTAACACACTTAAATTTGTGAAATTGAATTCCTCTTTTCCAAAGTCTTGAAACATCAAAACACATTTGGACTCCATTCAACATTTCCCAAATTTGTCAAATGAGAGTCCCATTTTCAAAAATCACAAAAACAAATTGAACTCTATTTAACATACATAAATTTGTTAAATAAATTTCCCTCTTTCAAAATCACAACACATTTTGAACTCTATTAGGCACACCATATTTGTCAAATAAAGAGTTCCCCTCTTTTACCAAAAAAGAGAGCAAATCATAAACACACTTGGCTCCTACTTAACATACCAAATTTGTTAAGAGAGAGTCTCATTTTTAAATCACAATACACTTGAATCCTAGTTAAAATACCAAATTTGTTAAGTAAGAGTCTCATTTTCAAATCATAAATACACTTGACTACTTAACATACCAAATTTGTTAAGTAAGAGTCTCATTTTTCAAATCATAAATACACTTGATTCCTACTTAACATACCAAATTTGTCAAGTAAGAGCCTCATTTTCAAAAATCATTTGGCTTCTACTTAACATACCAAATTTGTTAAGTAAAAGCCTCACTTTAAAATCAAATCAACATATATCACACACATAACAAATCATCATAAACAAAGATGTTTCACAAAATTTTCGAACACATAATTGAAAAATTTTTCTAGCATATTTAAATTTGCTAAGTAAAGGTTTTCCAAATCAAAATTTATACATACAACATATATATATATATATATATATATATATATACACACACACACACACACACATACATATACACACACACACATACATATATCTCCAAAAGTTTCTCCAAATATTTGAACCCCTTTCAACATACTTAAATTTGTTGAGTGTGGGTTCTAAATCAAAATCATATGGCAAAGTCTCTCCTCCAATCATAAAAAATCTCTCCAAAAATTCAATGAAACCCACTTAGCATACCTAAATTTGTTAAGAATGGGTTTAAATTCCAAATCAAGATTAAAAATCAATGATAAAAGACAAATATTAAAGCAAGGTTTTGATTTAATTACATTTCAAATAAATGCAGTGATTTCAGCACAATCAGACTTTTCAGACTTTAATCAGTGCAGTGATCATGGCTTATGGTAAGTTTGTTTTCTTTTTCCCCTCTGGAGTAGATTTGGCCTTGGATCAGGCCAATCTCACCTTGGATGCTGCCATACATCTGATTTACTTTGGTCATGATTTTGAGATAGTCTAGATTACTTATGAGGGGACAACCCTCACAACTGTTAATATTAATAGGGAGGAGGTGGCTAGACGTCACTTATCCACTTTGACATGCCATCTAACTCCAAGTTCCCCTTGTTGAAGAGGAAGGTTGCAGTGGTCCCACTCCCCATTCAGTGTTGTATGAGTTGCTTTAGTGTGGGTTTAGTATTGCCCCTACCATAGCTCCAGTGAGAGCTGCTACCTCCTCTTCAGTCACCCCAAAGGGGAAGGCTATCTTAGCTGAGATAGTCTCCTCTATCTTCAAGGTATGTTCTAGCTCTAGCTCTGCTTTGCTCACCCGCCCCTAACACCATAATAAAAATAGAAGGTCAAGCAAGACCAAGTGTGAGCAAAGAGATGCTACTTCCCACATGGGAGGGTTCTCCCGTGAGACCTCTCCACTTTTGAGTGGTAGTAGGTTCCACCCCACCCACCTCAGATGGAGAGGAGGTTTACAAAAGGATCATTGCATCACCTCCACTCCCAGCACACTTTGAGACACCGACTAGGGAGTGTAGGAGGCCCTGCGCACTGGGGACTGCTCTTCACCGCATGATAGAGATTATATATGCTCAGAGTCTGGTACATTGTTTGACTTGAGATCTATGATCCCTAGGAGATTTAAGGGTCAAATCCACAAGGAGAGAGAGTCGGAGGCTCTACACAAGAGAGCGAAAGTGCAATCGACACCTCTACGATGGATTTCCACGATTGTCTCCTCATCATTCGACAATATTATTCTTACTGGTGATGCGAGGAGATCTCCAGTTGAGAGGCAGTCGGTGTTGCAATCCCACCTCTCCCCTTACCATCCATCATCACTCGTTCAGCTTACAACATCTACCCCACCAAGATTCAGAAGCCCCCATTTAAGGAGAGAGCATCCCCACTAGTGATCCAGCTATGGCCCAAGGATCCTACTCCATCCACTTCACCTGTTGAGGTGAGATCAAGCTCCTCCGCTTGACCCTCTACCTCAACTGTGGTCAGAAACAAGTGGTGACCCAAGAGCGTCGTTGTCGCCTCACCACCACCAGACAGGGAGAGAGGGGAGGGGACATAGACATATTCCCCATGATAGTTGATCCTCCCAGTGAGGAAGCCTTGAAAAGGGCAAGTCGGTGCATAGAGACATAAGCATTACAAACAAAGTCATCGCAGTGTTCGTCGGTCCAGCATAGTAGACCGATCGATAGATGACATATTAACGAACTACTTTGATAAGAAAAGTCAAATTCTTAGGAGTGACCATTCAGATCAGAAGGAGAATAGCGTCAGCTTTGATCCTGATGAGGATGACATGTTGGACAACACATCTGAGTTCCATATGGTTGACACATGGGGATCCTCACAGCAGGATCAGCTTAGCCAGGAATGTGCTGTGTTCGAGGAAGGTCACACTTCTCACTTGACTCAACACCTCCTCCACAGCTTAGGCAGAGCGATGATCACATTGACAAGATGGAGAAGAAATTAGAGGAGTTGATGGTAGTGGTTTTAGCATTGCAGACCTCAACCCCAGTTTCAGAGCCTTCTCCTATCGTAGCCGATAGACTAGAGTTGGTGCATATTTTAGACCGTCCTAGGTGCACTCTCGTAGAGGATGATTGTTGACCTCATTTTTAGAATGAGCTCTCAACCTCTCCATCTTAGACACAGGATTCCTCTTAGACACTAAAAGTTTTCTTAGTCTTAAGACACTTCTAGTGATTAGGTGAACACTCAACCTAATCCTAGAGACTTAGAAGAGTTAGCCATAGGAATAGGTCATGCCTTAGGGGTGTTCGAAAAATTTTCCTACCCTATAGCTTGAGCCAAATCCTCACTTCCTTCCTTCAAGTCAAATTTCAAAACTCCAAAGTCAAACCAACTTCAAACTCAAATCAATTCTAACTTATTTGATCAACTCCAAATTCAAACCAACTTCAAACTCAAATCAATTTCAATTCCAAATCAAACTCAAATCAATTCCAACTTAATTTGTAAATCCAAATCAACTCCAAATTCAAATCAAAATGAATTCAAATCAACTTCAATTCCAACTTAATTGATTTTCTCAAACCTTAAATCAATTCCAATGGATTTTCTCAAATCATGAATTAATCCAAATGATTGAAACCCATGATTGAGTTCCAAATCCTAAAAAATCCTTCCTAAGTCACTTTGATTCCATCTTATGGACTTAGCTAAATCAAATTCAAAAAATTAAATCAAAAATATTTTCATAATTTATATTTTCATTTATATTCACAAATATAAATAAAATATAAATTCAAATACCCAAAATCAATTCAAAACTCAAATCAAATTCAATCAAAATTCAACCTAAGCTTTTCAAGTCAAATTCTTGAACTTAGCCAAATTAAACTCAAATCAAGCCAAACCCTTGATTTTCCTTCATGATTTAATCAATCCTTGAATAATGAAACCAAATATAAACATAAACTTCAATCATCAAACCAAAACTAAATTCAAAAATCAAACCCAAATCAAACTCATGCTCACGCTTTGAACTTAAAATTATCAAATGAATCAAAACCCATTTGACTTCAAATCACTTGTAAATGGATTTATATTTCAATCATAAGTCCATATGTGAGTTCAACCAAACTTGATTCAAGCCTTGATCAAGTCAATTGACCCACTTAGGCTCGACCCAAAGTGATCTAAAATACCTTTTTGAGCCAAATTCTAATCCTACCCAAATTGGATTGAACTAAGCCCATCTAAGCCTCACATTGTGAGCAACAATCATCATAGGATGATCAATCACTCAAATTGGGTCAAACCAAGTCAAACCTAAGGGTTGACCAAGTCAACACTTAGCCAAAATGAAATCTATACTAGCCAAAATCCACCATAGACCAACTTGATTGAAACCATTGATCAAAACCAATTCATGATCAATGTTTGAACTTGACGAAGTCATCATTTGAGCCTAACCTAGCCCAATTGGCCACTTGACCCAAGTTGACCCAACTTGACCTAAAAAGCCAAAATGTGTCAAATCTTGATCTAAGCCAAATTGAATGAAACTAATGAGTCAACTTCAATCTAAATCACTTGTTGAACTTGACCAAAGCCTTAATTGGCCAACTAGACCCAACCTAGTCCAATTGACTATGAACCAAACTTGACCTAAAAGGTAAAATCAAGCCAAAATCAAATCAAACCAAAATTGACTGAAACTAAAGTTGCAAAACATTTCAAATGACTAATGAAACCTAAACCAACCCATGACCTAACCCAATTAGGTCAAATGGGTCAAATTGGTCAACTTGACCCATTTGACCTAAATAAATTCAAATGAACCAAAACCAAATATAAACCAAATTGAACCAAACCAATGATACCAAAACATTTCAAATGGTCATATGAACTTGACCCAATCCTTGATTTGACCCAATTTGACCAATTGGTCAACTTGACCCAAGTTGACCTATTTTGACCTAAATGGGTCAACATGAGCCAAATGACATCAAATCAACTCCAAATTCCTTGAAATTTGGACCAACCCAATTTCAAACTATTCTAAATCTGTCCAAAGTAAAATCTAAGCCAAATGACTATTTTACCCTTAGGTCAAGGGGTAACCTATGGCCAACTCCACTTGGAATTGGTCATATCCTTTTCATGGCAACTTGGCACCCTCTTAGTGGACCAAGTGGACACTAATAAGAGTGGTGCACATGACCCAATGTGTTTGGGTCAGCCAAACCCAACCCAAGGCCAAAATTGACCCTCCACTTGGAATTTCTCCACATGGAATCACTTGTCCACTCAAATGAGCACATGGAAGCTTCACCACTCCACTCCTCTGCAAAACTAAATCATGTGAACTCACTCCATGAGATCAATTTAGCACATGTAACTGAACGCCTCTCATCAGATCCTTGTGGGGAGATATACCCTTCATTCCACTTCAATCCACATCATTCACACTCTTGATCCATAGGAACCTAGAGCAAGCATTCTCAAGCTTCTCCAAGCATCCTCTAGCACTTTTCATTTCTCCATTTCTGGTTTACTAAAATTAAAAACATGGGAGGTAGCAAGAAATCCCAACTTACTCAATACCCAACTTTAGTCCAATTCCTCTTGCAATCACCCTCAGAGGACCCAATCGAGCTTACACATGGTGTTTCCCAAGTGTTCAAGCCACGGGAAGAGGGGTCTAGATCAAAGTTGCAAGCCTAGGAGGAGGAGTTTGACCAATTGGAAGATCTACTCAACCTCAAGCCCTCAAACCTTCAATAGGGCTTTATCTCCACTAGACGAAGCTACCTCGACAGTTGGGAGCGCTGGTGATAGCCTTCAGTGAGGTATTATTCAAAATTGAGCTTGCATTGAATTTTCTTTGGTCATTTTTGAAGGGAATTGTAATCCCAAGTGATTTTCATCGTTAGATCTTCATCGCCTTGTATGTTGATGGTGTGGGTTCAATCTTAGCTCAATCTTAGCTCAATCGAGTTCGGATCAAGCCATGGGAGATGGGCGTCATCGCCTCCCAAGGAGCACATGACGAATTGACGCCCATCCCACGTGTTTTTGGATGGATGGTCTTGAATCCATAGATCATTTGATTTATCTTATTAGAGTGGGTTTAATCTTGTCCATTTTGATCACGAAACCGATAGTGCCGCAAATTGATTTATTATGATAACAAAAGGCCGCCAGATCCATTATTATATAATTAGGGATTATTTAATTATCCTTAATCACTCAAATTTCAAAATTACATAACTAATTGTAGAAAAATTAGAAAAATACAAACTCAAATGCATTATGAAGATAATTCAAAGGGAATAATCTAAAATTAAATTTACTTGATTTTGGATAGTAAATTTTTTATAATTTGGGTTTTATTGGGAATGTAATTATGTTAATTACTTCATAATTACTTCAACAGTTAATTCTAAACTTCCTAGTATTTATTAATGGGATGACCTCTACATCCCATGATTTTATTGGAATTTAATATTGGCTTAATTAGGGTAATTGCTTGATTCACTCCTAATTACTCTCTTAATTGATTAAATAATTATTTAACCTATTAAAGAGTGATAAATTCATTAATTAAGTTTGCTAATTACCTTAGAGTAGTGAATGGACTTAGGGAATAAGATTATGAGTTCTTTCCCAAATCTTTTCTCCTAAGTTTATTTCATTTGGATAAAAATATAATTAAGGTGCCAATTAATTAAATAATTTAATCACTTTATTAAATGGCTTAACTAATCAAAATTTTAAAATCAAATCAATTTGAATTTAATCAATTCCTTCTTGTGAAGATACTTAGGTGTTCAATAATCTAAGTAGCTTAAGAAAATCATATCTAACCCATATGTGTGGGAAGGGTTATGAAAGTACTTAAATTGAACCCTTTAGCTTAATTAATAATTAAATATGAGCCAAATGCATTAGGCCCCTTTCTTTCTTAGGTGCAATGCTGATTTAAATTCCTTTTGCTTTTATGTCATACATTGGCTCATAATTATTTGGTAAAATTTATTAAAGTGGTGTAGGTAAGGGGTAATTAATGGTAATGTACACCTTAACCTAAGCAAAATATAATATCAATCTAATGGTTCTAAAAATTAAACTAAAATAATACACACATGTGAGATGGGTTAGGACTAGCAAACCTTCTCACATTTCCTAAATTCAAATCAAACTCAAAACTAAACTAAAGATTTCTTTAAATAACTTTGATTCACTTTAAATAATCTTATTCCATAGGATTGTCTTTAGGAATTAATTAGGATGAATGAATTTACATGCTTTCATCACTTTATTTCTTTCCATGCTAAATATGTATGTTATATGAAAATCATGCATTCATGTCTTTTGAAAAATCAAATTAAAATGAAATATTTCCTTTATGTTTGCATGTTTTGGCTAAAATAAAAATATGCATGGCTATTATCACTACTAAATCCAAAATTATTTTCAAAAACTATAAATCAAAGATGACAAATGAAAGGTATGCTACTTATAATTATTTATGAGCTTGCATGTGAATATAATGTAAGATGTGCATTGTGTGACTTTCTTTCTCTTCTCTTTTAACATAGTTTTGAATAGGATTTGTAAATTGTATAGTTCATTTGAAAAGAACACAACAGTTGCTTAAATCCATTCCTATGTTATCACTTAAGAGGGATATTCACACTTGCACATATAAATTACATAACCAAATCAAACAAACAAACACAAACTTTTTGCATGACTCTTTTTCAATTAATTTCTTTTTGTACATGCACATGTATTTAAGAAATGTAGTATATTAGTCTGGACATCCCGGGGTTGCGAGACTTTAAGTAGCCCCAAGTAGGTCTTGTACCTTACACCCCTAGTGTAGAAAATAATGGCACCGTACTCACTTATGTCTTTTATACATGTAAATGTACGTTTGAATAATGGATAAATGAATATCTCTTTTCTACTTAACAAAAACATACATACATGAAACATTACAAAATTTTCTTAAATAAACTCAATTAGCATTCATCATTAAGGTGTGCTAATTTTTCCATTTGCATGTATAGATATGCTTAGGATTCATCCATATGCATTTTACACATGTTGGAAAGAAATAAAGTGTTGTGTGTTTTGTGATAGTAATTCACTTTACTTAATCTTAAAATGCCTTTCTTTTTGAATAGGCTTATTTAGGGAAAATTTAAACTTAGGATTAATTAAAACACATAATAAAATATTCACTAAACAAAAATCATTAATGAATCTACCTTAGAAATTACTTAAGGTAGGGAGGAAAGAGAAGTCCTCTTCTCTTTTCCTCTCTTTACAATACTTAGTAATTGATTGTAGGTTCATTCAAACCAAATCAAATCATAAAATAAAACTTAACCAAATTAACTAAACCACTTAAATGAAACCACCCTATAAGTTGAACTCTTCATACATAGAAAACTCTAACCTTAAAGCCTAGCTAAGACATGCCACACAAACCTTAAATGACACAGGCATTAGTCACCATTTCTAGTCCTATGTTAGGGAGATGCATGGTTTGATTCTTTTTTTAATTTAGTGATGTGATATTTTAGTCTGAATGTTAGGGTGTATATGCATAGACTGAATGGTAGGACGATCTTTGTCTAATCATTATCTTTTGCAGGAGATTATGCTTAAGGGGCTTTGTAATAAAAATATAAATATTTTTGCTGTGCAGGTTGCTTATACCCCTAAGCATAATCCAGAATAGGCCAGGTGGACTTTGTTACCCATGTGTGGGGTGCTAAATCCAATTTATACATATACATGCTTGGGATTGTGTGGTTCGTTTAGCTAATATCTATTTTGTAGGTTTTAGTTAGATTTACGTTTTCCCATTTTCATGTAATTTTGAAAATAGGATTTGGAATGATTATTATGGGGGATTAGGATGAACATTAGTCATAAGACTATGTCTTATGTACCATGTGAAGCTTTTGGAGCAACCATATTCTAACCAACCAAAAGAAGAAAGAAGAAAGTAGAAAGAAGAAGAAAGAAGAAAGAAGAAATGAGGAATGAAGAATGAAGACCCCCATAACATGAATTCTTTCTTGATTGTAATTAATTCATTTGTAATCTGGGTTCTATAATGGTAGAGCTTCGGCTATCCAATTTATTTTTGGGTTTGTGTGGTGGAGCTCGACCACAAATGACATCTTATTATTTTGCTAGCTTTATAAGTTGTTTGATGTTTATTTAACTTGTGCATTAAGATGACATGTTTTCCTAATTTCTTCTTTTCTCTGATTTATGGCCTGGGTGATGATTATGCTCTTAGGAAGATAAATTTTCTATCCGACTAATCAATTCAAATTAAAAATAAATAACTCATAACCTCACCTAAAGCCTAAGTTATAAAATAAGATAAAAGATTTAGTAACCCCTTAGCTGGATGTTGTATGTTTTCACATCATGCATAAAAGCATCTTTGTTATAGAGGGCTTCCACCTTTGCCAGAGAACTTGGCTTGACCTTTGAGAGCCATGGTGGAAACACACCTCCTTTCTCGTTGATTTTGGGCCCATAATCCAATTCTCATGCATTAAGCATATGAATCCTAAAGCCCGTGTCAAATTGATAGTCCAAAATAAAAAATAAAACATAACAAAATTTTTTTTTGCATTATATTTAAGTCATTAATCATGCCCTACATGATCTAGTCTCTTAGGAAGTGTGTTTAAGGATTTAGTCTCCTTCTAAATAAACAACAGGCTAGTTATCCTGCAAAATCATATGACTTTCCTATATGTATTTAAAATCATAGGAGGAGTTAGTTGGCGGCCACCTGTTGACCTCTTTTTTAGGATGAGCTCTCAACCCCTCCATCTTAGACATAGGATTCCACTTAGATACTAAGAGATCCTTTGTCTTAAGACACATCTTGTGATTAGGTGGACACTTAACCTAGCCTTAGAGACTTAGAAGAGTTATCCATAGGAATATGTCATACCTTAGGGGCGTTAGGAAAAATTTGCCTACCCTTAGCTTGAACCACTCCTCACCTTCCTTCCTTCAAGTTAAACTCCAAATCAATCTTAATTGATTTTCTCCAAACTCAAATCAATATCACATGATTGAAACACATGATTGAAACCCATGATTGAAACCCATGATTGAAATTTCAAGTTCCAAACTTTTCCTAGGTCCTTAATCCTCTCTTAAGGACTTAGCCTAGATCATGATCAAATCAATTGAAATCCTTAAAATTTTCTTATAACTCATTTATATTCTCATTTATATTCACATATATAAATGAAATATAACTTCAATCAATTGAACTAAACTCCAATTTCAAATTCCAAATTCCAAAATCTTTTCTAAATCCTTAATTTCCCTCTTAAGGACTTAGCTTAAATTAACCTCAAATCAATTCAAATTCATGAAATTTTCTCACCACTCATTTATATTCTCATTTATATTCACATATAAATGAAATATAAATTTAAATCAATCAAATCAAATCCAAAATTCAAAATCAATTCCAAAATCTTTTCTAAATCCTTAATTTCCCTCTTAAGGACTTAGCTTAGATCATAATCAAATCACTTAAAATCCTTGAAATTTTTTCATGACCCATTTATATTCTCATTTATATTCACATATATAAATGAAATATAAATTCAAACAATCAAAACCAATCCCAAAAATCAAACTCAAATCTACTCAAAACCCAACCAAAGCCTTTCAAGTTAAAATCTTGAACTTAGCCAAATCAACTTCAAATCAAGCCAAACCCTTGATTTTCCTTCATGATTCAATCAATTCTTCAATCTTGAATCCAAATATAAATACAAACTTCAATCACTTAATCAAAACTCAATTCAAAATCAAACGCCAAATCCTTTCATATTCTTCCTTTGAATATAAAATTATCAAATAAATCAAAACTGATTTGACTTCAAACCACTTGCAAATGGATTTATATTTTAATCATAAGTCCATATACAAGTTCAATCAAACAGAAATCAAGCTTTGACCAAGCCATTTGATCCACCTAGGCTCACTTGGCCCAAAGTGACCTAAAGTACCCATTATGAGCCAAATTCTAATTCTAACCAAATTGACTGAATCAAACTCATCCATGCCTCTCATCATGATCAACAATCATCATGGGATGATCAATCAATCAAATTGGGTCAAACCAAGTCAACACTTAGCTAAAATGAAACCTAACATAGCCAAAATCTACCATAGGTCAAACTAATTTTAAACATTGATCAAGACTCATTCATGATCAATGTTTGAACTGGACCAAGTCAACATTTAAGCCTAACCTAGCCTAATTGGCCACTTGACCTAAGTTGACCTAACTTGACCTAAAAAGTTAAAATATGTCAAAACTTGATCTAAGCTAAATTGATTGAAACTAATGGGTCAAGTTCATTCCAAATCACTTGTTGAACTTGACCAAAGCCTCAATTGACCAACTAGACTAACAGCCCTTGACATTGAACCCAACTTGACCTAAAGGGGTCATGTTGAGCCAAATTCAAACTTAACCAAACTTGATTGGAAATAAAGATACCAATGCACTTCATATGACTAACCAAACCTAAACATACCCATGACCTAGCTCAAATAGGTCAAATGGGTCAAATTGGTCAACTTGACCCATTTGACCTAAATGAAGTCATAAGAACCAAATTCAAACCTAAACCAAATTGAATCAAAACAAAGCAACTAAAACATTTCAAATGGTCATATGAACTTGACCCAACCCTTGGTTTGATCCAATTTAACCAATTGGTCAACTTGACCCATTTTGACCTAAATGGGTCAACATGAGTCAAACCATACCAAATGAACTCCAAATCCAATGAAACTTGGTCAAATTTATTTTCTCAACATACCCAACATATCCAAAGTCAAAAATCAACCAAATGACCATTTCACCCCTAGTCCATAGAACAAATTTTGGTCAAATCCATGGGGAATTTGGTGAAGCCTCTTGATATCTACTTGATACTCTCCTAATAGGCCAAGTAAACCCTATGGAGGGTGGTGCACCCAACCCAATGGGTTTAGGTCAGTCCAACTTGACCCAAGGCCAAAACTGAGCACATGGCTCAAATTGGCCACATGGAATTCCTCCTATACTCGATTTAAGCACATGGGGAGTTCACTAATCCACTCCTCTAGCCAAAATGACCATGTGCTAGTCTCTAATAGATCAAACAGCCCTTTGAATCTTGGCAATTGATCCAAAATGGTAAGCAAAGCTTCGGCTGTCCAATTTCCATAGGGGAGATATACTCTCCCTAATTCACTTCAATTCACACTTTCTCACTATCGATTGAGTAAGGGAGAGTCATAGGAGCCATTGGCAAGAGTTCCTAAGCTTCCTAGAGGGAGATTGAATTTAGCATTTCCTAGTTTTCATCCTTTGAAAGTAGGGGAGGTTCATTGAATTGCAAACTTCCTCTACACTGAAACTCCACCAACTTCACTTTGCACACACCATTAGAGGATCAAGTCGAGCTTTCCCAACATCTTTCCTAAGCTCCAAAGGCAAAGGAAGATCCACTTCAATCAAAACTGAGCTCAAGCTAAGGAGGGGTTGGTCCATAGAGCTATCCACTCAACCTTAAGAGCTAAAACTTTCACCAAAACTTCATCTCAACCAGACGAAGCTCCTCCAAGTGAATCAGGCGCCGGCGATCACTTCTAGCAAGCTATGCCATTTTCCAACCATTAAACTGACTATGTGTTAGTCCTATGTGAAAGAAATGTTAATGACATGAGATTTCAACTATTAGATGTGCTTATTATGGTGTGTGCAAAATTTCATCCCAATGAGCTCAATCAGCGTCTTCCCAAAAGTGGATGGTCTCCATTTATTTTGGGGAAGAGATGATCTCGGCCATCCATCCGTTTTTGATGGCGAGAGATTAAATCACATTTTATATCCTATTTTATCCCTCAACCATAAATTAAATAGCCATTGATCCTTGATGAAGCGATGGAGGAAAAAATGTGTAGTACCTTGATCTTTATGTGATGTTTATGGCGTGGTAAAGTGTAGCTCATTAGCTTGTGCCATTAGATTAAATTAATTAAGGTTTTAATTTCTAATCCTCTAAACTTCTAAAATTTATATCTCTCAAAGAAAAATAAAAAAATGAGGTAAATTGCCATTGAAAGATAATTCAATCTAGAATATTCTAAAATTGGTTTTAATGGATTTTGAATATTGTCTTTATTTGATTTAGGATTTTATTGGAAATCTTAATTTGCTAATTACTCTATAATTAATCCACTGATTAATCTCAAACTTATTTAATGTATTTTGGGTGATGACTTTTGCCTCACATAATTTTCTTGTGATTTATTGGTGGCTTAATTGAGGAAATTGCTCTTTTATTTTCTAATTATCCCTTTAATGTAATTAACATTAATTAGGGGTTTGATTAGTGGTTTAACCCTTTGTTGAAGTTGATTAAGGTCCGATTCAGTGAATGGAAGGTTTAAAGAATAATTTTGGGGCATTCCCCCTAAGCTATTCCTTAAACCCACTTTTTCTTCTTAATCCTCTCTTAATTAAAGGCTAATTCGGTAATTACCCTATTAATTAATTTTCAAAAATTCGAAAACTTTCCATACTTAATTAATCTACTTAGGGTAGATAGTTCAAAGCCTAAGTATAATTAAGAAAATCAAAAAAAATTCATATGTGAGGGTGTTTTGAAATTATAAGTTAAACCCTTAATTAATCATTAATCATGAGCCAAATTGCATTAGGGCCTTTTTTTTCCTAGGTGCATTGCAAATTTAAATTCCTTGTGAGGTTTGATGTCATCTCATTAGCTCATAATTATTTGGTTAACTATGCTAAGATGGTGTAGTAAGGGTAATTAAGCTTAATTCATACCTTTTAATCAAAATATAAAATGAATCTAATCATCTAAAAATTGAACAAAAATATCAAACACATGTGGGAATGGGTTAGGAACAGCAAACCCATTTCACTTTTTAAAAATTAAATCAAACTCAAACTAAAATAAAAATCACATTAAATGAACTTTGATTTGCTTTAAGCTTTCTTATTTCTTAAGATTGTCTTTAGGAATTAATTAAGGTGAATGTATTTACCTACTTTCTTTGCTTTAATTCATCCCCAACATGCTAAATATGTGTGTCATATGATTTCATACATTCATGCCTTTCAAAAATCAAATTTAAAATGAAAATATTTCCTTTGCGTCAAATTGTATGTTTTGGCTAAAGTAAGAATATGAGTGGATATTATCATTATTAAATCTAAATTAATTTCAAAATATATGAATAAATTATCAAAATTGAAAGCGTGTTACTTATATCTTAGTTATAAATTTGCATGTGAGTAAAGTATAAGGATGTGCTTAGTGTAGGTTTTCCTTCTCCTCTCTTTTGGTATAGTTTTGAATAGGATTTGACAAAGTGTATGCTTCATTTGAAAAGAACCTAAGACTTGCCTAATTCTATATTCTATTCATTTCTATACTATTACTTAATAAGGATACCTTCACTTGACATAAATTATAAACAAAATAAATCAACTAACATAAACTTTTGCATTCTTTCTTTTCCATTCATTTCTTTTTATTTATGTTTGAATTTAAGGAAAGTGGTATATTAGTCTCAGAGGTTGAGGCTTTAAGTAATTTTTGTACCTTACACCCCGTGCTAACAATAGTACTCTTATGCCTTTCATACACTCATATGTGTAAAAATTGGATAAAACTACTTTTTCCTTAAAATCATGCATCATAAGCATTCAAGTTTTCTTAAGTGACCTACTTAGCATGCATCATAAATTAAACATTCTCATTATGGGATTATGTTATACATGTTGGATGTGTGTGTTTACTTCACTTAATCTTAAAATACCTTTCTTTTGAATAGGTTTGTTTATAGTTCATCTAAACTTAGGATTTATTAAAACACATAATAAAATATTCACTAAACAAAACTAAAACATAAATCCATTTTAGAAATTACTTAGGTTAGGGAAGGAAAGAGAAGTTTTCTTCTCTTTCCCTCTCTTTCTTTATTTAAATTCACTTGAACCTAATCAAACTTAAATAAAATCAACCCAAAACTTCAAACAATTTAAATGAAACTCTCCCCAAGTTGAACATTCTTCACACTTAGAAAACTCTAACTTAAAAACCATATTAAGCATACCACACAAACCTTAAAAGCACACACACATTGCTAAGTCACCACTTCAGCTTTAAGTTAGAGGCATGGTTTGATGTTTGCTTTATTTTGTGACATATTTTAGGTGGATGTTGGGAATGAATGCATAGAATGAAATAGGATGATTTAGTCTAATTATTGTATTACATGAGATTGCTTAAGGGGCATTGAAATAAATAAAATATAAATACTTTTCGTAAAGTGTTTATGAGCATCTCTACTTATCTTCATTTGGGTAACTCTTTCTTTGATCAATTTTATCTTCAAGACAATCGATTGATAGTCTATATTGAAATCAAAGATGATCATTTATTGTCGAGTATTCTTAGAATCCACATTCTAGGATGTAATAATTAACTAGCTTTTTCAAACTTCGATTTAATAATAAATTTTTTATGTAAAGTAGGGGAAGAATCTTTTTTGAGAAAGCGTCCTTAGGGTCCTTATTTGATGATTAGGTCCATTTAGTGGTGACTTCTATTTGAGATAGTACACCTCTTAATGTCTACTGATCACCCAATAAGTGCATCAGTCGTGGCATCAGATAAGGCAATTTATATATTCTTGTGTGTTCTCATTTATCTTTCTTTCCACCTCAGAATGGAAAGAGGAATAGATGAGAAGAACACATTCGAGAATGTTAAATTTCCCCCACACCATCATGTAAGTCCAAATTGGGTGGTTTTCACTATTGTGTGGTGAAAATTTAACATTCGGATGTGTCCTCTCATTCATCTTTCTTTTCATGTGGAAAGAAGATAAATGAGAACATAAATAAATCACCTGTTGACATCATGCGATCCGATGTTTATTGGGGTGATTGGGTATGATTGAGGAGAGGTGTACTTTCAAAGAAAGAAGTCACCCCTACAATGGACTAATCAAAATAAGGACTCTAAGGATGGGTGAGGTGTGCAGAGATTATTCTCCCACACATGGAAAAGTAAAGTAGGTTTATTTTAAACCATTATTAAGTTCTATGAGAGCCCCATATTTAATTAGATCATAAGGAATGGGGATTCACTCGATTAAGGTAAATGATCGTTGTCTCCAAAGATTTTAATAGGGTGACTATCAATCGATTAGTTATTTTTGAAGATCAAATAATTGATCAAAGAAAAGTTATTATTAAATGAAGATAAGTAGGAGATGCTCACATTACTAGGAAGCCTAGAGCATCTCAAACTATCCTATGATTAGGCTTTACATTTTGAAATTGATTTAATTTGTTTGGGTTGGATTTTTCATTAGAATTCTAGGGCTTATAATTCCATAATACAAGGTTATGGAAATGCCTAAGAGGTGAAGATTTTTACTTATGGCCCACAAAAAGGAGAAGCACCTTAGAACCTAAATCTAGGGAGCTTTGGGAGGGTCAAAAGCACAACCTAAATCTAAGGCGAAAATGGGTATTTAGTTTGCCTCCAATAGAGGGGACAAACCACCTGACTGCTTGGGCTTACAACCGCCTAGGGGTGGATGCCAACTAACTCCTCTTACGATTTTAAATTCATGTAGGCAAGTCATATGCTTTATGCAAGATAGCTCGACTGTTATTTATTTAAAAGATACTAAGTCCTTAAACTCACTCCTAAAGAGACTAGATTATGTATGGGCATGATTAATGACCTAAATCTAATGCAATTTAGATTTCATTTTGTTTTCATTTTTAGACAATCATTTTGGCTCAGGCTAATAGGATTCATATGCATAATGCATGAGAAATAAGATTATTGGCCAAAATCGTAGAAAGGGAGGAGGTGTGTTTCCACCATGATCTCAAGGTCAAGTTTCTCACAAGGTGGAAGCCCTCCATTCAAGAGTGAAACAAGATGCATTTATGCATGATGTTATAAAAGAAATACTTATCCAGCTAAGGGGTTGCTAATTCTTTTATCTTGATTTTAAGACTAAATTTTAGGTGAGATTATGAGTTCTTTATTTTAATTTTGAATTGTTAAATTTGGTAGAAGATTTATTTTTCTCTAAGAGCCTAATCATCATCCAGGTCATACATAAAGCAAGGAATAAACTAGGAAAATGATGCCACTTAATGCATAAGCTAAACAAATCATCAATCAATTTATAAAGCTAAGAGCAAAAGAATTAGAGGCCATTATGGTTAGGTACCACCACACCCAAATTGGGTAACCGAGCTCTACCCTTATACAACCCGGATTACAAATGAATTAAATACAATTAAGTAAGGAATTCATTATTATGGTGTCTTCAAGTTTCATTTCTTCATTCTTTTTTTTCTTTCTTCTTATTTTCTTCTTTCTTATATGGTTCCGTCTTTTGGATGGTTGGAAGGTGGATGCTCCAATGGCTTCACATGGTGCATAAGATGAGATCTTATGACCAATGTTCATCTAATCCCATAACAATCATTCCAAAATCTAATTGCAAAATTTACATGAAAAAAGAAAAGTAAATCTAGTTGACACTTGCAAAATAAAGGTTAGCTAAATAATCCACCAAATCCCAAGCATGTATATTGGACTTATCACCCCACACATGGGTGACTAAGTCCACCTGGCTATTGGATTATGCTTAGGGGTATAAGCACATGCACATCAAAAGTATTTATATTTTTATTTATTATAGTGCCCCATAAGCACAATCCCTTACAGATGATAATATATAGACTAAGATCATCTACCATTCATCTACATACATCTTCTAAAACATATATCATAAAACAAAAACAAACATCAAACCATGCACCATTCTAACCTAAAGCTAGAAGTGGTGACTTAGCCTAATGTGTGTGCTTTTAAGGTTTGTGTGGTATGCTTAGCTATAACTTTAAGTTAGAGTTTTATAAGTGTGAAGAATGCTCAACTTAGGGGAGGGTTTCATTTAAGTTGTTTAGATGTTTTGGGTTGATTTTATTTTGTGTTTTGATTAGGTTCAAGTGAATCCTACAATTAATTACTAAGTTATAAAGAGGGAAAGAGAAAACTTCTCTTTCCTTCCTAACCTAAGTAATTTCTAAAGTTATTCATGTTTTAGTTTTGTTTAGTGAATATTTTATTATGTGTTTTGATTAATCCTAAGTTTAGATGAACTCTAAACAAACCTATTCAAAAGAAAGGCATTTTAAGATTAAGTAAAATGAAGAAAAATTCACAAACACACATTACTTCATTTCTTTCCCAACATGTATAACATGCATATGAATGGATCCTAAACATATCTATACATACCAAATGAGAATGTTTATCACAATTTATGATGCATGCTAAATAAATTCCTTAAGAAAATTTGAATACTTATGATGCATGATTTTCATTAAGTAGAAAAAGGAGTTTCTTATCAAATTTTCAAATACGCATATGAGTGTATGAAAGGAAAAAGTGAGCCATTATTAGCAACAGGGGTGTAAGGTACAAGACCTACTTAGGGCTTAAAAAACTCGGGTTGTCCAGACTAATATACCACTTTCCTTAAATACAAACATGTGTACAAAAAATGAATGGAAAAGAAAGAATGCAAAAGTTGTGTTGGTTGATTTATTTTTTATTTATGCAATTTATGTATGTGCAAGTGTAGGTATCCTTCTTAAGTAATAGCATAGGAATGAATAGGAATGGAATTAGGCAAGTGTTAGGTTCTTTTCAAATGAACCAAACACTTTGCCAAATCTTATTCAAAACTATACTAAAAAGAGGAGAAGGAAAACTACACTAAGCATATATTTACTCATATGCAAACTTATAACTAAGATATAAGTAACACACTTTCAATTTTGATAATTGATTCATATATTTAAAAATAATAATTTGGATTTAATAGTGATAATAGCCACTCATATTCTTACCTTAGCCAAAACATGCAATTTGACATAAAAGAAATATTTTCATTTAAATTTAATTTTTGAAAGGCATGAATGTATGAAATCATATGAAACACATATTTAGCATGTTGAGGAAGAATTAAAGCAATGAAAGCATATAAATACATTCACCTTAATTAATTCCTAAAGATAATCTTAAGAAATAAGAAAGCTTAAAGCAAATCAAAGTTTGTTTAATGTGATTTTATTTGATTTGAGTTTGATTTAATTTTGAAAATGTGAGTTTACTATTCTAACCCATTCCACATGTGTTTGATATTTTTGTTTAATTTTAGATGATTAGATTCATTTTATATTTTGATTAGGTTAAGGTATGAATTAATCATATTATTACCCTTACACCACCTTAGCATAGTTAATCAAATAATTATGAGCCAATGAGATGACATAAAACCTCGGAATTTAAATTAGTAATGCACCTAGGAGGAAAAAGGGCCTAATGCAATTTGGCTCATGATTAATGATTAATTAAGCTAAGGGGTTTAACTTAAGTAATTTCAAACACCTCTCACACATATGAGTTGAATTTTGATTTCCTTAATTGAACTTAGGCACTTGAACACCTAAGCATCTATCATAAGTAGATTAATTAAGTTTTGGAAAGTTATAGAATTTTATTAAATTTATTAAGAGGGTAATTAGTGAATTAGCCCTTAATTAAGAGAGAATTAAGAAGGAAAAGGGGGGTTTAAGGAATAGCTTAGGGGAAATGCCCCAAAATTATTTCCTAAACCTCTGATTCACTAAAATAAACCTTAATCAACTTCAACCAAGGATTAAAGCACTAATCAAATCCTTAATCTTCCTTAATTACATTAAAGGGGTAATTAGGAAATGAATTAGAAATTTCCCTAATTAAGCCACCAATAAATCCCAAGAAAATTAGGGGAGGCAGAAGTCATCCTCCAAAATGCACTCAAACAATTTGAGATTAATTAGTTGATTAATTAGGGGGTAATTAGCAAATTAATATTTCAATAAAACTCAAAATTAGAGAAAGATAATATTCAAAATCTATTAAAACTAATTTTAGAATATTCTAGATTAAATTATCTTTCAGTGAAAATTTACCTCCTATTTTCTAATTTTTCTTTAGAGATATATGAATTTTAGAAGTTTAGAGGATTAATTAGAATTAAATAAACCCTAATCAATTCCCTAATCCTACAACGTGCCACGCAATGGCTAACTCGGCTACTCTTTACACGTGGTAAGCCCTGAGTGGTTACTTAAATGTCATGTCATAGCACGTGATGCGCTATGATTTTGATTTAGATGGATCGATCGGATCAAGACTAGACTTTAATCCAAGGTTTTAAAAGGATAAAGTGGGATATAACATAGGATTTAGTCTCGGACATCCATTTAAAATGCGCAGATAGATGACCAGATATCTATCCTGTTCTTTCCTGAGGAATAATAGAGACTGTCCACTTTCAAAGGGATGATCCAAGCTCGATCAAGCTTGAATTGAATTGAAATTTTGTACACACCATCTAACTCTAATGGAAAGCACATCTGACGATTGAAATCTCATGCCATTAACATTTCTATCATAAAGGAGCAACACACATGGAGTTTAATAGTCAAAAAATGTCATACCTCATTGGAGGTGATCATCGACGCTCGATTCCCTTGAAGGAGCTTCCTCTGGTTGAGACAAAGCTTTGGTGAAAGTTTGAGCTCTTGAGGTTGAGTGGATAGCTCTATGGACCAACCCCTCCTAGTGAGCTCTTTGATCTAGGTGATCTTCCTGCCTTTGGAGCTTGGGAAGAGGTTGGGCAAGCTTGACTTGACTCTCGGTGGAGTGTGCAAGGGAGTTTGGGTTGAGTGTAGTGAAGTTGGCAAATCCTTGGAGCTCTCCTATTTTTCTTAATGAGAATGGCCAATTCAAATCCTTCTAGGAAGCTTAGGAAACTCTTGCTAATGGTTCTAACACTCTCCCACTTGAAAATTAATTGGAATTGATGTGAATTAGGGAGTATATCTCCCCCTTGGCAATCGGATGGCAAGCTTCACTTGCATTTTGATCCAATTGACCTTGATAGTGGGTTGTTTGATATTGGGGATTGCACATGGTGTTTGGCTAGGGAGTGGGTGGTAACTCCCATGTGCTTCAAATTGAGTGGGAGCATGATTTATGATTAATTTGAGCCATGTGCTCGGTTTGGCCTTGGGTCAAGTTGGGTTGACCCAAACCAATTGGGTTGGGTGCACCACCCTCCATAGGATTTACTTGATCTATTAGGAAAGTATCAAGTAGGTATGAAGAGGGTTTGACCAAATTCCCCATGGATTTGATGAAAAATTATTCTATGGCCTAGGGGTAGAATGGTCATTTGGATAATTTTTGAATTTGGATATGTTGGGTATGTTGAGAAAATAGGTTTGACAAAGTTTCATTAGATTTGGAGTTCATTTGGTATGGTTTGGCTCATGTTGACCCATTTAGGTCAAAATGGGTCAACTTAGTCAAGATTGACCAAGTGGTCAAGTCATTTGAAATGTTTTGGTGGCTTTGGTTTGATTCAATTTGGGTTAGGTTTGAATTTGGCTCATATGACTTCATTTAGGTCAAATGGGCAAATTGACCAATTTGAGCTAGGTCATGGGTAGGTTTAGGTTTGATTAGTCATATGAAGTGGATTGGTATCTTTATTTCCAATCAATTTTGGTTAAGTTTGAATTTGGCTCAACATGACCCTTTAGGTCAAGTTGGGTTCAAGGTCAATTGGGCTAGGTTAGGTGGTTGGCCAAGGTCAAGTTCAACAAGTGATTTGGAATGAACTTGACCCATTGGTTTCAATCAATTTGGCTTAGATCAAGTTTTGACACATTTTGACTTTTAGGTCAAGTTGGGTCAACTTGGGTCAAGTAGGCTAAGGTTAGGCTCAAATGTTGACTTGGTCAAGTTTAAACATTGATCATGAATGAGCTTAGATCATTGGTTTCAAACAATATGGCCTATAGTGGATTTTGGCTATGTTGTATTTTATTTTGGCTAAGTGTTGACTTGGTCAACCCTTAGGTTTGACTTGGTTTGACCCAATTTGGTGATTGATCATCCATGATGATTGTTGATCATGATGAGAGGCAGATGGCTTAGTTCAATCCAATTTGGTTAGGATTAGAATTTGGCTCATAAGGTGGCACTTTAGATCACTTTGGGTCAAGTGAGCCTAATTGGGTTAGATGGCTTGGTCAAAGCTTGATTTGAGTTTGATTTAACTTGTATATGGACTTATGATTGAAATATAAATCTATTTGTAAATGGTTTGAAGTCAAATGGGTTTTGATTCATTTGACAATTTCATATTCAAATGAAGAATATGAATGGATTTGGGGTTTGATTTTGAATTGAGTTTTGGTTAAGTGATTAAAGTTTGTATTTATATTTGGATTCATGATTGAAGGATTGATTGAATCATGAAGAAAAATCAAGAGTTTGGCTTGATTTGAAGTTGATTTGACTAAGTTCAAGATTTTGACTTGAAAGGCTTAGGTTGAAATTTGATTGAATTTGAGTTTGATTTTTGGAATTGGTTTGGTTGTTTGAATTTATATTTCATTTATATATGTGAATATAAATGAGAATATAAATGTGACATGAGAAAATTTTAAGGATTTGAAGTGATTTGAACATGATCTAAGCTAAGTCCTTAAGAGAGAAATTAAGGATTAAGGAAAGATTTTAGAATTTGGAATTTGAATTTTGAGTTTAGTTCGATTGATTTGAATTTATATTTTATTTATATATGTGAATATAAATGAGAATATAAATGAGTGGTGAGAAAATTTCATGAATTTGAATTGATTTGAAGTTGATTTAAGCTAAGTTCTTAAGAGGGAAACTAAAAATTTAGAAAAGATTCTGGAATTTGGAATTTGAATTTTGGATTTGATTTGATTAATTTGAATTTATATTTCATTTATATATGTGAATACAAATGAGAATATAAATGAGTGGTGAGAAAATTGCCTGAATTTGAGTTGATTTGAAGCTGATTAAGGACTTAGGAAATATTTGTAACTTGAAATTTCAATCATGGGTTTCAATCATGGATTTCAATCATGTGATATTGATTTGATTTTAGAGAAAATCAAATAAGATTGATTTGGAGTTTGAGAAAATCAATTAATATTGATTTGGAGTTTGACTTGAAGGAAGGAAGTGAGGAATGGTTCAAGCTAAATGTAGAAAAATTTTTCTAACACCCCTAAGGCATGACCTATTCCTATGGCTAACCCTTCTAAGTCTCTAGGGCTAGGTTGAGTGTCCACCCTATCACTAGATGTGTCTTAAGACTAAAGATCTCTTAGTGTCTAAGAGAAATCCTATGTCTAAGATGGAGGGTTTGAGAGCTCATCCTAAAAATGAGGTCAACAAAAGGCGCCCAATATGTGTGGTGTGACTGACAAGGAATACTGCATGTATTAGTGTTGATTAAAATGTTCAACAACACTGAAAGATCACAAGCACTAACAAAAACAATCAATCCCTAACTCAAGGTGTAGAAGGAATCCAGAGCTTAGTGCAATGCGGCTCTACATATGTCCAAGACATAAGAGAGAGGGAGGAATCCACTAAGGGATAGAGTAGGTGAACCTTCCACTGGGGAAGCAGGTTCAAGTCATCCACAAGGGAATGAGAGATTTGATTTGAGTTCCTCTAGGGAAGAGGTTTGAATTTGTTTCAATTTGTTATTTGTTTAATTTGTGTTTGTTTTGACTTCATGGGGGATAGAAAAGTTAACTCTCCATTAGGGAAGAAAGTTCAAGTCATCCACAAGGGAGGGGTTGTGAAATCCATTGAGGGATTGGAATTCTAGATCTGCTGGGGAACTATAAAGATTTGCATCTCATTGAGGGGAAGCAAAAGATTTGATTTAGATTGATTAATTATATGTTTCTTTGTTTCATTGGATTTATTTGTTTCAAAATTTTAGATTTTAGATTTTGAGATGGACCCTGTAGGTTTGCGATGGATCACATTGTGTAGAAGCCACGGAGGCTTATTCTAACTCAGATTTACCAATCCAAAGGTGTAGTCTACTAGACACATAGTAGGACTAGGTGACCAAAGGGATGCCTTTTGGTATGCAGGCGTACTAGGTAGAAACATAGTAAACTTACATCATCCAAAGTAAGGACCATTGTTGGGAATCTATTAGTAAAGCAACAGATTGAACCCAACCTAAGGTTGACTATTGAGTGAATGTGTTTGGGGGACTTAAAAAAACTCAAAGATAGTCAAAGATAAATTTCATTTTTAGATTTATTTTGATTATGATGGATCCCATCATTTTGCGATGAACTGCATTGAGTAGGGACCATGGAGGCCTAGATCTAACTCAGATTTACCAATCCAAAGGGAGTAGTCTACCAATCCCAAGGTTGGACTATCCAAACAAAGGGGTATCTTTCAGTTTGCAATGGTCAAGTCTTTAGAAGAAAGTGCCGGGACTCACATCTTAAAGAAACAAGAAACCACTGGGGTGATTGGCTACTTTGGGTAGCAAATCGATTACTATTGAGTGAATGCCACTAGGGGACTTAAATAAACTCAAGGATAGTAAAAGATTAATTTCATTTTTAGTTTATTTTAATGGATTCCATTGGTTTGCAATGGATCAAACTATGAAGGAGCTCATACCAGCCTAGACCTATCTCAGATTCACTGAACCAAAGGGAGTAGCTTCCCGGCCGACGGGAGAGCTATCCAACCAAAGGAGGTCCTTTCAGTTTGGAATGATCGATTTAAGGGAAGAAAGATTAGGGACTCACATCTTTCACTTCAAAAGATCACTGGGATGATTGGTTGCTTTGGGCAACAAATCAAACCCGATCTAGGGCTCCCTGTTTGTTTGCCACAATCATGCTAGAGAGAATGCATCATAGTATTACATCTTCCAAAGAGGAATGACTATTGGGGTAACCTGTCTGTGGCAAAATAGATTGAACCCAACCTAAGGGTGACTACGAAGAGAGTACCAACCCGAGGATTTATCTCAACTCAGGTAGTCAGGAAAATCTTATAGGGAGTTCTGCTGATACTGCCCTAAAGATAAGATGCCTGCTTGGGAGAAGGGGCCCTTTGGGGGCTTGAATTCCTAATTAATTTGTTTATTTGGTTTAGTTTGTTTAACGTAGACTTTGTTGGTTTGTGTGGGATCAAATTGAGAAGGAGCTTATATTAGCCTAGACCTATCTCAGATTTATTGAATTAAGGAAGAATCTACATATCCGTTGAATAAATTCTCCAACCACAGGGGTGGCTACTAGGAAAGGGGGACTATGCAATCCAAAAGTAACCCGTGTAGTGTCTAAATGGGGTCACAAAGGATGTGATCTAAATAGAGTGCCTGTAGAGGATGAGACTACTAAAGAGCTTAATCCAACACCCTGGAGAAGATGACATGGCTAGTCATATATCTAATAGGTATTCGGTGTCCAACTCAAGGAGAAAGCTGGGGACTCATATTTGCCAAGAGTGGTGTACTCACCGGGTGAGTCGTTGTCAACATAGCGAACATCAACCAACCTAAGGTGCCCATTGATTTGCAACAATCAGTCTAGTAAGAAAGCTTGGGGACTCACATCCTCCTATAGTGGAATGGATTTGGGATAAATCCTTACGGGTGCCATCCGACCTAGGGCTACTAAGTGAATGCCCAGGGAATTATATCAGTCAAACATAGTCAAGAGAAAAAGCCTCGGGACTTACCTAAACCTCAAATATACTCAACCTAGTTAGTGCATGATGGCTAGTTCAAGAAGAAAGCACTGGGACTCACATCTTCTTAAGCAAAGTCAACATGAGGTAGCTCACTGACTGGGCAGTGAAGCCTACCATACTAACAAGGTGCTCATTGGTTTGTAATGATCAAATTAGAAAGAAAGCATGGGGACTCACATCTTCCAACAAATGATCACTGGGGTGACATACTAGTGAGGTAGCTTGTAGACCCGACCTAGAGCAGCTAACGAGTGAGTGCCACAGGGTGTTTGCTTACACATCAAAGTAGCCCGAGATAAAAGATTTATGTTTGTTTTGTGCATGTGTGTTAAATGGAATAGGACACCTCTGGGGAATCTTACACTTATCCTAAATGTACTGGGAGCTTGATGGAATGGTGCCACGGACTACATTGAGAATTCCCACTAAGAAAGGATGTCTGCTTGGGTTCTCTTACACCTAACTTAATTGTGCTAATCAAAATAGGATGCCTCTTGGGTTCTCTCACACCTATGCTAATAGTGCTGGGAGGTTGTGTTTGTGATGTGAAAGAGGGATAAGATGCTGCTAGGGGACTCTTACACCTACCCTAAACATGTCATGGTGGATTCGCAAGATAGACAAACAATGCTTCGAAAGAAGAGAAGATTTTGATGAAATGGAAATAGATTTTTGTTCTTTGATAGAATTATTTTCAAACATGATTTATTTTATGGGTAATATTTCTTTAGGTAGAGCCCATTAATTGGAAGCATCGGGTTTTCCCCTTTACAATTGATGAGCTGATATGATCCTCCTTGGTAGGCCTTCTCTATAGGATAGGGGCCTTCTCAAGTGGGTTCAAACTTGCCTCTATCTTTCGATAGGCAACAATTGGTCTCCTTAGGACTAGCACAAGTTCTCCTACTTGGAAAGACCTAGGGTGGACTAGCTTATTGTGAGGTTAAATCATTTTGGCCTTGTATAACTTCGAGAGATTTTTGGCAGCCCATGGCGACTCCTCCCAATGCTATCCTTAGTGATGGGAGTTGAACTTCTAAAGGTAGAACGGCTTTGGACCCATACACTAAGGAAAATAGAGTAGATTATGTTAGAGTTCGGTATATGGTGTGGTAGGCCCACAAGGCTTCAACCAACTGCTAATGTCATTGTCGTTAGTTTTCATCAAGAGTTTTCTTTAATATATGGATGAGAGTTTTATTGAATGCTTTTGCTAAGCCATTTGCTCTGGGGTAGTAGATGGTGGAGTATCTCCAATCTATACTGCATCTTCTGGAGAAGCTATTGATCTTCATACTTTTGAATATAGTATCATTATCGGATATAATTCATCGAGGCACCCCGAACTTATATACGACATGGTTCCTGAAAAATTGAAGCACATGCTAAGCTATAACCTCTATGAGTGGGATGGCTTCTCGCTACTTGGAAAAGTAGTTGGTGGCAGCTAGAATGAACCGGTGACCCTTGGAAGAAGGAGGAATGATCAGACCCACAATATCGGTACCCCAACACTCAAATGGCAATGAGGCCAATGTAGGGTTTAAAATGTTGGGTGGTTGGGACCACACCATGTACCTGACATTGATGGCATATCCTAGCTAAATCTATGTAGTATGTAGTCATCGAAGGCCAGTGATATCCAAGTCGCTTGATTTTCATCTTCATCTTTGGACCAGACTGATGTGCTCTGCATAGACCTAAATGTACCTCGGTTACAATGCCACAGACATCGTGTTTGCCTAAACATCGCAACCACTTTTGGTCAAAGGACCGGCAGTACAGGGTGCCATCAATGAGAGCATAGGAGAGAGCTCTCTATTTCACCTAATAAGCTTGTGTCTTTTCTTGTAGTAGTTTGCCAGTGTTTAAACAGTCTATGAACGGTTGCCTCCAATCCAGCTCCTCATCCTTTTTGGCAACATCCCCTCTAAGAGAAAATCTTTCAATAAGTTTAACATTAATAAAGGACAAGACTTGTCTATTTTGGACCCTTATTAAAATGGACTCATCTTCTAGACATGCCAGTTCTTTGACAAGTTTGGCCAAAGCAAATTCTACTATGTTCTCTGCTCGGGAAACCTTGTAGATGGTGACTTCAAGAATGCAGCCTGACTTCATGGTATACTCTGTAATGAGATAAAGCTTGGGTTTGAGAACCTTGTAAGACCCAATAATGGTTGATGAGCGAGAATCCCAGATATTGATGCTCTTGACACAAGATGGCAATCAAAGCCTCATACTCAGCTTCATTATTGGTGCAGGGGTTGGATAGATAGTTTGAGAATCTCATCACATTATGGTCTGGAGTTGGGAGAACTATTCCTACCCCTACTTTTCTTGGGAGAATAGATAGTGGTGCTTCCCCTTTATGAAAAGAAGCTGCTCCATAAAAATACTTCTCCCATCGGTGGTTGTCGAGCACCCTTAAGTTCATGATTTGTTCGTCAGGGAGATCGTCATTAAGCGGAGAATCAACAGGAAGTGGGTGTTCTGCTAAGAGATTTGTTAGTGTTTGTTCTTTTACCACACAGATGGGTAAGAATGTGATATCAAACTATGAGAGAATCATAGACTAGTGTGCCAAACATTTGGATAGCGTTGGCCATGTCATGAGGTACTACAGTGGATTGGTTCTGGAGATCAAGTTCACCTTATGAGAAAGCATATAGCAGAGTAGCTTTTGAGGCAAAGATTAAAGCTAGGCAATATTTCTCAATAAGATAGTTCACTTAAAGGAATCAAATGTGAGGTAGTAGAGTGTTCTCCTTCCCTTCATCATTGGCAGAATAGAGAGAGTCATCCAAAGCGGCGGTAGAGGATGAGTGGCTTGTCGGGATAGGGGTTGCTAGGCGCTTCACCAAATATGGCTTGATATCTTCAAAGGCATGCGACAATTATCATCCCACTTGAACTTGGCATCCTTTTGACAAGTCTTTGAAACCGCATCTCCCAATAGGTTGGAGATAAAGCGTCTTAGATACCGACCATCCTTGGAAGGATCAGTTATGTTAAACTCTTAGAGGTGGAATTTCTAAAGATAGCTTTGATCTTTTCAAGATCTAATTCTATTCCTCGATGTCAAACAATAAACCCAAGGAATTTTCCTAAAGCTACTCCGAATGCACACTTTAGGGGATTCATTTTGAGGTTATATTATCTTAATCATTCAAAAACTACTCTCAAGTCAAAGAGATGGTCTTCCTTTTCTCTACTATTGATTACTAGATCATCAACGTAGCACTCAACCTGATGATGAATGAGTTCATTGAAGATCTTAGTCATGGCGCATTGGTATGTAGCACCAGCATTTTTAAGGCCAAAAGGCATGACCCTATAACAAAAGATTTTAATCGGGGTTTGGAAAGTAGTGTTTCTTTCATCTTCATGAGACATCTTGATTTGGTTGTAGCCAGATGACCCATCCATGAAAGAGAAAACTGCATGAGATGAGATGTCCACCATTAATTCTAGTATAGGAAGGAAACTCATCTTTAGGACATGCCTTATTTAAGTCTTTGAAATGGCATATTCAATTTGGCCATTCTTCTTCTTCTTGGGATGACATTAGCTAACCGGTAAAATTTTTTTCCCTGATGAAATCAACATCGATCAATTTCTTGACTTTAGAAATGACCTATTGTTCAATTTCTAATCGTATCCATCTAGGATCTTGCTTAATAGGGGTAGCGTTAGGATCTATTGCCAACTTGTGGACTGCTACGTCAGGAGATAATCCATGCAACTCTTCATAACTCCATGCAAAGTAATCTTTAAACTCAATATTCTAACTAAGTCATTGGTTTTCTTCATTCAATAATGAGCGATGTAGTGGATTTTCTTCTCCCAAGGTTGATTTCTTTAAGCTTGTCAATTATTGAATGAATTTCCTCTTCAAATTTTGGAGGTGCCTCTTTGATTTGGAGATCATCTGGATCATCTAAGGTTTCTAAACACACATTCTCCTAAGAGTTAGTGTTGTGTAAAAAAAATCTATTAGACTCCAAATGATTGATAACATCTAGCGGAATCATCATCAGGACCCACTATCTTGAATTCTAGTCCTGATTGTGCTTCCTTTTCATTATTTCATAACTTTTTGAAGTACTCTGACCTGTGCCTAGACCATGTATGAGGAACCAAAACTTTCTATATAAGAAAGGGCCTAATGCAATTTGGCTCATGATTAATGATTAAAAGTACACATATGAGGGTTTAACTTAATTGAAACAAAAAACCCTCCAATTGTTGGTGTAGAATTAATTTAGAGGGTAATTAATGAATTATCCCTTAATTAAGAGAGGACTAAGAAGGGTTTAAGAAATAGCTTAGGGGGAAATGCCCCAAAATTATTTCTAAACCTCATATTCATTGAAATAGACCTTAATCAACTTCAACCAAGGATTGAACCACTAATCAAACCCTTAATCTTTCTTAATTATATTAAAGGGGTAATTAGGAAATGAATTAGCAATTTCCCAATTAAGCCTCCAATAAATCTCAAGAAAATTAGGGGAAGTAGATTTCATCCCCGAAAATTCACTCAAGAAGTTTGAGAATAATCAATGGATTAATTAAGGAGTAATTAACAAATTAAGATTTCTAATAAAACCCAAAATCAGAGAAAGATAATATTCAAAATCCATTAAAACCAATTTTAGAATATTCTATTAATTTATCTTTAAGTGGCAATTTACATCATATTTTTTTGATTTTTCTTTAGAGAGATATGAATTTTAGAATTTTAAAGGATTAATTAGAATTAAATAAACCCTAATCATTTCCCTAATCTAAATGCCACGCAACATTTCGGTGCTTTACACCCAAAGCCATGAGTGGCTACTTAAATGTCAAGTAGCCATGATGGCGGTGCTTCTGCTTTTGTATCCATCGTTCGATCAAGGATCAAATGACTAGGCTTTAATCTGAAGTTTTAAAAGTATAAAATGGGATATAATATAAGATTAAATCTTGTCATCCATCCAAAATGCCCTGATGGAAGTCTAGAGATCTATCATGTTCTTTCCTGAGGAATAATGGAGGCTGTCCACTTTCAAAGGGAAGATCCAAGCTCGATCGAGCTCGGATTGAATTGAAATTTTGCACACACCATCTAATCCTAATGGAAAGCACATCTAACAGTTAAAATTTCATGCCATTAACATTTATTTCACAAAGGACCAACACACATGGAGTTTAGTGGTCAGAAAATGTCATACCTCACCGGTGCTCAATTCCCTTGGAGGAGCTTCGTCTGGTTGAGACGAAGCTTTGGTGAAAGTTTGAGCTCTTGAGGTTGAGTGAATAGCTTTATGGACCAACTTCTCCTCCTAGTGAGCTCAGCTTTGATCTAGGTGAGTCTTCCCTTGCCTTTGGAGCTTGGGAAAGAGGTTGGGCAAACTCAACTTGACCCTCTGGTGGAGTGTGCAAAGAGAATTTGGTTGAATTGGAGTGTAGTGAAAGTTGGAAAACTTGGAGCTCCCCACTTTTGCTTAAGGAAATGAGAATGGCCAATTCAAAATCCTTCTAGGAAGCTTAGGAACTCTTGTGGCTCCTAACACTCTCCCATACTCTCATCATTGGGCTCTTGTGAATTACGGGGAGTATATCTCCCCCTTAGGCAATCGAACAACCGAAGCTTCACTTGTCATTTTAATCCAATTGTCCTTAGACAGTGGGTTGTTTGATCTGTTAGAGGCTTGCACTTGGTCGGTTTGGCTAGGAAGTGGAGTGGTAACTCCTCATGTGATTCAAATTAAGTGGGAGAATGATTCCCATGTGGCCAATTTGAGCCATGTGATCAGTTTTGGTCTTAGTTCAAGTTAGGCTGACCCAAGCCCATTGGTTTGGGTGCACCACCCTCCATAGGGTTTACTTGACCTATTAGGATAGTATCAAGTAGGTATGATTGACCAAATTCCCTATGGATTTGACCAAAATTTGTTTATGGCATAGGGGTAGAATGGTTATTTAGTTAATTTTTGAATTTAGATATGTTGGGTATGTTGAGAAAATAGGTTTTGCCAAGTTTCATTGGATTTGGAGTTCATTTGGTATGGTTTGGCTCATGTTGACCCATTTAGGTCAAAATGGGTTGACTTGGGTCAAGTTGACCAATTGGTGAAATTGGGTCAAACCAAGGGTTGGGTCAAGTTCATATGACCATTTGAAATATTTTGTTGACTTTGGTTTGATTCAATATGATTTTGGTTTGAATTTACATCATATGACTTCATTTAGGTCAAATGGGTCAAATTGACCAATTTGACCCATTTGACCTATTTGAGCTAGGTCTTTGGTAGGTTTAGATTTGGTTAGTCATATGAGGGATTGGTATCTTTGTTTCTAATCAATTTTGGTTAAGTTTGAATTTGGCTCAACGTGATGCTTATAGGTCAAGTTGGATTCAAGGTCAATTGGGCTAGGTTAGGTCAAGTTGGCCAATTGAGGCTTTGGTCATGTTCAACAAGATTTGCAATGAACTTGACCCATTGATTTCAATCAATTTGGCTTAGATCAAGTTTTGACATATTTTGACTTTTTAGGTCAAGTTGGGTCAACTTGTCAAGTGTAGTGGTTAGGCTCAAATGTTGACTTGGTCAAGTTCAAATATTGATCATGAATGAGCTTAGATCATTAGTTTCAAATAATTTGGCCTATAGTGGATTTTGGCTATGTTGGGTTTCATTTTGGCTAAGTGTTGACTTGGTCAACCCTTAGGTTTGACTTAGTTTGACCCAATTTGATTGATTGATCATCCCATGATGATTGTTGATCATGATGAGAGGCAAAGATGGGCTTAGTTCAATCCAATTTAGTTAGGATTAGAATTTGGCTAATAAGGGGTACATTAGGTCACTTTAGGTCAAGTGAGCCTAAGTGGGCCAAATGGCTTGGTCAAAGCTTGATTTGAGTTTTATTGAACTTGTATATGGACTTATGATTGAAATATAAATTCATTTGCAAGTGGTTTGAAGTGATTCATTTGACAATTTCATATTCAAACGAAAAATATTAATGGATTTGGGATTTGATTTTGAATTGAATTTTGGTTAAGTGATTGAAATTTATATTTATATTTGGATTCATGATTGAAGGATTGATTGAATCATGAAGGAAAAATCAAGATTTTGGTCTGATTTGAAGTTGATTTGACTAAGTTCAAGATTTTGACTTCAAAGCCTTAGGTTGAAATTTGATTGAATTTGAGTTTGATTTTTAGAATCAATTTTAGTTTTTTGAATTTATATTTCATTTATATATGTGAATATAAATGAGAATATAAATGGGTCATGAGAAAATTTCATGGATTTGAAGTGATTTGAACATGATCTAAGCTAAGTCCTTAAGAGGAAATTAATGATTTAGGAAAGATTTTGGAATTTGGAATTTGAATTTTGAGTTTAGTTTGATTGATTTGAATTTATATTTCATTTATATATGTGAATATAAATGATAATATAAATGAGTGGTGATAAAATTTTATAAATTCAAATTGATTTGAAGTTGATCTAAGCTAAGTCCTTAAGAGGAAAATTAAGGATTTATGAAAGATTTTGGAATTTGGAATTTGAATTTTGGATTTGATTTTAATTTATATTTCATTTATTTATGTGAATATAAATGAGAATATAAATGAGTGGTGAGAAAATTTCATGAATTTGAGTTGATTTGAAGATGATTTGCTAAGTCCTTAAGAGGGAATTAAGGACTTAGGAAATATTTGTAACTTAAAATTTCAATCATGGGTTTCAATCATGGATTTCAATCATGAATTTCAATCATGTATTTCAATAATGAATTTCAATCATGTGATATTGATTTGAGTTTGGAAAAATCAAATAAGATTGATTTGGAGTTTGAGAAAATCAGTTAAGATTGATTTGGAGTTTGACTTGAAGGAAGGATGTGAGAATGGTTCAAGCTAGGGTAGACAAATTTTCCTAACACCCCAAGGCATGACCTATTCCCAACCTAACCCCTTCTAGTCTCTAGGGGTTGAGTGTCCTAAGGACGATGTGTCTTAAGACTGGGATCTCTTAATGTCTAAGAGGAATCCTATGTCTAAGATGGAGGGGTTGAGAGCTTATCCTAAAAATGAGGTCAACAAAGGGTGTGGGTGTGGTACAAGGAACACCATATGTGTGGTGTTGTCAAACAATCACGAAAGATCACAAGCACTACAATAATCTAACCCAAGGTGTAGATGGAATCTAGCTTAGCACAATGTGACTCTACTTATGTCCGTGACATAGAGAGAGGGAGGAATCCACTAAGGGATAGAGTAGGTGAACCTTCCACTAGGGAAGCAGGTTCAAGTCATCCAACAGGGAATGAGATATTTAATTTGAATTCCACTGAGGAAGAGGGTTGAATTTGATTCAATTTGTTATTTGTTTAATTTGTGTTAGTTTTGGCTCCATGAGGGATAGAAAAGTGAACTCTCCATTAGGGAAGCAAGTTCAAGTCATCCACAAGGGTGGGTTATGAAATCCACTGAGGGATTGGAATTCTAGATCCACTGGGGGACTAGAAAGATTTGCATCTCACTGAGGGGAAGCAAAAGATTTGATTTAGAATGATTAATTGTTTGTTTCTTTGTTTCATTGGATTTGTTTGTTTCAAATTTTTAGATTTTAGATTTTGAGATGGACCATGTTGGTTTTGATGGATCTGCGGTAGCCACGTGAGGCTTAATCCTAACTTACCTCCAAAAGGGGTAGTCTACTGACACAAGTAAGACTAGGCGACCAAAGGAATGCCTTTTTGTATGCACACTGAAGATAGTGTAGTAGACTTACATCCTCTAATGTAAGACAGTTGCTGGGGAATCTATTAGCAAAGCAATAGATTGAACCCAACCTAAGGGTGACTATTGAGTGAATGATGCTAGGGGACTTAGATTAACTCAAAGATAGTCAAAGGTAAATTTTATTTTTAGATTTGTTTTGATTATGATGGCTCACATCGATTTGCGATGAATTACACTGAGTAGGGACTATGGAGCCAAGACCTAACTTAAATTTACCAATCCAAAGGGAGTAGTCTATCAACCATAAGGTAGGACTATCCAACCAAAGGGGTGCCTTTCAGTTTGCAATGGTCAAGAAGAAAGTGTGGGACTCTTCTAGAAACAAAACCACTGGTGATCGATGCTTTGGGCAACAAATCAAACTTTGGGATGACTATTGAGTGAATTATGGGGGGTTAAATCAACTCAAGGATAGTCAAATATTAATTTCATTTTAGTTTATTTTGATGGATTCCATTGGTTTGCAATGGATCAAAGGAGCTCATATCAACCTAGACTTATCTGATTCTTGAACCAAAGGGAGTAGCTTCCGATGGGAGATCTCAAAGGAGTGCCTTTGATTTGCAATCAATTTAAGGGAAGAAAGCTGGGGACTCACATATTCTATAAAAGATCAAGATGGGTTACTTTGGGCAACAAATCAAACACCTGGGCTGCTGGTTCACGAAGTCATGCTAGAGGCGCATCATGGTCTTACATCTTCCAAAGAGGAATGACTGGGGTAACTGTGGAAATAGATTGAACTAAGGGGAGTGAATATCAGATTCTCAACTCAAGCGGTCAGCAATCCTATAGGGAGTTCTGACGCCTAAAGATAGATGCCTTGGGAGAAGGGGCCCTTTGGGGGCTTGAATTCCTAATCCACAAGTGAATTAATTTATTTGTTTTATTTAGTTTATTTTAACGTAGACCCTGTTGGTTTGCGAGGGATCAAACTAAGAAGGAGCTTTTATCAGCCTAAACCTATCTAAAATTTATTGAACCATGGGAGAATCTACATATCTGTTGAACAAATTATCTAACCATAGGGGTGGCAACTAGGAAAGGGGGACTGTCAAATCCAAAAGTAACCTGAGTAGTGTTTAAATGGGATCACAAAGGACGTGATCCAAATAGAGTGCCCGCAAGGGATGGGGCCGCTAAAGGGCTTAATCCAACACCCTGGAGAAGATGACATAGCTAGTCATATATCCAATACATATTTGGTGTCCAACTCAAGGAGAAAGCTTGGAGACTCACATCTGCCAAGAGTGGTGTACTCACCGGGTGAGTCACTATCAGCATAGTGGGCATCAACCAACCTAAGGTTCCCATCAGTTTATAACAATCAGCATAGGAAGAAAGCTCGGGGAATCACATCCTCTTATAGCGACGATTGGATAGTCTCTTATCGTGTCATCCGACTAGGCGTTAGTGAATGAATGCCCGGGACTTATATCAACTCAAACATAGTTAAGGGGAAAGGATTCTCTGGGCGACTTACCCTCTACTTCAAATATACTCAACCTAGTTAGTGCACGATGGCTAGTTCAAGAAGAAAGTATGGGGACTCACATATTCTTAAGCAAAGTTAACATGAGGTAGCTCACTGGATGGGAAGTGAAGCCTGCCATACTAATAAGGTGCTCATTGGTTTACAATGATCAGATAAGGAAGAAAGCATGGGGACTCATATCTTCTAACAAATGATCACTGGGGTGACATACTAATGACGTAGCATGTAGACCCGACTTAGAGCAGCTAATGAGTGAGTGCCATAGGGGGCTTGCTCCCACATCAAAGTAGCTTGAGACAAAAATATTTATATTTGTTTTGTGCATGTGTTAAAGGGAATAAGATGCCTCTCAAGGACTCTTACACCTATGCTAAATGCACTAGGGAGCTTGATGGAATAGTGCCACGGATGACAGCCAAGAATTCCCACTAAGAAAGGATGTCGCTTGGGTTCTCTTACACCTAACTTAGTTGTGCTAATTGAAATAGGATGTCTCTTGGGTTCTCTCACACCTATGTTAATAGCATCAGGATGTTGTGTTTGTGATGTGAAAGAGAGATAAGATGCAGCTAGGGACTCTTACACCTACCTTAAACTCGTCATGGTGGATTCACAAGATAAACAAACAGCTCTTCAAAAGAAGAGAAGATTTTGATGAAATAGAATAAGATTTTTGTTCTTTGATAGAATTGTTTTCAAACATGATTTATTTCATGGGTAATATTTCTTTAGGTAGAGCCCATTCATTGGAAGCATCGAGTGTTCCCCTTTATAATCGATGAACTGATATGATCCTCCTTGGTAGACCTTCTCTATAGCATAGGGGCCATCCCAAGTGGGTTCAAACTTGCTTCCCATCTTTCGACGGGCAACAATTGGTCTCTTTAAGAATAACACAAGTTCTCCTACTTGGAAATACTTAGGGAGGACCAGCTTGTTGTGAGCTTGAATCATTTTGTCTCTTAACTGAGGTTTTGCACGATGAGACTCTCCTCTAAACCAAACTCTTCTAGCGCAACTTTGCATTCTACTCAGTGATCTTGCTACCGATGTTATCCTTGGTGATGGGAGTTGAACTTAAGGTAAAATGTCTTTGAACCCATACCTAAGAAAATGGATTGAGTTGGAGTCGATGTGTGTGCGGTAGACTCATAAGGCTTCAACTCCTCATGCCACTTTATCATCAAGGTTTTCTTCAATATAATGAGAGTTTTTGAATGCTTCCACTAAGCCATTTGCTCGGTAGTAGATGGTGGAGTATCTTCAATCCCTGTCATCTTAAATATTGATCTTCATACTTTTGAATGCGGTACCATTATCGAATATAATTACACCAGAACCTATATGCGGTATGGTTAATGAAAAAGCGCACATGGTCTTTGTAACATCTCAGTAGGATTCTTACTTGAAAAAAGTAGTTGGTGGCAGCTAGAATGAATTCGCGACTCTTGGAAGAAGGAGGATCAATCAGACCCACAATGTTGGTACCCCAATGTTCAAATGGCCTGAGGCCAATATAAGGTGTAGAATGTTGGGTGGTTGGTGGAGGACCACACCATGTACCTGACATTGATGGCATCTTCTAGCTACATCCATACAATCTGTAATCATCAAAAGCTAGTAGTATCCAAGTCTCTTCATCTTCATCTTCAGACCGAACTTATGTACTCCGCATAAGCCTGAATGTACCTCGGTTATAATGCCACATGCTTCATATTTGCCTAAATAGCGTAACCACATTTGGTCAAAGACCGTTCATGCCATCAACATCATAGGAAGGATCTTTTGATGGGTTTATGACTTTTCTTGAGGTACTTTGCCAGTGTTCAAATAGTCTATGAACGATTGCCACCAATCCATCTCCTCATTATTTTTTGGCAACGACAACCTCCCCTTCAAGAGAAAGTCTCTCAATAAGTTCAACATGAACAAGGGATAGGACTTGTCTATTTTGGACCCATATTGAAATGACTCATATTGACAAGCTCTTTGGGAATTTGGCCAAAAGCATCATATTGAGTTCTCGCAGGAACCTTGTAGATGGTGACTTGATCCCAACGACTTCATGGTATACTTGGTAATGACGAAGCTTGGGTTTGAGAACCTTGAGACACAATGATGACCAAGAATCCCCATAAATTTTGATGCTCTTGACACTAATTATGAAGGCTAATTCCATACTGGCAATCAAAGCCTCATAGTCAGCTTCGTTGTTGGTGCAGGGGTTGATAGATATTATGAGAATATCATCACATCACAATCTAGAGTTAGGAGAACTATTCCTACCTCTGCCTTGTTGATCTCATTTTTAGAATGAGCTCTCAACACCTCCATCTTAGGCATAGGAATTTTCTTAGACTTTAAGAGTACCTTAGTCTTAAGACACATCTAGTGATTAGGTGGACACTCTCCCCTATCCCTAGAAGACTTAGAAAAGTTAGCCATAGGAATAGGTCATGCCTTAGGGGTGTTAGGAAAATTTCCTACCCTTTAGCCTAAACCATTCCCCACTTTCATTTTTTCAAGTAAACTCCAAATCAATTCTATTTGATTTTCTCAAACTCCAATTAAATTCCATGATTGAAAGCCATGATCAAATCCATCAAAAATTCCTAAGGTGAAATTTCCTAAGTCCTTAACCCTTTCTTAAGGACTTAGCCAAAATCATGATCTAAACCTATTCAAACCCTTGATATTTTCTCATGATCCATTTATATTCTCATTTACATTCCCATATATAAATGAAATATAAATTCAAACCCATCAAATCAAATTCAAAATTCAAAATCAATTTATGAAAAATTCTTTAAGTTCCTTTAATTTTTCATTAAAGGACTTAGCCAAAGTCAACTCTAAACCTTGATCAAATCAATTCAAATCCATGAGATTTTCTCTAAAATTATTTATATCCTAATTTATATTCTTATATATAAATGAAATGTAAATATAACTCAATTCAATCAAGCCCAAAAGTTCAATTCTAAATTTAAAATGCTTGAAATTCCTTAAATCCTTAATTTTTCATTAATGGATTTAACCTAAACTTTGATCAAACCACTGCAAGCTTATGGGATTTTCTCAAAATCAATTAATTATCTCATTTATGTTCTCATATATAAATGAAATATAAATATAAATCAATCAAATTCAATTCAAAAAAATTAAATTTCTAATTAAAAATTCCATTAAATTCTTTAAATTTTCTTTAATGGATTTAACCCAAAATCATGATTAAACTCTTTCAAACCCTTGAAATTTCCTCATGATCAATTTATATTCTCATTTATATTCACATATATAAATGAAATATAAATTCAAAATAATCAAAACCAACTCCAAATATCAAACTCAAATCCACTCAAAATCAAATCTAAGCCTTTCTAGCTAAAATCTTGAACTTAGCCAAAATCAATTCAAATCAAGCCAAACTCTTGATTTTCTCTCATGGTTCAATCAATCCTACAATCATGAGCTCATATATAAATCCAAACTTCAATCCTTCAATCAAAACCCAAAACTCCTTCATATTCTTCCTTTGAATATGAAATTTTCAAATGGATCAAAATCCATTTGACTTCAAATCTCTTGTAAATGGATTTATATTTCAATCATAAGTCCATGTATAGATCAATCAACTTCAAATCAAGCTTTGACATTTGACCCACTTAGGCTCACTTGACCCAAAGTGACCTAAAGTACCCTTATGAGCCAACTTTAGATCCTAACCAAATTAGATTGAACCAAACTCATATATCCCTCTCATCATGATCAACAATCATCATGGGATGATCAATCAATCAAATTAGGTCAAACCAAGTCAAACTAAGGGTTGACCAAGTCAACACTTAATCTAAAATGAAACCTAACATAGCCAAAATCCACCATAGGATAAATTGATTGAAACCATTGATCCAAGTTCACTCATGACTTATGTTTGAACTTGACCAAGTCAACCTTTTAGCCTAACCTAACCCATTTGGCCCACTTGACCCAACTTGACCCATTTTGCCCATCAAAACTTGATCTAAGCCAAATTAATTGAAACAATGGGCCAAGTCCATCCCAAATCACTTGTGGAACTTGACCAAAGCTTCAATTGGCCAGACCAACTTGGATTGACCTTAAACATGACCTAAAGGAGTAATGTTGAGCCAAACTTGAATTTAGCCCAAATTGATTGGAAACGAAGATACCAATCCATTTCATATGACCAACATAACCTAAACCTACCCTTGACCTAACCCAAATAGGTCAAATGGGTCAACTTGACCCATTTGACCTAAATGGGTCATATGAGTCAAAACCAAATCTATTCCAAATTGAACCAAACCAAAAACACCAAAATATTTTAAATGGTCATATGAACTTGACCCAACCCTTGGTTTGACCCAATTTGACCTACTGGTCAACTTGATCCAAGTTGACCCATTTTGACCTAAATGGGTAAACATGAGCCAAACCCTATCAAATGGATTCCAAATCCATTGAAACTTGGCCCAACCTATTTTCTCAACATACCAAACATACTTAAATTGAAAAGAAATAGTAAAATAACTATTATACCTCTAGGCCATTGAACAAATTTTGGCCTAGCCCATGGGTATTTTGGTCATACACTCATCACAATCACTTGAGGCTCTCCTAAAACCTCAAGGGGACCTAGTGATGAGTGGTGCACCCAACCCAATGATTTTGGGTCAACCCATTTGGCCCATGGACCAAACCCGACCACCTATAGACAAATTGAAATTTCAAACTCACCCTAAAGCTCAATTGGATGCACATGGGAGTTAGCCTTCCACTCCTCTGGCCAAACTGACCATGTGCACACCTCTAACAGCCAAAACAAGTCATCCCATATGGTCAATTGGATCAAAATGGTGTGTATTGACCGATTGCCATAGGGGGAGATATACTCCCCCTAATCCACTAAAATTTTCATTGCCACTTGATCGATTGGAGCAGAAGTCTTATAAAATAGCTTTCCCAGGTTCCTAGAAGGATTGAATTCCATTCTTGGTTTTGCACATGCAAAATGGAGGTCCATTGAAGAGAAAACTTCTTCTACACTCAGTCTCATCCAAATTCCTCCTACACTCATCATCAGAAGATCAATTTGAGCCTGCCCAAGCTTCCAATTGAGTTTCCACAATAAGGAAGAACTCAATTCGATTAAAGCCGTAAGGGAGATCAAGAGGAGTTGGTCCACCCATTCATCCACTCAACCTCAAGATCTAAGATCTTCAACATGGCTTCATCTCCACTAGACGAAGCTACCTCATCGATCTTGAGCACCGGTGATCACCTCTGGTAAGGTTAGTGAATTTCTGACCACTTAGGCAAAGAGGTGTTGGCCCTTTGTGAAAGAAATTTCTATTTCATGTGAAATCCACCGTTGGATTGACTGCTTTGGTCCTTTAGATGGTGTGGGTTGAGTCTTGAATGGATCCATGAAGGATCAGGCTCAGATCTCCCCTTCAGTTGTAAAAGGTTCACATTCATCCTTAGGGAAAAACTCAACCCATCTCAACCGTCCATCCGCATGTTTTTAGATGGACGGCTGAGATTATTTCTGACATTTTTATATCCTTTATCTGATTTAAAACCATGGGTGTATCCTCAGCCGTTTGATCCTTGATTGGACTGCTAAGGATAAAACTATTTGCGCCACCGCCATTCCCTTGACTTGACAACTTAAGTAGGGGCTTACATACGACACAGTGTAAAGCTAACGCGCACATGTGAGCAGCGTATCTTAGATTAGTTAGGGATTATTAATTCTTAATTTAACTTCAAAAATCATAACTCCTTCAAGAAAAATATAGAGAAAAATGCTATGGATAGGTAATTCCATCTAGAATTTTCTAAAAATGTTTTCAATGTATTTTGATTTCCCTTTTTCTCTGAATTTGGGTTTCTTTGGGAATGTTAAATAGCTAATATTCCTTAATTAAGTAACCAATTAATCTCAAACTTCTAGAGTTCATTTTAGGGGATGACCTCTACCTCCCCTAATTTTCTTGAGATTTATTGAGGCCTTGATTAGGGAAATTGCTAGCTCATTCCCTAATTAACCCTTTCATGTAATTAAGGGTAATTAAGGTATAATTAGTGGATTTTCCCTTTGATTAAGTTGGATTAAGGTGAGATCCAGTGAGTAGGAGTTTTATGGAATAATTTTGGGGTATTTCCCTAAGCTATTCCCTAAACCCCCTTTTCTTTTCTTAATCCCTTCTTAATTAAGGGTTAACTCATTAATTATCCCTTTAAAAAATTATCAAAAATTCTAAAAATCTCCAAAACTTAATTAATCAACCTTGGGTAGATGCTTAGGTGTTTAATAGCCTAAGTCTAATTAAGGAAATTAAAACCCCTTTCATAAGTGTGAAGGGGTGTTTTAAAAGTACTTAAGTTAAAACCTCTTAGCTTAATTAACTTTTAGTTATGAGCCAAATTGCATTAGGCCATTTCATTACTAGGTGCATTGCAAATTTACATACATTATGGGTTTTATGTCATCTCATTGGCACATAATTACTTAGTTAATTTTTCTAAGGTGGTGTAGGTAAGGGTTAATTAAGCCATTTAATGCATACCTTAACCTAATCAACACTTAAAATGGATTTAATTATCTAGAAATTAAAAAAATGCAAAACACATGTGAGAATGGGTCAGGAACAACAAACTCATCTCACCTTTTCAAAATTAAATCAAACTTCAAATAAACCAAAATCATTTTGAAATTCACTTTGATTTATTCTAAGTTTTCTTATTCTTTAAGAATGTCTTTAGGAATTAACTAAAGTGAGTATGTTTACATGATTACATTGCTTTAGGTCCTTCCCAACATGCTAAATTGTATGCCATATGGTTCATGCATTCATAAATTCATGTTTCAAAATTTTAAAATGAAATTGTTTACTTTATGTCAAATGTCCATGTGTTGGCTAAAGTAAAATATGAATGGCTATTATCACTATCACTACTAAATCTAATGTATTTTCAAAAATTTATAAATGAAACATCAAATTTGAAAGTGTACTATTCTTATAATTTAATTATAAGCTTGCATGTGATAGATTATAAAGTCACATGTAGTGTAGCCTTTCCTTCCTTTCTTATGTTTGCATAATTTTGAATAAGGGTTGGTAAGATGTAGGGTTCATTTGAAAAGAACCCAACACTTACTTAATTTCAAACCCTATTCATTTCTATGCTCTCACTTAAGGAGGATTGCTTATACCTACATGAATGAATTGCATAAATAAAAATGAAACCATTACATAACTTTTGCATATTCCTTCTTCATTTCATTTCTTTTATATGCATATTAGTCTTAAGGAAAGCGTTATATTAGTCTGGACAACCTTGAGGTTGTGAGGCTTTAAGTGGCCCTAAGTAGGTCTTGTACCTTACACCTCTGGTTAACAATAGCGCTGTACTCACTTATGTCTTTCTTACTTTCATGCAACATAAAGTGTGTTAATTATCTTCATTTGCATGTATGTATATGCTTAGGGTCCATCCATATGCATGTTATATATGTTGGGAAACAATTGAAGTAATGTGTGTTATGTGAATTTTGATTCATTTTTCTTAATCTTAAAAATGCCTTTCTTTTTGAATAGCTTTGTTTAGAGTTGATCTAAACTAAGGATTAATTAAAAAAATGTAATTAAAACATTCACCTAAAGGAAGTTAAAATGTGAACTTACCTTAGAGATTACTTAAAGATTAGAGAAGGAAAGAGAAGTTCTCTTCTCTTTCCCTCTCTTTATAACTTAGTAATTAATTGTAGGTTTCACTAAAACCAAATTAAAACATGAAATAAAAACAACCCAAAGTCACTAAACAACTTAAATGAAACCCTCCTCTAAGTTGAACATGTCCTTCACACCTAGAAAATTTGAACCTAAAGTCTAAGGTAAGCAATACCACACAAACCTTCAAAGCACACATATTAGCCTAAGTCATAACTTCTAGCTTTAGGTTAGGTCGGTGCATGGTTTGACATTATGTTTTGTTTTGTGATGAATGTTTTAGACTTGATGTTAGGGTGCATGCTCGTAGAATGAATGGTAGGATGTGCTTTTTCTAACTATTCTTTTCTACAGGGGATTGTGCTAAAGGGGCGTTATTATAAATAAAAATATATATGCCCCTAGGTGCTTATACCCCTTAGCATAATCCATAGGCCATGTGGACTTAGTCACTCATGTGTGGGGTGATAAGTCCAATATACATGCTTGGGATTTATGTGGTGTGATTTGACTAACCTTTGTTTTGCAGGTGTTAGTTAGATTTATACTTTTCCTTTTCATGTAAAAATTTGTATATTTAGGATTTGGAATGATTTGTTATGGGGATTAGGATGAACATTGGTCATAAGATCCCATCTTATGTACCATGTGAATCCTTGGAGCATCTACCATTAAACCATCCAAAGGAAGATCTAAAGAAGAAAAAAGGAAAAGAAAAGAAAGAAGAACAAAGCTTGAAGACCCCCATAAAAATGAATTTCTTTGCTTAAATTGTAATTCAATTCATTTGTAATCCGGGTTGTATAAGGGTAGAGCTCGGCTACCCAATTTGATATTTTTAGATTTGTGCGGTGGTGCCCGACCACAAATGGCCATTTATTCTTTTTGCGCTAGTTTTATAAATTGATTGATGTTTATTTAACTTGCGCATTAAGTGGCATGTTTTTCCTAGTTTCTTCCTTGGTTTATGTATGTCCTAGATATGGATTAGGCTCTTTAGGAAAAATAAATCTTTTACCCAACTTAATAACTTAAAATTAAAACTAAACAACTCATAACCTCACCTAAAGCTTAGGATTAAAATCAAGATAATGGAATTAGAAACCCCTTAGCTGGATGAGTTCTTTTCTTTATAATAGCATGCACAAATGCATCTTATTTCACTCTTGATTGGAGAGCTTCCATCTTTGCCAAAGAACTCGACTTGACTTTTGAGGGCCATGGTGGAAACTCACCTCCTAAAATTCTAGCTAGTTTTGGCCAATAATCTTCTTTCTCATGCATTAGTCATAAAAATCCTATTAGCTTGAGTCAACTTGATTGTCCAAAAATAAAATAAAAAATGAAATTTGAATTTCATTAGATTTAGGTCATTTGAAACATGTCCCTTTACATGATCTAGTCTCTTTAGGGAGTGAGTTTAAGGACTTAGCTTCTTTCTAAATAAAAGCAGATTAGCTATCTTGCATAAGCATAAAGACTTGCTTACATGTATTTAAAATTGTAGGAGGAGTTAGTTGGCGGCCACCCCCAGGCGGTTGTAAGTTCAAGTTGTCAGGTGGTTTGTCCTCTCTTATGGAGCAAACTAATTACCCATTTTTGCCTTTGATTTAGGTTATGCTTCCGGCCCTCAACGAAGCTCCCTAGATTTTGGTTTTAAGGTTGCTTCTCCTCTTTGTGGGCCATAAGAATAATTCCTCTCCTCATAGGCATTTCCTTAATCTTGAGTTAAGGAATCTTAAGTCTTAAAATTCTAATAAAAAATACAACTCAAACAAGCTAAATCAACTTCTAAATGCAAAAGCCTAATCTTAGGATAATTTAAGATGCTCGCTAGGTTTCCTAGCATCATGAGCATCTCCTACTTATTCTCATTTTGGCTTCGATAATAACTCCATATTTTGAGCAATCTCATTTGTTCTTCAAACATAAACTAATCAATTGACAGTCCTTCCTATTAAAATCTTCAAAGACAATGATCATTTACCTTAATCGAGAGTTTTCTTATGGGATCCTATCCCTTAGGATTTAATTAACTATGGGGGCTTACCCCTGTAGGGAACTTAACGAACCTAGTTTAAAATAAATCATGGTTTACTTTTTCATGTACAGTAGGGGAAGAATCTATTATATATATGCAGACCCATCATCCTTAGGAGTCCTTATTAAAGTGATTGGTTCCATTAAAGGGTAGTGACTTCTATCTTTTGAGATAGTACACTATTTCCTTGATGATGTATTCGATCACCTGAATAAGTACATCTGTGGATCGACATGGCGTCTTACCGAGATGAATTTTTGTAAAGGTGTCCTCTTTCTTTTCTTCCCACAGATTTGAAAGCCGACTCCCTTACTGGAATTTTTCACCATAGATTTTTTTGGTGACTCCTCCTTTCCTGGGACAATAGAATGAGAATCTCATCACATGCGATGTGGAGTTAGGAGAACTATTCCTACCCCTGCCTTTCTTAGGAGTATATATCATGGTGCTTCCCCTTTATGAAAAGAAGCTGTACCATCAAAATATATCTCCCATCGGCGATTGTTGGCCTACCCTAAGTACATGATTTGTTCATTAGGGAGATCGTCATTAAGCGGAGAATCAACAGGAAATGGGTGTGCTGCTAAGAAATCCTCTAGTGCATGTCCTTTTATCGCATGGAGGGGTACGAATGTGATATCAAATTGTGAGAGAATCATAGACTAGCGTGCTAAACATTCGAATAGCATTGGTTGTGTGATGAGGTACTGTAGTGGATTGGTTCTAGAGATCAAGTTCACCTTATGAGAAAGCATATAGTGTCATAGCTTTTGAGAGACAAGGTTTAAAGCTAGGCAATGTTTCTCAATAGGTGGATAGTTTGCTTCAGCAGGGATCAGACGATGGCTGAGGTAGTAGAGAGCATTTTCCTTCCCTTCATCGTTGGCTTGGGCCAACAGAGCACCGAGAGCATCGTCCAATGCAATAGTGTAGAGGATGAATGGCCTGCATGGGATAGGGGCTGCTAGAACTGGCGGCTTCACCAAATACTGCTTGATGTCTTCAAAGGCATGTTGGCACTTATCATCCCACTTAAACTTGGCATCTTTTTTGACAAGTGCTAAAAATGGCTTGCATCTCCCAGATGGGTTGGAGATAAAGCATCTTAGATATGCCAACTGTCCTTAGAAAGATCTGAGTTGTGTTAAACTCTTAGAAGGTGGAATTTCTAAGATAGTTTTGATCTTTTCAAGATCTATTTCTATTCCTCTATGTCGAACAACAAACCCAAGGAATTTCCTTGAAGTTACTCCGAATGCACACTTTAGGGGATTCAATTTGAGGTTATATTGTCTTAACCATTTGGAAATTACTCTCAAGTCAAAGAGATGGTCTTTCTCTGCTCTTGACTACTAGATTATCAATGTAGTACTCAACCAAATGATGGATGAGTTCATTAAAGATTCGAGTCATGGCCCATTGGTATGTAGCACCAACATTTTTAAGGCTGAAACGCATGGCCCTATAACAAAAGATTCTGATCGGAGTTCAGAAAGCAGTGTTTCTTTCATCTTCAGAAGATATCTTGATTTGATTGTAGCCAGCTGACCCATCCATAAAAGAGAAAATTGCATGAGATGAGGCGATGTCCACCATTAATTCTGGTATAAGAAGAGGAAACTCATCCTTTGGACGTGCCTTGTTTAAGTCCTTGAAATTGATGCATTTACGAATTTGGCCATTCTTTTTTAATTGGGATGACACTAGCTAACCAGGTAGGATATTTTTCTTCCCTGATGAAACTAGCATTGATTAATTTCTTGACCTCAAAAATGACTTGTTGTTCAATTTCTAATTGCATGCATCTAGGAGCTTGCTTAATAGGGGTAGCATTAGGATCTATTGCTAGCTTGTGGAGTAGTCTTTAAACTCATTCAATAGTTTAACTAAGTCATTGGTTTCTTCTTCATTCAGCAATAAACTGATGTACGTCGGACATGGATTTTCTTCTATCTCAATATTGATTTCTTTAAGCTTGTCAATTATTGAATGAATCTCCTCTTCAAATTTTGGAGGTGCCTCTTTGATTTGGAGATCATCTGGATCATCTAAGATTTCTAAACACACATTCTCATAAGAGTTGGTGTTGTGTGAAAAGAACCTATCAGACTCCAAATGATTGGTAACAACTAGCAAAGAATTGTCATCATCGACATTATGTATAGAATCCTCCCCGCTCTTGATTGTGCTTCCCTCGTATTGTTCCATAATTTTAAAGTACTGACCCATGCTAGACCATGTATGAGGAACCAAACCTTTAGTAAAGATTATGAACACAAGGCAGTAAAAGTCAAGTAGTAATTCCATTAATTCTTTAAATGTATCCTCCTCAAGTTCTACATCAACTTCAGGACTTGAGGATGATGATCCAAAAAAGAATCTCTTCGGCTTCACATCCATGGAAGACTTAGGGGTTTCCTAAACTACTAAACCTTCAACTTTTTGAGATGAAAGTGAGGTTAGAGATAAGGTTCTAAGCTGCTACCTTATAGTTTCACATAAACCTAATTCAAATACTTTGCTTTGTCTGGAGGACTATTCTTCATCTCTATCTGGATCGAAAGTCACCTCCAATGGAACTCAGAGAGGGGTTTGCTGGTATCGCTAATCACATTAGACTCATCCTTTGAGCTGGATTCCAAGTCTATGTGAATAGTAGGGATACTCCTGCGAACTAGAACATAACCTCTATTGGCTAATGGCCAACCAAAGGGTCTTCCACCACTAGAACTACATTTGTTTCTACGACAGCCTCTGCCTGGTAGATGTTGAGTCATTCTACCCACACATCCATATGATGGAATGGGCTGTGGGTGGAAAGTGATACGCGACTCTATTTCTTCTTCAATTCCCCTTTCTTGTGCACTTGGATTTTCATTTTCTTTTCTTTTCTTTTGTTTTCTTTTTTCATTTTTTTTCTTTTTTTTGTATGAATTTTGTCCAAGTTTCAAAGGGAAGAAGATAGTATCCACATAAATTTCAACCTCTTTAACTGAAAATTGCTTTTCATCTCCATTGACTTGATATTCAAGCTCATCCTTTCTGAACATGGGCACTGATGGAGGGAGGATGGAATTATCTTATTTTGATGTATCCAAGGCCTATCGAGTAAGGTGATGAATGAAGTATTCGAATCAATTATGTAGAACTTAGCTTCAGTCTTCCAGTCACCTATCTCCAAAGGTAACACTATGGAGCCTAAAGACCTCTCGCCTTGTTTATTGAATCCTCTCAACATCAATCCATTGTGGGTGTGGAGATGTCGATCCTCAAGAGTCTTTAGACTCATAATGTTCATCGATGCACCGGATCAAGAACTCGCCTAAATCTACCCATGTCAACTATGATGTAGAGGGGACGGTTGTGCTCCAAGTCCCCCAGAAGAAGGTCTTCATCTGTGAAGGTGATCCCTTGGGCTTCTTTTGTGTAATGTGCCTCCTCACCTATAGAGGCTAGTTGAGCTAAGCATATTTCAGGATCAAAGAGAGCCTTGATTAATGACTCCCTCATCTCTTTGGATAAGACAAGGGCATTGTATATGCTTAGCTTAGATGATAACTTTTTTTGATGAGAAAGGACATTGTAGTCCACTTTGGGCTGATCCTCCATAAGCAGATCCAAGGGTGGAGCATCCTGTGGAGGCTTCGATCCTCTATTACCAATGACTTATTTCCCCATCTTGAGGTGCTGCCCAGGAGGTAGAACCTTGCCACTATGGAGGTTGACTTTATGATCTCTTGTGGCGATAATGGAAGGTTCTACCACATTAGCTCATCTACAACTTCTCCTATGGGACCCTCGAAATCGGATGATTCTAAATCTACCTCAAAAGGTGAACTCATAGTATTCAGAGTAGGGAAATCCAACTCTGAATTAGAAAGAGAAAGATCAGAATTATTATAGTTATTTTGAATTGAAGAGTTATCATTAGGAATAGAAGAAGATAACCCATCAGAAGTGACACAGATGTAATTCAAGCTAGCTTTATTCTTCAATTTCTTTGATTTATTTGGAGGTACAAAGTATAAATCAAGTAAAGTGAGTGGGGTAAGGTATTTGATGCCCTTATCTGTAGATACAAGAGTTCTACTAGTAGAAGGAGAAGAACTAGCTGAAGTGGAGGAAGTCACGGTGCAAGCTACAAATGGTAGGAGGACTTGGGTTGCTATCTGGGCTATCCTAGGCCAACACATGTCTGTTTCGCCGAGCTTCCCTTTCTAAGTTGGCTGGCAACTTGCAAACCTTCCTTGATGTTGGAGGTTTGAGATGACTCAGGCACCTGCAAGGAAAGTTTCTTGATCTTCTGGATGATCTTCTTAGAGGTTTTGGATAAATAAATATCTCGACCTTCTTTGGTTTTGGAAGGATCACATGTATCCCCAAGGATTACCCTAAGGGAACCGGATGGTTGTTCCACAAGGTATTCCTTTGGGATAACTATAGCACCGGTCTTGAAGCTATGTTCAAGCCAGCCCTTAAATATGAAGCAATCCTCCAAAATATGGCCTAGCATATAGTGATAGGGGAAAAAATTAGGATCATGACTTTTGTCAACTTCCTTCAGTCTCCTAGGTTCAAGTAGCTAAAAATTAGGCTTCTTTAAAAGATTCTTAAAGATCTTCCTGATTACCTCCCTCTTAAATAAATAAGGTTTGTTAAGCTTATCTAAAAGAGTAGGTGGACCATAGCTACCTAGCGGTATGCATCTCACTTGGTGATGTGGTGAGGCGGCAGTGGGTGCCATGGAGGCTACTGTGGAGGCCGGTAGGACTGCCTCAGTGGTGGTAGAGGAGGTGGAGGCTACTAAGGTCGTGGTCTCTCAGACTGATCTCTAGCTGGTTACTTCCCTTTATCTACCACTATCACTATTCATGGCTTCTTTTTAGAGACCTTTTACGGCTTCTGCTTAGGAAATTGATCTTGAAAAGGTAACTATTTGACCTCTCCTTGTACTAGCTGCCTTATTGATTAGCTTCTCAAATGTCTTGACAGTGAAGCCCTTAAGCATGAAGGCGACCAGACCATAGATATTCTTTTGAAGAATCTCAATGGCATTTTGTTCAGCAGTTGCGGCTCACATTTTAGACTCAGATTACGCCATCAGAGAATATAATCAATAAGGGGCTCACCTAGGTGTTGTTGTGCTACATCGAGATCACCTATAGTAACCCTTTATTGAGCTCCGGCAAACCTCTTGATAAAGAGTTGCTCTAACTCAAAGAAATATCTTTATTGAACCATTGGGTAGTCCATATCAATCGAAAGCAATCCCTCAGTAATAATAAGAAGTGTAATAGCAAAGCCGCCAATGCATTGCAACAACTGGCCCTGAAGTGTGCTAAATATTGCCTTGGGTTTCCACTACCATCAAAGCTTTTGAAGGAAGGTGGCACAAAACCCTTGGGATATTGGATTGCATCGAATTCCTCCGGATAGGGTCTACCCTTCAGAACTGATGATCCTCCCTGAGCTTAAGCCAATGCTTCCTTTACTTGCTGCTCAACCATGGATCTGATGTATTTTTCTTGTATGGAGGTACTTTCCACTACCTTCCTATACATGCTAGTGCTACCTTGCTCAATGGGAGGTAAGGTCTTGGCTGGGTCCAAGACATGCACTAACTCTAGCTGACTAATGTTAGCTGTAGTAGGATTAACTATTGGGGCTTATTTTTGAAGCACTGAAATAGCTGTTAACAAGTGCTCGAGCTACCTCACCATCCTATCTACTTGCTCATCTTTCTGCTTCAATTAATGTCAGAGGTGTTGGGCTGATTGTCTTGTGTCTTCCCGATCAACCTCATCATCTTCCATGGCCTGCTGATCCCTGAGGAGAGATCCTCTAGTATCTACCATATAGACCTCAGTTGAGTCTCCCAACAAATCATATTCATTGGGATCGAAGCTGACCTTCTCCTCATTTGACCAATCATACCACATAATCTCCTTCTTCTTTACAAGATAATGTACTACTATCTCCTCGAGAGAATGATCAATCTGAATGGGAACAAATGATTTTGGCTGACCGGTGTGATCACTATCATGCACTGAGAGGCACCGAACCTCGCCTGCTGCTAAAGAGTCCGTCTATGAGGATTATACTCACTAGAAGAGAGACACTCATGACTATCACTAACTATAAATGGGGTGACATTCCTAGGAGGATACACTATCCTGGGTTGGCTACATCACCGCTACTGCAATAGCTGCCACCATCTCCATATCCTGATGAGCTGGTGGAGTTGGTGAAGGGATGACCACTATGCTTTGGGGTCACCACTCCGCACCACCACCGGGTAAGGTCAAAGAGAGCTCCCTTGCCACAATAGGCGAGTAGATGCGGATCCTCTACCGAGCCAATCACCAATGGGGTACGCTTCTCTGGATATGGCCTTCATGGCCTCGATGGAGATGTGATGTGAACTAGTGATGGTAGATGGGGTGGTGGTGGAGACACCACCAACTCTCTATGAATAGGAGCTGTCCTCCTATGATGACTGGACCAAGTAAGTAGGATGTTGTTTGTATGGTTGGCATGGGTAGCCTGAAGAAAATTGATGAGTGTAAGTCGACGCAATTGAACCTCTCTCCCTACCGGTAATATGAGGATGTATGGGTCTCTCGCCCTCTAAGCTATTTCCCCGGGGATGATGGATCTTAGATCAAATTGAGCTCTAGACTCTGAACGTCCATAAGCTCTGCCAACCTAGTGCAAGATTGATCGGAGGCCGGCAGACGACCTCCTGCTATGAGTAACCGAGGGCTGATGTTGAACCACCGGTGGAGGTGAAGTGTGTATCCTCCTAGCATCCTCTCATCCGACCCGAGGATGAAGATGAATTTGTTGTAACTAGTGGTGAAGTCAAAATAAGAAACTCCTCAACAGCTAAATGGGTGGCTGCCTCCATCTCCCTAGCAATCTTGGTATGATACCACTTGATCATGTGGTTTTTGTTCCTTCATTATGTTCTGGTAGAATGAGAGGAGTGAGAGCTAGACCCATACTCAAAAGTAGGGGAGGAAATCCCTGAAATCAGAGGATCCTTACCCTTAGAAAGATGAGGGTGCTATCCTCACTATGGCAAGACAGAAACCACGGGGCACACTAAAATTAGGGCTAGGTCACATCTATCGCGTGGGACTACCACCGCTTTTAATGAGGAGATGTGAATCTAAGGTAGATGACCGACGATCGACTTATACCGCACCACCAGCAATCACTAATAGTTATGAGGGGAGTGCCCTCACATGTTATCCTCACTTCCTCAAATCCCTTACTAAAATGGATAAGGTGGGTATGATCCAGTCGGGGGAAATTGGCCTGATCCAAGGCCAAGTCCATGTTATGAGGGAAGGTGAACACAAACTTCTGCATAGGAAGGTTATAGATGGCACCTCCATGCATGAAATGGATATCAAGCATATGGTTGAGAAACAAGTGAGGGAAGTGATGGTGCAAGCCAGGGGGAGCTCATCCATTCCAAAGAGTAGAACATACTTGAGGAATTTGATGTAGTTCAATACCACAAGGGTTTTGTGCCACATTCCTTCAAGATCTTTGATGCCAGTGGGAACCAGCGTCAGCATATTGCACATTTTAGGGCCGGTTGCGGCAACACCAGTTGCAGTGATGCACTCTTATTCAAACTTTTTGTCAGCAGCTTAGTAGGGGTTGCATTTGATTGGTATGCCAAACTGCCCAACAATTCGGTTAGGACTTTTCCTGAGTTGGAGTAGCTCTTTGTCAAGAGGTTTACTAGAGCTCAGCAAAGAGTAACTATAGGCATCCTCATTGTAGCAAAGCAAGTTTCTAATGAGTCTCTTGTTGATTATATTCTCAGGTGGCACAATATGAGCATGAAATACAAGCCAAAACTATCTGAATATCAATGACATTGAGATCCTTCTTAAAAATATTCATGGCCCGACCACCTTCATGCTTATGGGATTTACCATCTAGACATTTGAGAAACTAATCAACAAGATGACTAGCCTACAAGAAGAAGCCAAACAGTTTCCCTTTCTTGACCAATCATCTCGACCTAAGCCGTAGAAGGTATTTGAGAAGAAGCCAGGGATAGTTGTATCACTAGATTGAGGGAAACAGCCAGCCAGAGTCTATCATGAGAGGCCCTAAGTTCAGTAGTCTCCTTTGTCACCTCCTCTACCACCACCTCAATTGTCATATCATGCCATAACTGCCATAATAGCAATTCCCACCACCTGCATACCTGTAGCGGTACTCTACACCTAGCTGGTATCCACCTACTCTTGCTGATAGATTGAATAAGTCATATTCATTCAAGAGGGAGATAGTTAGAAAAATCTTTAATAATATTCTAAAGAAACCTAACTTTCAGTTACTATGGCCCAAAGGCCAAAGGAAGTGGGCAAGAGTAATGATCCTAACTATTGCCCCTACCACCACATGATTAACCATGTCCTAGAGGATTGTATCACTTTTAAGGACTAGCTTGAGCATAGCTACAAGTCATGTGTCGTAGTTATCCCCAAGGAATACTTATTAGAACAACCATCCAGTTCTATTAAGGTAATTCTTGGGGATACTTGTGATCTTCTTAAGACAAAAGAAGGTTTGGATATTACCTTATCCTGAACCTCTAAAAAAGTGGTTTCTAAAATCAAGAAACTCTCTTTACAAATGCTTGAGGCAGCTCAAACCTCCAATATTAAGGAAGGTTTGCAAGTTACCAAAGACAACTTAAAGAAGGTGACAGCCCAACAACATCAACAACAACTCACCTAACTTACCCGAGATAGTTCAGAAGGGAAACCACTGTTTGAGTCCAACACTCCATCCACTGTTACATCCACTACTTCTTCATCTATTGCTAGCTCCTCTTCTACCAGTAGAAACATTGTATCAATGGATAAGGGCATTAAATCCCTTAATCCGCTTACTTTATTAGATTTCTATCATGTACCTCCACCCAAAAAGAAATCAATGAAGAAAGCTTTCACTTACATCTTGTCCACTTCTGATACTCTAGATTTTATTCCTGTTGAAAACTCTCCAAGTCTAGAAAATAAAAATAGCTCTAATCATTTTGATCCCTCTTTTCTAATTCTGAATCAAACTTTCCTTTTCTAAATCAATGGGTTCACCTCATGAGATTGACTTGGAGTCAACTGACTCCGAGGATCCCATAAGAGAATCTATAGGTATACCTAATGAGAAGGTAGAAATTTCCACAAGTTCATCATTCCAAGAAATCACTGAAGTCAAATTGCATAGTGGCAAAGTTCTACCTCCTAGGGTAGCACCTTAGGATAAGGGTAAACAAGTCATTGGTTCCAGTGAGTAGATAGCCCCTCCACAGGATGCCCCACCTATGAATATGCTTATGGAGGACCAAGTCAAAGTTAATTACAACATCCTAATGCATCTTAGAAAGTTTCATATCATACTCAAATACATCTTTCAATGCTTTGCTTGGGAGACCATGGATACATGAAAATAATATTGCTCCATCCTTTCTACATTAGTGCATGAAGTTCATGAGAGGTGGGATTGAGTACTGCATCAAAGGAGATCTCAAGCCCTTCACAATTCATGAGGTCGGGATATATGAGGATGCGGCCTATTTTCTTCCCCAAAACCAACAAGTCCATTATCGTGAATCTTGTCAAGATCCCCATGAGGGACAAAAAGAAAGAAAAAAAAAAGGAAAAAAGAAATAAAAAATGAAAAGAAAAAAGAGAAAAAAAACTAAATAAAATAGAGCGAGACATGGACTCAGGGGAAGATATAGAGCCTGACATAAGATTTCACCCACAGTTCGTTACTCCATTCAATTATATGGGTAGGATGACTCATCCTCCACCAAGTAGAGGTAGAGGATAGTTTAGAGGTAGCCCCTAAGGTGGAAAGCCTCCTTAATGGCCACCCAATAGGTGGTATGTCCTAGCCACCAGGAGTACACCTATCCACATAAACTTAGAATCTAGTTCAGAGGATGAGGCTTATGTGGTTAGCACACCAGCTAGTTCTTAGTAGCATATCCCTTTCAAGTGATGCTTGAGCAAGATAATGATAAAGACTGGGCTCCAAAGCAAAGCATAAATGTATCCAAGTTTGCATATAATACATTCAAGCATTAGTTGGGAACCTTAGCTCTAACCCCACTTTCTTCACAAAAAGTTGAGGGTTTGGTAGTTAAGGAAGCCCCTAAGTCATCCACAGATGGGAAGACTCAGAGGTTCTTTTTGGGAGCATCATCCTCAAGTCGAAAAGCTGATGTAGAACTTGAGGATGATTCATATAAAGATTTAATATAATTACCAGAGAAGGGATTAATCCCACATACTTGGTCTAAACACAAGTCGAACTACTTTGAAAGGTTATGGGACAACCAAAGCAGACATTCTCAATCAAGACCAGGACTAGAATTTGGTATAGTGGGTCTTATTGATGATGACGATTATTTCCTAATCATCACCAATCATTTGGAAGCTGATAGGTTCTTTCCAAATCATGCTAACTCATATGAGGAGGTGTGTTCAAAACTTTAGATGATCCAAATGACTTTAAAGTCAAAGATGCACCACCAGAGTTCAAAGAGGAGGTCAGATCAACCATCGATGAGGTCAAAGAATTCAACTTAGGAATTGAAGACAATCCATGTCTGACATACAGTTCTTTATTGAGTGACACTGAAACCAATAACTTTGTTAAGCATTTGATTGAATTTAATAACTGGTTCACATGGAGTTACAAAGAGATGCCTAGTTTATCTCCTAGCATAGTGGTCCACAAACTAGCAATAGAGCCTAGTGCTAACCTATCAAATAAGCTCCTAGACACATGCAATTAGACATTGAACAACAGGTCATTTCTGAAGTCAAGAAACTGATCAATGCTAGCTTCATCAGGGAAGAAAAATATCCTACCTGGTTGGCCAGTGTCATTCCAATTAAGAAAAAGAATGGTCAAATTCACATATGCATCAATTTTAGTGATCTAATAAGGCATGTCCAAAAGATGAATTTCCACTACTGATATAAGAACTTATGATGGACATTGCCTCATCTCATGCAGTCTTCTCTTTCATGGATGGCTCATCTGGTTATAACCAAATTAAGATGGCCTATGAAATTGAAAGAAACACTGTATTTTGAACCTCGATTAAAATCTTTTGCTATAGGGTCATGTCTTTTGGCTTTAAAAATGTCGTGTTACATACTAGTGGGCCATGATTCAAATCTTTGATGAACTCATTCATTATTAAGTCGAGTGCTATGTCGATGATCTCGTAGTCAAAAGTAAATAAAAGGAAGACCATCACTTTGACTTGAGAGTAGTTTTTGAATGATTAAGATAATTTAATCTTAAAATGAATCCCCTGAAGTGTGCATTTGGAGTAGCTTCAAGAAAATTCTTTGGGTTTGTTGTCCGACAACGTGGAATAGAAATCAATTTGGAGAAGATCAAGGTGATATTAGAAATGCCACCCCTAAAATCCAACTTTTGTCAGATCATTTTAAGGGTGGTTGGTGCATCTAAGATGATTCAGTTTCAACCTATCGGAAGATGTCCATTTTCAGCACTTATCAAAAGGATGCCAAGTTCAAGTGGGATGACAACTTCCAACATGCCTTTAAAGACATCAAACACTTCCTGATGATGTTGTCAGTTCTAGGAGCCCCTATCCTAGGCAAGCCGCTCATTCTATATACTACTACATTAGATGACTCCCTTGGTGCTTTGTTGGCCCAAACCAATGACGAAGAGAAAGAGAATGCACTCTACTATCTCAATCATCATCTAATTTCTGCTGAGATAAATTATCCACCTATGAAAGCACTACATAGCTTTAATTTTTGCATCCTAAAAGCTACGACACTACATGCTTTTCATAAGGTGAACTTGATCTCTAGGATCAATCCTAATATCTAATGACATGGCCACCTATTTGGACTATTTGGAGTGATGGTTCATGATTTTGTTATAGTTAGATATCACTTTTGTACCCCTTCATGAGGTGAAAGGATAAGCACTAGCGGATTTTTTAGCATCACACTTTTATGTTGATTCTGTGCTTAGTGATGACCTCCCCGATGAACAAATCATGAACTTAGAGGACACTAGCATTCACCGCTGGGAAATATATTTGGATGGCGCGGCTTCCTTTCAAATGGGAGAAGAACCATGATCTACTCTTCTAGGAAAGGCAGGGGTAGGAATAGTTCTCCCAGCTCTGGACCGTAATGTGATGAGATTTTCATATCATCTGCCCAATCCATGCACCAATAATGAAGGTGAATATGAGGCTATGATTTCTAGTATAGAGTTAACCTTTATGCTATGCATCCAGAATATTAACATCTTCAAGGATTCTTAGTTAGTCATCAACCAAATCATTGGGTCCTATAAAGTTCTAAAGCCTAAGCTCCATCATTACCATAAGTACACTATGGAGTTGTTAGTTAAATCCTAGAGGTTAATATTTATAAGATTCCTCAAAGAAAGAATGTTGTAGCAGATGCTTTTAAGCTTGAGTTGTTGCGGAAGATGAGTCCATACCAATAAGGGTCCAAAATAGACAAGTCTTATCCCTTGTTGACGTTGAACTCATCGAGAGACTCTCTCTTGAAGGGGAGGTTGCGTTCCAAAAAGGATGATGAGTCAGTTTGGAGGCAATTATTCATGGATTATCTAAATAGAGGCAAACTACCTCAAGAGAAGTCACTAGCACATTAGGTGAATCAGAGAGCCCTTTCCTATGCTCTCATGGATGACACTTGTACCGATAGTCTTTCAATCATATGTGGTTACATTGTTTAGGACAAACATGAAGCCCATAAGATCATGATCGAGGTACACTCAGGTTTATGCAGAGCGCATCAATCCGGTCTGAAGATGAAAGCCAAGATCAAGAGACTAGGATACTAATGGCTTTCGATGATCACAGACTGTATGGACGTAGCTAGGATATGCCACCAATGTCAGGTGCACGGTGTGGTCTTACACCAACCACCCAATATTATACACCCTGCATTGGCCTCATGGCCATTTTAGTGTTGGGGTACCGACATAGTGGTCTGATCACCATCTTTCTTCCAAGGGTCATCGGTTCATTCTAGCCACCACCGACTTCATTTCTAAGTGGAGGCAATCCACTCAGAGAGGTCACAACTCAACATGTGCTCCAATTTTTTAGGAACCATATCATATATAGGTTTGAGGTGCCTCAATGAATTATATTTGATAATGGTATTACATTCAAGATCACTAAAATCAATAGCTTTGCCCAGAGATAAAACATAGATTGGAGATATTCTACCATTTATTACCCAAGGGCAAATGGTTTGGCAGAAGCCTTCAACAAAACTCTCATCTAGATATTAAAGAAGACACTCGATGACAACAAGCGATAGTGGCATGAGCAATTAGTTGAAGTCTTATGGGCTTAGCGCACCACATACAAAACTCCAACTCAGTCTACCACTTTCTCCTTATTGTATGGGTCTGTAGCAGTTCTACCATTAGAAGTTCAACTCCCATCACTAAGGATAGATGTGGGTAGTAAGATCATAATAGAGCAAATGTATGCAGGTTAGAAGAGCTCAAAGGTTTGGAGGAGAGATGCCTATGGGCATGCCAGAACCTTGAGTTATCTAAAGCCAAAATGATTCAAGCTTACAATAAGTTGGTCCATCCTAGAGCTTTTCAAGTAGGAGAGTTTATTTTAGTTCTAAGGAGACCAATTATTGCCCATCGCAAGATGGAAGGCAAGTTTGAACCCTTTGGGGAAGGCCCTTTTTCCATAAAAAAGGCCTACCTAGGAGGATCTTATCAGCTTATAAATTATAAGGCAGAGTGCCCAATGATTCCAATCAATGGGCTCTACCTAAAGAAATATTATTAATAAACCTTATTTCAAAATAATTATCAATAAAACTTTTTTCATCTCAAATTCCATCTCTTCTATGTTGAGAAGCATCTTTGCTTGCGAATCCACCATGATGTGTTTAGGGTAGGTGTAAGGAACCCGAGCAGGGTCTTATCCTTTGTCAAACACAACAACAGTAAAAACTACACACAACCATATAAAATAAACACATATCTTTTATCTGGGGCCACTTTGATGTGGGATAATGCCCCCTATGGCACTCACTTATTAGCTGCTCTAGGTCGAGCTGACATGCTACCCTGTTAGTGTGTCACCCTAATGGTTCTTATTTAGAGGATGTAAGTCTACAAACTTTCTTCTTAACTTGACCATTGCAAACCAATGAGTGCCTTGTCAGTTTGGTTGGCCTTATTATGTGATAAGCTACTTCATGTTGACTTTGTTTAAGAGGATGTAAGCATACATGCTTTCTTCTTGAGCTAGCCATCATGCACTGATTGGGTTGAGTATATTTGAGGTTTAGGATAAGTCCCCTAGTGGCTCATTTCCTCCTGACTACTTCAAGTCTGGGTCTAGTCCTCATACGGGACTCCTCACTTAGTAGTCGCCTTAGGTCGGATAGCATCTGTCCCACCGATGACAAACTATCCCAGAGATCATTTCCATCTGTGAAGATGTAAGTCTACAAGCCTTCTTTTCAAATTGATCATCGCACACCGACGGGCACCTTAGGTTGGTTGGTTTTCACTATGCTAACAATGACCCACCCGGTGGATACACCACTCATTGTAGATGTAAGTCTACAAGCTTCCTCCCGGAGTTGGCCACCGTATACCTATAGGCTTTCTTTTACAGGGTCTAGGATAAAGCCCCTAGCGGCACCTCCCTTGTGGGTACTCTATTTGGATCATATCCTTAGTGACCCCATTTAGACACTACCTTGGTTACTCTTAGATTGGACAGTCCCCTTTCTTAGCCACCCCTATCGTTGGAGAACTTATCTTGTGGATATGCAGATTCTCCCTTGGTCTAGTAAGTCTGAGATAGACTAGGATGATATAAGCCTCTTCTTAGTGTGATTTTTTGCACACCAATAGGGTCCACATAGACATATAAATAAAATATATATTTTTTCTTATGGGTTAGGATGACACCCCATGGTACCTTTTCCCAAGCAGGCATCATATCTTTAAGAAAATGTCAGCAAAACTCCCTATAGGAATTACCTGACTACTCTTAAGTTGAGATAAGTCCCAAGCGGCACTCTCTCAGTAGTCTCCCTTAGGTCAGGATCGACTTGTTGTGCCACCAACGGGTCACCCCAACGATCATCCTTGCTTTGGAAAATATAAGTCTATAACACATTCTTTCTGGAACTACCGTTGCACATTGATGGGCAGCCTTAGGTCGAGATCGATTTATTGTGCTACCAACTGATCACTTCAGTGGTTGCTCCTCTCTTTGTAAGATGTAAGTCTATACGCTTTCTTCCTAACACAGTCGTTGCACACCGAAAGGCACCCTTTAGGTTGGTTAGCTCTACCCCGCGGCCGATCGACTACCCCTTTGGATTTGTAAATTTGAGATAGGTCAAGGCTGATATAACCCCTTCTCAATTAATCCATCACACCGACATGGTCCATATATTAAATTCACTCTTATCTTTAGCAGATACTTCCCCAAGCAAACTAAAGATATCCATAAATTAAATCCACCTTATTCCCCTAGCGAATCCAAGCTCATATCTCTAGTAGATATACTCTCAACTTCTTTTAAACCAAATCATATCTTCTCGCTAGTGGAGCCCTACATCAAATTAAATCAAATTCTCATCCCCTAGTGGATGCCCACCAATCAAATTGATTTAGTCCCCTTAGTGGAGCCTAGACCAAAATCTAAATTCATCAAATTAAGTCAAATTCTTATACCTAGTGGATAATCCAAACTTTCTTCCCTAGTGGAAGGTTCATGCACCCATCCCTAGTGGATTATAAATCCTAATCCCAGTGGATCTTCTCTCTCCAAATCATATTTACAATCAAATTCAAGCCCTTATCCTGAGTGGATAACTTGAACCTGCTTCCCTAGTTGAAGGTTCATATACCCAATCCCTTAGCGGATTCCTCCTTCCTCTCTTATTCCCTTGGCATAAGTTGAGTTGCATTACTAGAACATGATTTTGTATATGCCTCGAGTTTAGGGATAGATCATTTTCATTATTTCTTGCAATCCTTTGGACATTATTAATCATCTCGGTCAATGCCAATACATGCGGTATGCCTTATTAGTTATACCACACCTATTGGGGGTCCTTTTGTTAAACTCACTTTTGGAGTGAGTCTTAAACCTCCTCATCATAGATCTAAGACTCTTATAGATACTAAGAATTCCTTAGTCTTAAGAAACTTCTAGTGATTAGGTGAACACTTGACCTAAGACTAGAGACTTAGAAGGGTTAGCCATAGGGATGGGTCATACCTTTGAGACTTAGGGAGACTTGCCTACCCTATAGTCTAAACCCAATCCATGCTTTCCTTCTCAAACCAAACCTCAAATTCACATTAAATCAAAACCAAATTTTCAATACTCATAATCAATCCCATAATCAAATTCAAGCTCAAAATTGTCCATGAACCTTATGATTGAATTCAAAATGCTTTCTAAGCCCTTTGATTTCATCTTATGGACTTAGCATTAACCAAATTCAAATAAATCTCAATTCATTTGATTTTCTCAAATATCAATTCAATCCTTCAATCATTATCAAATTCCAATTCAAATTCAATTCAAATAATTCAATCCCAAAATCAAATCAAGTTCCAAAATTCCTTCCTAAGTTATGACCCATTCTCATAAGCTTAGCCAAATATCTGCCTAAGCTACCCCAAACTTGATTGATTTCTTTATAAATCAATTATTCATTCATTTATATTTACAAATATAAATGAAATACATACTCAAATGACCAAAATCAAATCAAACTAAATCAAAGTAAACCAAGACCCTTCTTAAGCCATATGGACCTACCTCCATAAGCTTAACCAAATCTTAACCCAAACCAACCCAAAATCAATTGGTTTCTTTATAAATCAATTGTTCCTTCATTTATATTCATAAATATAAATGAAACCCACCTAATGACCAAAAATAAATCAAACTAAATTAATTTCCTTCTTAGCCCTTTTAACATACATCCATAAGCTTGGTCAAATTTGCTTCTAAATCACTCCAAACTCATGTGATTTTCTCATGAATCATTTATATCTTCATTCATACTCCCAAATATAAATGAAATTTAAATCCAAATAGCCAAAACCAAATCCAAATCAAACAAAATCTAATTTATACCCTTTAAACCAATTTCTTGGACTTAACCAAAATCCATCCAGATGAAGCCAAAATCAATGAATTTTCTTTTCAATCAATCATTCCTTCAATCATTTATCCAAATATAAATAAAACTTATAATCATCAAACTAAACTCAAGTCAACCCAAGTCAAGCCCAAATTAGCCCTTTTAGCTTGAAAACTTCAAATGAGCCAAAGTCCATTGGACTCTAAAATTGATTTCGGTTGGATTTATATTTTAATCTTAGGCTCATATATAAGTTAAACTAAACTTGAATCATGCTAAAATCAAGTTAATTTACCCATTTAGGTCCACTTGACCCAAAGTGGCCTAAAGGACCTTTTTGAGCCAAGTTCTAATCCAACCCAAATTGGATAGAACCAAGCCCACCCAAGCCTCATTTCATGATCAACAATCACCCTAGGATGATCAATCACTGTGAATTGGGTCAAACCAAGTCAACTTGGTCCTTTGATCAAGTCAACCTTTAGCCCAAATGAAACCCAAATTAGCCAAAATTCATCATACACAAAATTGATTGAAACCATTAATTCACACAAACTCATGATCAATGATTGAACATGACCTGACCTCAATTGAGTCAAATCAAGTCCAATTGGCCATTTGACTCAAGTTGACCCAAATTGACCCAAATTACCTAAAAGCCAAAATGGGTCAAATCATAACCTAACCCAAATTGATTGCAACCAATGGCTTGAGTTCATTCCAAATTGATTATTGAACTTGACCAAAGCCATAATTGAGCCAAGTTGACCATTTTGTCAACTTGACCCAACCTAGCCCAAATTGACCTAAAGGTTAAATTAGCCAAAATCCAAATTAAATCCAAATTGATTCAAACCGAAGCCTACAATCATTTTTAATTAACCAATTGAACTTCAACCAACACCCAACCCAAACTAATTTGGTCAAATTGGTCAACTTAGCCCATTTGACCTATATGAATCCAAATGAGCCAAAATCAAACCTAGGCCAAAGTGATTGAAACCACTTGAACTAAAACTCTTCAAATCATCAGTTGAACCAAACCCAATTCTTAGTTTGACCCAATTTGACCAATTGGTCAACCCAATCCTAAATGACCCAATATTAACCCATTTGACCAAATGAAGCCAAAACCCATGAAACCAACCCATGACCCATTGGAGGCTTAAAAAACCCGACCCAAACCCATCTTGGGTCAATCTAAAATCAGGCCAAACCCATTTGGAGACAAGTTCAATGCAAATCCTTCATGGATCCTCTCCCACATTAGATTCCTTCCTCATATGGCAAAGTCCACTCTTCATTTCACCTTGGCAACCCTCAGTCATCCAAATGAGGCATCACCTAAACCACTTAAGCACCCTAACCCATGTTAGGTTGTCTATAGACCAAAGGAAGGTGATTTAACTCACCTCCCATGCATACTGAGCACCCAAGGGATCAAGGAAAGATAATCTAGAAAAATCAACCTTGGAGCCTCCTACCATGGCTTCTCCCAATCCAGATGAGCCATGTGGAATTGATGGTGACCACTTCGGTGCTTTGGCAACAGCTGGCTAGTTGAAAAATGGGAAGCCATCCTGTTTGTCCACCTCAGCAAATTGATGGGTATACCCCCTCAATTTGCACGGGAAATACATCAATTTAAATCACGAGAGCTTCCCAATGTGAATTTGAACCTCCTTGCAACCCCTATAGATATCCTAAGCTCCTCTCTTTCAGCATTTCTCCTCCTTGTGTGAAACCAAACTAGGGCACTCCAATATCTATCCTAACTTCACCAATACTCCATCTCAACCAAATTCCTCTTACATACACCTTCCACGCACATCGTTGAAGCCACCCGAGTCATTTCCCAAGCTCCCAAGCCATCGGAGGAAGGACTTCGATCACCACCGAGCTCCAAAGTGATGGAAGTTGATCCATCGAAAACCAGAATTCTTGCGTCTACTCAGCGTATCATCTACTAGGATTCGTCCATCAATCCACCATCGGTCTTGATCTACAACAAGGCAATTTTTCAAAACCATAGAAATAGAAAATTTTTGTTGGGGCTTTTTGAAGATAATTCACATGTGAGCCATCTTAGCTATTGGATCCTTGTGGATCCTTCATGTGAAGGTGTGGGTCGAGGTTGTGACTACTTAAATAACCATCCCGCATGCCATGTAAAGCACGTCAGCGCATGTGGCACAGATGGGATTAAGCTTAATTAAGGCTATTTAATGTGTTTTTAAGGCTAAAACTTCCATAATTTAGAAGTAATTGTAAAAAATCTAAAAAAAATAAATAATGGCTTATTTTAAAGGAATTTCATAGGAAAATCCATTCAAATTATTCTTAGTTAATTTTGAATAGTAATTTTGGCTTAATTAGGGTTTAATATTAAAATTTTATTTAGCTTAATTACTCCTTAATTAATTAACCAATCAATTCAAACTTTTTGAGAATGTTTAGGGGGATGACCTCCTCCCTATTTTTCTTGGAATTTATTGGTTGATTAATTAGGAAAATTGATTTTTTTAAGCCTTAATTATCTTATTAACTTAATTAAGTGATAATTAAGCATGTGAATAGTAATTAATCAACAAATTGGACTCCTTAATCATCGATGACAGTGGGGAGACTTAGGGAATTGGATTAGGGCCTCCCTCCTAATCTTTTCTCTAAGTTCCTTCTCTTTTTCAACCAAAAATGCTAATTAAAGATTAATTAATTAATTAATGGTTTAATTAGTTAAATTAAAACTCAAATCATACCAAATCATGTTTAATTGAATGGGAGGGCTTATGGAATTAGATTGGGACCTCTTTTCCAACCCTTTTCCCCTTAAGCCCATTCCATTTCCAAATATAATTAATTAAATTTGGTAATTATAAAGAGAAATGGATTAATGGATTAATGTCTTGATTCACCTAATTAAAAGGGTAATTGCATTTGATTCCCTTAATTGGTCCATGGGTAGATCTTTACATGTTCAATAACCTAAAGAGAGTTAATGAAATTATGGTTAGCTCACATGTGTGAGAAAACCATAAAAGTAATTAAGTGAGCTCTTTAGCTAAATTAATTAATGATTGTGAGCTAATTGCATTAGGCCCCTTTCATTTTATAGGAGCATTGCTATTTACTTTTCAATTCATTTGCATATTACATTGGCTCATAATCATTTAATTAATTATCTTAAGGTAACATAAGTAAGGGTTTAATTAATTAATTTAGTTCACACCTTAACCTAATTAATCCATAAAATCAATCTAATTGCTTCTCATTAAATCAAATTAACTCACACATGGAATGGGATTAGGATTAGCAAACCTTTCTCACATCTCCTAAATCAATCAAATATGAAATCAAACATGACATTAAGAAATTTTGGTTTGTTTTAATTGAGCTTATTTAATATGATTGTTCTTAAGAGTTAATTGGATTGAATGAAATCATGTGCTTATGTCCTCTTATTTTTTTTCAATCATATTAAATATTGTATGCCACTTGATTTATGCATTTATCTCTTGCAAAATTAATTAAAATTAAATGGTTTCCTTTATGTTAAGCTTGCATGTGTTGATTTAAATTAATATATGTGTGGCTATTATTATTTCCAAATCTATTTTACAAAACTTATGAATGAATGATTAGACATGCTATGAATGCTAGTTATAAATACATAGGAGATGTTTGTGATTACAGCTTAAGTGCATGAAGTGAAGTTTCTTTTCTTTCATTCAAGCATTGATTTATGTAAGTAAGAATGTTAATGGCTATATAGCATGGACATCCCAGGAATACGAGGCTTTAGTTATCCCCGAGGAGATCAATTGATTACCTCACTTCCCTAGTTTAATAATGGCACGTACTCCTTTCGATTTTATTCTTACATACTTCAATACTAGAATTTAGATAAGGCTTTATTCCATATGCATAAATATGCCAAAAATATAACTTTAACATGGTTTTCCACTCTTGTAGTTACTTGTACATTCATGTGTATTTAAGAATAGTGGGTATATCTAGCTTGGATATTCAAGGATGTGAGGCTTTAAGTAGCCCCAAGGAGGTCTTTACCTCACTCCCCTGGTTTAATAATGGTGAAGTATCCACTTAAAATTTTTATACACTTGTATGTGCATTTAGCTAATGAATGAAAATCCCTTTTTCTATTAAGAAATACATGCATTCATATTTGTTCAAATGATTAAATTGATTGATCACATAGTTTAAAGCCTTCTTTCTTATATTCATGTGTATAAACTTACATATGTTTGAATGTAATGGGTATATAGTTTGGATATCTCGGGAATACGAGGCTTTAGCTTACCCCAAGGAGGTCATTTGATTACCTCACTTCTTGGTTAACAATGACACATACCTATTTAAATTCATTCATATGTATTTTTTATATAAGAATTTAGATAGAGCTTTAAATTAATATGATAAAATAATTCAATCAAATGAAACATCTAAATTCCAAAAGTACATATTTACATCTATCATTTAAGTGTGCCAAGACATTTTGCATGTATATGTATGCTTAAGATTTAATCGTATATATACTACATATGATGGAGAGAAATGAATGAACATATGTCATGTGATAGTAATTAATTTTAATTAATCATAAGATGCCTTTCTTATTGAATGAGGTCATTTAAAGTGAACCAAAACTTAGATTAATTTAAAATATATAATAAACCATTCAATAAAGAGAATTATTAATATGCTTTAGAAGTGACTTAAGGTAGGGATAAAAGAGATTAATCCTCTCTTTTCTTCTCTTTATAACACTTAGTTGTTAGGTGTAAGTCAAATGGAACAAAAAAAAATGCTAAGTAAAAAATTATCAAATAAATTAAATCACTTAAAGTGAAACCATTTTTTACAATTAAATCTTTGCATACTTGGAAAATCATAATAAAGCCTAGTTAAGGCATACCACACAAGCCTTAAACACATACTTTAGAATTAAGTCACCATTTCTAGCTTTATGTTAGGGTGGTGTATGGAGTGATGTATGTTTGGTTTTATGATGTATTATTTCAGACTAGATGTTAGGGTGTATGCTTTGTAGACTGGATGGTAGGCCGTGATTAGCTTAATTATATTTTTTCTAGGATATTATGCTTAAGGGATGCTTAAGATAAATATAAATGCTCTTTTTTGTAGGTTGCTTAACCCCTAAGCATAATCTAAATTAGGAAGGGTGGGCTTGGTTACCCATATGCAGGGTACTAAGTCCAAATTATTCATATTAGTGTTTGGGTTGTATGGTGTGTTTAGCTAACACTTGTGTTGATGACGTAGTTAGATTTACTTTTTCCTATTTTTAATGTAATTTTATATTAGAATTAGATTAGTGTTATGGGTGATTAGGATGACCAGTGGCTATAAGGCTTTATTTTAGGAGGCCCTATGATGCCTTTGAAGCAAGCACATCCAAATGAAGAAATGAAGGAGATATGAAGAATGAAGATAAAAAGACCCTCATAATATTTATTCATTTGTAAATTATAATTATTCTTTCATACACTGGGTTATATAAGGGTAGAGCTCGACCACCCATTTTCTCTTTTCGGGTTGTACGGCGGCACCCGACTATACCAGCCTTTTATTCTTTTATGTTAGATTTATAAAATTCTTGATGTTATGTTTAAATTGCGCAATAAAAATGGCATGCCTTTTCATAGTTTCTTTGTGAATGATGATTTAAAGTGTGGCATGGATCCGATTAGGCTTTTAGAAAATTAATTCTTCTACCCCAACCACAACTTATAATTAAATTTTCTAAATAACTCATAACCTCATATAAAGCCTAGGAATTAAATCAAGATAATTAAATTATTTAGCAACCCCATAGCTTGATGTGTATGTCTAATATCATGCATGCATATTGCTTCACTAAGAGAGGGTTTTCATCCTTGAACGATAGAGGAAGACTTGACCTTTGAGGGTCTCCTCTGTGGTGAAAAACACATCTTTCTCTTTAAATAAGCCCATAATCTCATTTTATCATGCATTTAGACATATAAAAATATTATGGCCTTTGTCAAAATGAAGAGTCCAAAATCAAATAAAAATTTAAAAGATTCGCATTAGACTAAGTCATTGCTCATACCACTCATGCTCTTGTCTCTTAGGGAGTGGGTTTAAAATATAGTTTCTTTCTAAATAATAACAACCCATCTATCTTGAAAAATTATATGGCTTGCCTACATGGTTTTAAAGCATAGGAGAAGTTAGCTGGCTACCACTCCAGACAGTTATAAGTCTAACAGTCAGGTGTTTTACTCTCTCTTGTGGAGATAAATCATATACCCATCTTCGTTTAGATTTAGGTCATGCTTTAGCCCTTGCTAAAGCTCCTTAGATTTAGAATCTAAGGTGGTTGTTTCCTTTGGGCTATAAGCATAAATCCTCACCTCTTAGGTATTTTCATAATCTTGTATTATGAGATTATAAGTCCTAGCTTTCTAATAAAATTTCAACTTAAATGAATAATTATGCTCAATTTCAAACATATAAAGCCCAACCATAAGATATGTTGGAATGCTCATTAGGTTTTCTAGTATCATAGGCATTCCCTATTCATCTCCTTTGGCTTTGATAATAAGTCTCTCCTTTTGATCTATCCCATTTGATTTTCTAATATATCCAATTTATTAATAGTCCTATCTTTGAAATCTTTGAGATAATTGTTTACTTTAATCGAGAGTATTCCTAAGAATTCATCTTCTTTATGATGTAATTAACATGGGGGCTTGCCCCCATAAGAAAATTTAGAACCCAGTTTAATATAAAACCTATTTTATTCATCCATATAGAGTAGGGGAAAAATCTCTGGTATATTTGAAGACCTATCATGCCTTAGGAGTCCTTATTAGGTGATTAGGTCCATTGAAAGATGATGCCTCTGTCTTTCGAGATAGTACATCATACCTCAATGTCGCACCCGATCACTTAAATAAGTATACTCTCAAATCTGTATGGTATCCCCCATACACATATTAAAAATAAACACCACAGTAACCCATGCTCAAAGCAATTTATTTATTTTGGCCAAATTGGTCAACATGGCCCATTTCACCTAACTTGAACCATGTGAGCCAAATTCAATTCTAACTCAAATTGAATCAAACCAATTGCACTAATTCATTTCAAATGATTAATTGAACTTATCCAAACCCCCACTTTGACCAATTATTCAAATTGGTCAACTTAACTTGATTGAACCCATTGACCCATATGGGTCAAATTGAGCCATACCTAACTAAACCAAGCCCAAACCCAACCAAACTTGGCATGACTCATCCTTGGGTCACTATGGGCTTACCCAAGTGGGCCCAACCCATGGTGAACCCCATTTGGGTCAAACCCATTTAACCAACCACACCCAAATGGGACAAAATCTCTATTTGGATGGGTTCTCCACCTCCTTACTCATGGAAGCCACCTTTGGCTCTTCTTGGATAAGAGAACCACTGACCCAACCTAACCCAAAGCTCTTGGGCTTAGCCTTTGGCCAAAAGAGGGTGAGTTTACCCATAAAATCCCATTGATCCATCTAATGGAGGTCATGCTAGCCACTACACTCTCTTAGCTTTTCACCCATAGTCACCTCAGCCCGCCATATGTCATAATGGAACACTAAGGTTGAACCAATCACAACCATTAGTTCAGTTGGGGAGGAGGGTATGCTCCTCCACATTAATTCAAATTGAGCACACACCTTCTCCAGAACATTCCTCACAGTCCCTTAGCCTCTCTCGAGCTCTTCATGCACTCCACCTCTGACAAGACCAGCTCTAGATCAAACCCGAGAGCTTAGTCCATCCATGTTTCCAAAACCTCCACTAAACTAAAATTAACTCTTCCCACACCTTCACCTCACTCTAATGAATCAAAACAAATCATTTCCTAATGATTCAACCATCAAAAGGCATCTCAAGACCAGCTCCAACGAGGTTTGTGGTGGCATTTGGTCCACAGAGCGATCGGCGGGGAGGCAACTCATGATCTTCTCAATAGGGCTTCCTATTTTAAGGCAAAGCTACCTCTGTTAGGGGACCACTGGTATAAAACTTTGGCAGGTAAAAATCTAGCAATTGTAGCTTTGGCCCTTAAGTGTTGGTCTTTTTTGAAGTAAATTGTAATTTCATGCAATTTCCACTATAAGATTGTTGACCTCACTTTTGGAATGAGCTCTCAACCTCCTCTTCTTAGACATAGGACTATTCTAGACACTAAGAGTTCTTTGGTCATAAGACTCTTCTAATGATTAGGTGGACACTTAACCTAAGCCTAGAGACTTAGAAGGGTTAATCATAGGATTAGGCCATGCCTTACGACTTAAGAAAATCACCTACCCTATAGCCTAAACCCAATCCATATGCACCTTCTCAAATCAAACCCAGATTCAAATCTCAAACTAAACCTCAAATTCAAATTCAAATTCCAAGTCTAATTCCAAATTTGACTCCAAATGATTGAAACTTAAAATTAAATTCAAATCCCAAGACCCTTCCTAAGCCAAAATCCCCTTTAAATCAAATCAAATTCAATTAATTTCTTTATAAATCAATTATTCCTTCATTTATATTCATAAATATAAATAAAATCCATATCCAAATGATCAAAATTAAATCAAACTAAATCAAACTAAAGCCAAGTCAAGCCCAACTTAGCCCTTTTAACTTGAAACTATCTATTGAGCCAAAAATTATTAGACTCCAAATTGATTGTAGTTGGATTTATATTTCAATCTTAAGTCACATATGTCCAACTAAACCTAAATCAAGCTAAAACCAAACCAATTGACCAACTTAGGTCCACTTGACCTAAAGTGACCTAATGGACCCATTTTAGCCAACTTCCACTGCAATCAAATTGGATTAAACTAAGCTCACCAAAATCTTCCACCGTGATTTTTGATCACCCTAGGATAATCAATTACAATCAATTGGGTCAAACCAAGTCAACCACTTAGCCTAAATGTACAAATTGACCATAACCCATCCTACATCAAATTAATTAAAACAATTGATTCAAATCAACTCAAAATTGATAGTTGTACATGATTTGACCACCAATTGAGTCAAACAAAGCCTAATTGGCCATTTGACCTAAGTTGAACAAAATTTGCCTAAAGGACCAAATTGGGTCAAATCATGATTTAACCTAAATTGATTGCATTATATGGCTTGAGTTCATTCTAAATTGATTATTGAACTTGACCAAAATAATAATTGAACCCAATTTGAACAATTGGGCCCAATTGAGCCATTTAGCCCAAATTGACAGGGTCAATTTGGCCTAAATTCAATTAAATCTAAATTGATTCAAACCAAATACTACATTCATCTTCAATTATCCAATTGAATATGAATCAACCCATAACCCTAGCCAATTTAGCTAATTTTGGTCAAATTGGTCAATTTGACCCATTTGACCCATTTAATTTCAAATGAGCCAAAATTAATCCTAAGACAAATTAAACCAAATTGATCATACCAAAACACTTCAAATCATCATTTAAACATAATCTAAGCATTGGTTTGACCCAATTTAATCAATTAGTCAACCTAACCCAACATGACCTGACCCAAATTAAGCCAAATGCTTTGAAACCAACCCATGGCATCTTGAGAGCTGATGAAACCCAACCCAAATCCACTTGAGATCATCAACATAATCAAATCCTCATGGATCTTCCCTCATATAGGATTCCATCCAATTTCATTTAATCCTCCCCATCACTTGCATTCAATTACCCACATCATTGGCATTCAATGGTGCCTCCATAACCCCAAAGAGGTCTTTGGAGCTAAATCTAAAGTCCTCAATCAAGCTATCACCATCACAACCATGTCTCCATCACCTTTAATGAAAATTTCTCTCATCCCCTTGAAAGAGAGAAATGAGGCCTCAATCCATTGAGCCTTGAGTTCATTCAGCTCCCAAAAGCTTCCCAAAGCAAGGATCAACCTTCCCTCACTTGATTTGAGCCAAAAAAATAACAAACCAAAGATTTTTCGATGAGAAAGTGGCTGCCATTGGTGATCACGATGTTCCAAAGCAAAGAAAAGGTTCAAACTTCTTCCAAGGCTTCCTCTCACACCTAGGAGCTCGCACGGATCTTCACCACTGCCGAAAACCATCCCTAACGAGGTAATTTTGACAAACCATAGCCGGCCTTAGGATTTCTAATTTTGTGATAATTTTTTGTGCAATCTTAGGAATTTCCCTTAGATAAACCTTGCATTTTTTATTTTACATAATTTCCATGTGAATTCAGAAGTTTTCCAATGAAAATCACTGCGAGAATGACCCAATCGGATGAAATTTCAGCCAAAATTATGAAAAATTCCTGAATCACTATTTTCGTCCATTCATCCGCCACTAGAACGCCCGCCAACCATCTCATCCCACCGTTCAGGGATCAGACGGCTGAGATCTCATGCAGATCCTCGCGATCAAATCCGGATCATCCGATCCACGCGATGGATCTCGCATTTCGCCTTTGAATCGGTCAAATTTGGACCGTCGGCACATGATCAGCGATTGGTTTGATCCGACGCCGCTTTCCTATTCATCGCGATTTCCGATTCGTGCCGTGCGTAGTGTCACGTGGCACCGCGTTGTCATGTTAGCATCGCGCGCAGTGCTTAATAGTTTAAGTGGGAAAATCATCTATTTTCTAATTTTAAAAAATATTTAGATTATTTGAAACTTCAAAATTTTATAGAAAATAAAATACTTAATAAAAAATTATAAATAAAGGCTCGTTTGATTTATCTTTCTGAGAGAAATCCAATAAATCTAAAATCATCAAATTTAATTGAATAGTTTGAGCTAAATTTAAGTTTTAGTAAAAATTAAAATTTATTAATTAAATCAAAAATACACATCAGATTAATTTAAAATTTTAGGGATTGAAATTGAAATTAAAATACACCTATCATAAAAATTTGAAATCAAAAGAATCTCTGAATTATAAGATATCTCACTCTGAAGTTCAAATAGTAAAAATGAATTAATGGGTGTTATAAAAATCATGAAAATTTACTTAAATCAACTAAAAATTTGAAAAATCATAACAAATTATAGAAAATCCAAAAATACAAATAAATACACATTCTAAAGGTATTTTAGAGGAGATTAATTTAAAATTAAATTTATTTAATTTTGAATAGTAATTAAGGTTTAATTTGGGTTTAAATAAAAAATTAATTTGCTTAATTATTCCCTAATTGCCTAAGTAAATAATTTTAAACTTTCTAAGGTTGATTAATGGGATGACCTCTACCTCCCATAATTTTTTTGGAATTTTTTTCTTGGTTAATTAGAAAATTGATTGTCTTAGCTTTAATTTCTTTCTTAATTAATTAGGTGATTAATTAACATGCAAAACGGTAAGGAAACTATTAATTAAGCATGCTAATCATTGTGTAATAGTGAATGAGCATAGAGAATGAGATTGGAACCTCTTTCTCATTATTTTCTCTAAGTTCATTTCACTTGACTAGAAATTTATTAATTTGGGATTAATAGTTTAATTCATTAATTAAAAATGGCTTAATTAATCAAAGTAAAATCATAATCATTCTAGAACTCATCTAATTAAGTTTCTTGGATAGATCTTTAAGTGTTTAATAACCTAAAGCTATTTAAGAAAATTATGGCTAATCTACATGTGTGGGGGAGCCATAAGAGTACTTAATTAAGTTCCTTAATCTAATTAACCACTAATTGTGAGCTAATTGCATTAGGCCTTTTATTTCTTAGGGTCATTGCTGATTTAAATTCAATTCATGTGCATATCATGTTGGCTCATAATAAATTGGTTAATTACTTTAAGGTAACATAGACAAGGGTTAATTAATTGATTTAATTCATATCACAACTGAATTAATTCATAAAATTCACCTAATTATATTCTCATTAAACCAAATTAAATTATAAATATGGAATGGGTTAGGAGCAGCAAATGATTAAATCTCCTCTCTTTTTTAAACCAAATCAAACATGAAATAAATAAAAAATTGCATTAAGGAACTTTGGTTTATTTTAAATGATCTTATTTAATATGATTGTCCTTAGGAATTAATTGAATTGAATGAAATTATGTGTTTATGTTCTTTATTTCTTTCCATTTGTATTAAATGTTGTATGCCACTTGTAATCATGCATTCATCTTTTTTCAAAAAAAATTAAACGAAATGATTTCCTTTATGTCAAGTTGCATATATTGGCCTAAATTAAAAATATGTGTGGCTATTATCACTATTAAATCTCAAATATATTTTCAAAAGCTTATTAATGAATAATGATACATATTGTGACATTAGTTATACATACATAGGAGGTGCATGTGAATATAAGCTTAGTGTATGAAGTGTAGTTTCTTTCTTTCATTCATATGTTGATTTGCATAAGTATGAATATTAGTGGGTATATTAGTCTTGACATCCCGGGACATAAGGCTTTAAGTAGCCCCAAGGAGGTCTTTACCTCACTCCCCTGGTGCAAAATAATGGTGATGAACCTGTTTGATTTCATTCTTATGTGTTTTGACATTAGAATTTAGATAGAGCTTTAATTCATTCACACAAATAAATCAATTAAATCAAACTCAACTTTTGCATGGTTTTCTATTCTTATAGTTATCTATATATTCATGTGTATATAAGAATAATGAGTATATTAGTTTGGACATCCTAGGGATGCATGACTTTAAGTAACCCCAAGGAGGTCTCTATCTTACTCCCCTGGTGTGAAATGATGGCGTCGTACCTACTTAAAACTTTTATACATTTATGTGTACATTTCACCAATGAATGGAAACCCCTTTTCTATTAAAAAGAAACATGCATTCATATTTGGTTCAAATGGTGGAATTGCTTGGTCATGTGACTTAAAACTCTTTATTTATGCTTTTGTATAAGAATTTTGATAGAGCTTTAAATTAATATGATAAAATAATTCAACCAAATGAAACATCAATTTCAAATACATTTGCTTACATTCATAATTCAATTATGCTAAAATATAAATTGCATGTATAGGTGTGTTTAGGACTTAACCATAAGCATGTTATATATGATGGAGAGAAATAAACAAACATGTGTCATGTGATGGCAGTTCATTTCAATTAATCTTGAGATGTCCTTCTTATTTAATGAGTTTATTTAAAGTGATCCTAAACCTAGGAATAATTAAAATATATAATAAGCCATTCACTAAAGAGAATTATTTAATTAATTGACTTTAGAAATGACTTAAGGTAAGGATAAAAGAAAGTGAACCTCTCTTTCTTTCTCTTTATAACACTTAGTTATTTTATGTAAGTCAAATGAAATAAAAAATATTAAGTAAACTTTTCAAATCAATTAAATCACTTAATGTAAAATCACCCTTTATGATTAAATCTCTTCACACTTAGAAAATTTTAACTCTAAAGCCTAGTTAGGACACACCGTACAAGCCTTAACACACACATTAGAATTAAGTCACCACTTCTAGCTTTATGTTAGGCCGGTGAATGGTTTGATGTATGCTTTATTTTGTGATATATTGTTTTAGATTGGATGCTATGATGTATATTTTATAGACTGGATGTTTGGTCATGATTAGCCTAATTATGTTTTCTGTAAGGGATAGTGCTTAAGGGATCGCTGAAAAATAAATATAAATGCTCTCTTTTACAAGTTGCTTAAGCCCCTAAGCATAATCCAAGTTAAGACGGGTGGGTTTGATTACCCATGTGCAGGGTGCTAAGTCCAAATTATAAATATAATTGCTTGAGTAGAAAGTATGTTTATCTAACATCTATTTTGCAAGTGTAGTTAGATTTACTTTTCCATTTAAATGTAATTTTGCAATTAGGAATTATGATTAGTGCTTGGGGGAATTAGGATGAGCATTGGATAAAAGACTATCTTCTGTGCCATGTGATGCCTTGAAGTGAGCCAAATCAAAGATGCAAAGAGGAGGAAAGAAGACATGAAAATTTCAAGAAGATGAAGATCCCCATATCAGGTATTCTTTCTTAATTATAATTATTCTTTTATAATCTAGGTTGTATAAAGGTAGAACTCAGCTACCCATTTTTTCTTTTTGGGTTAAACAGCGGTACCCGACCGCACCGACCTTTTATTCTTTTGTGGTAGTCTATAAAATTATTCAATGTTGTGTTTAGATTATGCATTAGAAATAGCTTGCTTTTCATAGTTTCTTTATGATTGATATTTGATTGTGTGGCCGGGTTGTGGTAGGGTCTTATGATAAAATTAAATTTTCTTTCTACCCCAATTAACAATTCATAACTGAATTTTAAAATAATTAATAACCTCACCATAAATCCTATGTTTTAAATAAGATAATTAAAAGATTTAATAACCTCTTAGCTGAATAGTTGAATGTCTCACAAAATGCATGCATATTCTTCCTCTCTTGAACATGAAGGATCTCCATCCTTGCACGATAAGGGAATGCTTGACCTGTGAGGGCATCCCTTGTGGTGGAGAACACCTTCTTCTAGCTGATTTAGCCCATGACTTGTTTTCAACATGCATTTAGGCATAAGAAATCCTATGGTCTTTATCAAAATGAAGTGTCAAAAATTAAATAAAATTTAAAAAGATTTGCATTTATAGATTAAGTCATTACTCATACCACTCACACTCTAGTCTCTTAGGGAGTGGGTTTAAGGACTTTAGTATTTTTTTAAATTAAATAATAGGCCAACTATCTTGCACTCTCATAAGACCGGACAATATGATTTTGAATTGTATGAAGTGTTAGCTGGCAGCCACTCTAGGCCTATTGTAAGCCCAGCAATCGGGTGGTTTGCTATCTCTTGTGGGGGTAAACCTTATACTCATCTTTGCTTAGATTTAGGTCATGCTTTAGCCTAAATTTAGGATCAGAGGTAACTATTTTCTTTGGGCTACAAGCATAAATCCGCACCTCTTAGACATTTTTGCAACTTGTGTTATGGGATTATAAGCCCTAACAATATAATAAAATTTCTATTCAAATAAATAAATCTCTTCAATTTCAAACATATAAAGTACAACCATAGGATAGATTGGAATGCTCACTAGGCTTCCATTATCATGAGCATTTCCTACTTTCTTCCTTTGGATTCTAAAAATAAGTCTTCTCCTTGATCCATTCCATTTTATTTTATTTTTTTAAATAGCCAATACTTTGAGAGTCTTAGCCTTGAAATCTTTGGAGACCCTAATTATCTACTTTAATTAAGAGTATTCATAAGGAATTCCCATTCCTTAGGATTTAATTAACTATGTGGGCTTTGCCTCCATAGGGAACTTAACGAACCCGGCTTAAAATAAACATTACTTTACTTTTTCATGTAAAATAGGGGAAAGATCTCTGGTACATTCGAAGACCCATCATGCCTTAGGAGTCCTTATTAGGTGATTAGGATCATTATAGGGAGATGATTTCTATCTTTCGTGATGATCATTCATCACTATCAACTAAGATCTCGGTGTCCACATTTTAAAAAGTAAACACCACAAAGATCTTCTTAGATTCATTCATGATTATTTTGGAGTTGATTTTGCCATCGAACAAGCTTCGAGCTCGCGCTAAAGGAGAATGTGTCCGCTTTGGTTTCGTGGGATGATGAATCATCGGTCGTCCATTATACATGATTAGAACAAATGGCCATGATTAATCTCATTCAAAATTTTTATTTAATCTCTTTAGAATCATAAGATTAATCTCATTCACCCAATCTCAGATTGGACAACCGAGACAAAATTGCGTCTACCGCTGCTGAGTTAGTTGCCGCATTGGATGATTTAAGTAATCAATACTATGATGCCACATGGAAAGTAATGTCATGTCAGCGATCATGTGGCACTGCCAGTTTAAAGGGTTAATTAGCTTTAAAAATATAATTAAATGGCCAAAATTCAAAAACTCATGACTACTTGTAGAAAAACCTAAAAAATATAAATAAATCTATTTTAGAAAGGTTAAACTAAGGAGAATTTTAAAAAAAATAAAATCTCTAATTTATGTTCATTGAATAGTGCTTAATTAAGGTTGAATCTTAGGACAACTACCTTAATTAAGACTTAACTAATGGGCTAATTAACTCCAAATTTGGTGGGATGATTCCATGGGATGTCCTCTACCTCCCATAATTTTCTTAGAATTATTTTCTATGTAATTTAAAGAATTTGGAATTTCAATCTAATTACCCTCATAATTAAATAATGTTTATGAAAATTGATAAATGATAAAAATTAAATAAATAATGATAATTAACTATTATGAACTGTGGGAATAGTGAGGAGGGCAACCTCTTCTAGTTATTTTTCTAAATGTATTTCTTCAAGTGGGTTAATTAACATGTGAAACTTAAGGATTAATTAACAAAATTAATGATAAAATGAAAATCAAACAAAATTTATAATTAGTTTGGATGATTCAAACATAATCCATTAATTTCTCTTTATGTGTTTAATAACATAAAGTTGTTAAAGAAATCATAGTTAACCCATTGGTATGTGAAAATCATAAGAGTACCTAACTTAGATTCTTTCCTTCTTTAATATAATTAATTCTTAAACATGAGCCTAATTGCATTAGATTCTTTTAGGTGCATTGCAAATTTTATATTTTCCCAAAAGCATATCATTGAAGGATCATGACCAAGTAGTTAAGTGAATTAAAAAAATTTTAGGAAGGGTAATTAAATTGACATGCTTAATGACTTGAATCTAATCAATCCATAAAGCCCATTTAATTGCTCTCTTTAAATATGTTAAATCACCAACATGGGGAGGCGTAAGTGTTAAGTATCATATCTCTTCCTTAGTTTCAATAACTCAAAATCAAAATCAAACCTCATAAGAACTTTGATTAGTCTTAAAGAATATTTATTTTGCATGATTGTTCTAAGGACTTAATGTAATTAAATAAGATATGTAATGTTTAATTACTTCTTTTTAATCATCATAATGCATGCCATTTGTGTCACATGTTCATGTTTTCAAAAAAAAAGAGAGAATTAAAAGAATGTGATTACTTCTAAGTTTCATATGTTGGACAAATATTATTATATGATGTGGCCATTATCATTAATAAATCTTAAATTATTTTCAAAACTATAAGCTAATGGAGTATATTTTAGGCTAATATTAGTTATAAATATTCAATAAAGTTTATATTTAATTATAATTTCAAAATTGTAAAGAATTTATTTTATCATTATGTTTCATGTACATGTCTACATACATTTGAATTGGCAAATATATAGTCTAGATATTTCAAAAATATGAGGCTTTAGATAACCCCAAAAAGGTCTTAGACAACCTTACTTCTAGGTTTAAGAATGACACATACTTTTCAATTTCATTTATATATATTCATGTGCTAGAGTATAAGGTAAAGCTTCGCTTTTCGTATCACTAAGCTTTGAATAAAAAGATTTGCTATTATATAATCTTTGCATGATTTTCATCCCTAAAATTATTTATATGTTTGCATGTATTTAATTTGGAAAATATATAATCTAGACATCCTAAAAATATGAGGCTTTAAGTAGTTCCAAGGAGGTCGTAGATAACCTTCCTGGTTTAACAATAGCACGTAGTTGCTTAAATCTATAATATACGTTTACACATGCTTAACTAAGAAATAAATCTTTCTTTCTACCAAAATATATACATTAATGAACATCAAGTGTGTAAAATATAAATATATAATGTATGTATAAATATGTTATTTAATCAAATATCATTAACAATGAGAATGAAGAAATGTGTATGTTATTGATGAGGAAAAGAAGTGGTAAAATGCTATCCATGTAATAGTGATTCAGTTTTATTAATCTTAAGATTCCTTTTATGTTTGAATAAAGTTTCTTAAGACTAACCCAAACTTAGGCTTAATAAAAATATTTAATAAATGGTCTACTAAAGAAACCAAAGTCCTAATAATATATCCTTAAAAAATGATGTAGGATAGGGATGAAGGGGGTCAAACCCCTTTCTTCTCTTCATAATAATTAGATATTAAGTAGGCATTAAATGAAATGAGAAATTGTAAATTAAAATTAAACAATTCATTCCAAGATCTAAAATGAAACCTCCCTAATGTTTAACTTAAATAATTCTGAACTTTAGATAATCACAGTTATTAAGCTTAGTTAAGACACACCACACTAAACCTTAGTGCACACATTAGAATGCTAAGTCACCAATTCTAGCCACAGGTTAGGCCGGTGTATGTTGTGGTGTTATGTTTTATTTTATGATGAAATATTTTAGACTAGATGTGAGGATTGTTTATTTATAGACATGATGTTAGGTTGTTAATAGTCTAATAATATTTTTATAGGGGATTATGGTAAAAGGGTTGTTGTAATAATAAATATAAATGTTCTTGCTTGCAGGTGTCGCTTATGATCTTAAGCATAATCCAATTAGCACAAATGAGCTTGGTTACCCAAGTTCATGGTGTTAAGTCCAAATATGTGAAATATAATTATTTGACTTGTATGTTTGTTTAACTAATGTGTTTTGCAAGTGCAATTAAATTTCATTTTTTTATAAATATGTAATTTTCCAATAGGATTAGGATTAATGCTATAAGATTTATGATGAATAGTGGCTAGAAGACAAAGACCTGAGAGGCCCTATGAAGCTTGGAGAAAAATAGATTCAAAGAAGGAAAGAAGGACAACAGATTGAAGACTCCAATAACATTCATTGTAATTGTAATATTCTATTATAATTTAGGTTGTATAAGGTAGATCTCGGCTACCCAATTTCTTTTCTTTTTTGGGGTGTGAGGTGGTACCGGCCTCATCGGCCTCTTATTCTTTTACAAAATTCTTATGTTTGATTGTTATGTTTAGTTTGTGCATTAGAAATGACATTTTTCATAGGTTTCTTAAAATATGATGATTTGATGTGTGGTGTGATGCGGTATACTCTTTAGAATAAACTTAAATTTTCTATTCTAACTAAGAATTCATAACTAAATTTTAATACAACTCATAACCTCATCTTAAAGCTTATGTCTATAATCAAGATAAATAAAAGATTTAAAACCCTTTAGCTAAATGTTGTATGTTATCACACCATGCATATCATATTATGCCACTCTTGAATTGGGAGGGTCTCCATTCTTGTGATAGGAGATATACTTGACCTTTGAGGGCGATCCCCTGTAGTAGAGAACCTCCTCTAATTGATTTAGCCCATGATTAAATTTCATCATTGTTGACCTCACTTTTGGAGTGAGGTCTCAATCTCATCTTCTTAGACTTAGGACTCTTTTAGACACTAAGAACTCCTTAGTCATAAAACACTTCTAGTGATTTGGTGAACACTTAACCTAAGCCTAGAGACTTAGAAGGGTTAATCATAAGAATGCCATAGGACTTACATAAATCACCTATCTCCTATAGCTAACCCAATCCATGTCTTAAATTCAATCAAAATCTAAATCTCAAACCAAACCTCAAATTCAAATTCAAATTCTAAATCAAAATCCAAATCCCAAATCAAATGATTGAAATCTATGATCAAATCCAAATTCAAGATCCTTCTAAGACCTATGATTTTATCTTATGGACTTAGCCATAGCCAAATTCAAATCCACACAAACTCAATTGATTTTCTTAAATAACAATTCAATCCTTCAATCAAACAATCAAATTCTAACTCAAATCCAACTCCAAATGATCCAAGCTCATGATCAAACTCAAACCCCAAAATTTTTCTTAAGCAATTTGATTTGGTGCCATGAACATGGCTGAATCTTAACCCAATTCAACCAAATTTGATTGATTTATTTATAAATCAATCACATCTTCAATCAACTTCACAAATATAAATGAAATCTATACTCAAATCATCAAAATTAAATAAAACTAAATTAAATCTCCTTTTAAGCCCTTTGGACCTACCTTCATGAGCTTATCCAAATTTGCCTTCAACTCACTTCAAACTCAATTGATTTTCTTATAAATCCATTGTTCCTTTGATTATCTTCCCAAATATAAATGAAAGCTACATTCAAACACCAAAACCAAAATCAAATCAAAACTCAATTTAAGCCTTTTGAACCAATTCCTTGGACTTGGCCAAATCCTATCTAAATCAAGTCAAAACTAATGAGTTTTCTCTTGAATCAATCACTCCTTCATTCATCTATCTAAATATAAATGAAGCCTACAATCATCAAATAAAATTCAAGTCAACTCAAACCAAGCCCAACTTAGCTTTTAACTTAAAATTTTCAAATGAACAAAAATCCATTGAACTCTAAATTGATTGTAGTTGAATTCATATTTCAATCATAGGCTCATATATAAGTTCAACTAAACTTAAATCAAGTCAAAACATAAAGCCAATTGACCCACTTAGGCTCACTTGACCCAAAGTGACCTGAATGACTCATTTAAGCCAAGTTCTAATTCAACTCAAATTAGATTTAACCAAGCCCATCCAAGCCTCATACTATAGTTGTTGATCACCCTAGGATGACCAATTGCCATGAATTGGGCCAAGCTAAGTCCACTTGGTCATTTGATAAAGTAAACCCTTTTGCCCAAATGAACTAAAAATAGCCAAAACTCACCCTACACCAAATTGGTTGAAACCATTAATTTGCATCAATCATGATCGATGCTTGAACATGACTTGACCATCAATTGAGCCAGACCTAACCAAACCTAGCCCAATTGACCCACTTAGCCCAAATTGACTTAAAAGCTCAATTTGACCTAAATCCAAATTAAATCCAAATTTGATTCAAATAATAGACTACATTCATCTTTAATTAACTAATTGAATAAGAATAAACCTATAACCCAAGCTAATTTGGCTAATTTTGGTCAAATTGGTCAACTTGACCCATTTGATTCTAAATGAGCCAAAATCAATTTTAGGCCAAATTAAATCAAACTAATCATACCAAAATACTTTAAATCATCATTTGAACTAACCTAAGTTTTGGTTTGACCCAATTTAACCAATTAGCCAACCTAACCCAACATGACCCAATGTGACCCAAATGACCCAAATTGAGCCAAATCCTTTGAAACCAACCCATGACATCTTGGGAGCTGATCAAACCCAACCCAAACCCACTTTGGATCAGGCCAAAATTAGTCCAACTCAATTAAATCTCTCATGGATCCTCACCCATGTAGGATTCCACCCAATCTCATTCAATACTCCCCATCACTTGGATTCAACTCTCCCCTCACTTGCATTCAATGGGGACTAGCTCTACAACCTCAAAGAAAGACTCTGTGATGTAGAACATCATGAGGATCCAAAAATTAGAGCTCAAGGTCCATTTATAAGATCTCAAGCTAAAGCCCAAGAAAATTCAAGAAAGAAGAAGGCATAGCCCATTAGCCTGCTAAGGCCCATTTTATGATTTCATCTTTCTTATTTTTGTAATTTTTAATTTTCTTCTAGAACCTCCATGTTTAAAATTTTTCATTTAAAAATTCAAAGCATGACATGTGAGGTGGTTGAACCCACATAAAATAATAGTATATGAAATGGGTGGATGGCATAAAATAATGAGGCAATTTAATGCTTCACATTAATGTGGCCTCCCACCTTTCCCTCCATGTTTTGAATTCTTTTCTTTTGAAACATACTTGTAATGGCTATAAATAGCCCCCCTTTCTAGAATGAAGGGGATCTTTTGGAAACAAATTATTGAGTTATTCTTGTGGTTTGAGAGCTTGGTGGTCAAACCTTGGTAATCTTTGGTGGGAGCGTTATATTTTCTTCCCTCACCTTCAATGCCCACGTTCTCTCAATCTCATCAAAAGAAAGAATGCCCACCTCCATCAAATTTGGTATCAGAGCAAATCCTGGAAAGAGCAAATTTGGTCAAAATTTCTTCAACAAAGGGAGCATCTCAAGTGGTGGACTTGTCTTCAAACCTGTGAGTTTTTCTTGGACTTGTAGGTTAATTAAATTTTTTTTATATGATAGTTTAAATACATATTAGTAGTTCGAGAAGATATATATTGCTTGCAAGTTTATAATGATAGCATAAAATTTTAATTAGTAAGCTCTATTATATATTTTATTCATTTTCCAATTGTGTGAACTTGAGCAACTCCCACACACACACACACAGAAAAAAAAATTAAGAGAGCACCTTAGTGAGGTAGTGCTTCACCCTAAAAACAACTTAGTCATTAGTGCAAATCAAAATATAATTACTTGCTTTATTATCTTTGTTATTATTTATAGTTAATTTTAAAAATTTCTTTGAGTAACTTATGATAACTTGCTTTCTTAAGAAAAAAAAAGAGGCTTGATAAATTTGAGCATTTTTTTTTCATTACATTAAAAAAATGCATGCATAATAATATAAGTGTGTTAAACCTGGTGATTTTGGAAGCTAAATAAAACTTTGTAAAAAAGATCTAAATTGTCTAAGGAGAGCTTGGGATTTAAGTGGTCTTGTACCCCCTCCTTTCCTAGAAGTTTTCTTAGCCTAAAATTTACTTTGATTGCATAATTATATTATACTTGTGTTGACCTCATTTTTAGGATGAGCTCTCAACCCCTCCATCTTAGACATATGTCTCCTCTTAAACATTAAGAGATCCTTAGTCTTAAGAAACATCTAGTGATTAGGTGAACACTCAACCTAGCCCTAGAGACTTAGAAGGGTTAGCCATAGGAATAGGTCATGCCTTAGGGGTGTTAGGAAAATTTGTCTACCCTTAGCTTGAACCACTCCTCACCTTCCTTCCTTCAAGTCAAACTCCAAATCAATCCTAATTGATTTTCTCAAACTCCAAATAAATCTTATTTATATTCTTATTTATATTCACATATATAAATTAAATATAAATTCAAATCAATCAAACAAAACCTAAAAGTCAAGTTCAAATCACAAATCTTTCCTAAGTCACTTTGATCCTCTCTTAAGGACTTAGCCTAGATCATGTTCAAATTACTTCAAATTCCTAAAATTTTCTCATGATCCATTTATATTCTCATTTATATTCACAAATATAAATAAAATATAAATTTAAATCAATCAAATTAAATCCAAAATTCAAGTTCAAATTCAATCAAAATCTAACTTAAGCCTTCCAAGTCAAAATCTTGAACTTAGCCAAATCATTTTCAAATCAAGCCAAACCCTTGATTTTTCTTTATGATTCAATCAATCCTTCGATCATGAATCCAAATATAAATACAAACTTCAATCACTTAATCAAAACTCAATTCAAAAATCAAGCTAAAATCCAACTCATGTTCACCATTTGAACTTGAAATTGTTAAATGAATCAAAATCCATTTGACTTCAAACCACTTGCAAATGGATTTATATTTCAATCATAAGTCCATATACAAGTTCAATCAAACTCAAATCAAGATTTGACCAAGCCATTTGACCTACTTAGGCTCACTTGACTCAAAGTGACCTAAAGTACCCTTATGAGCCAAATTATAATCCTAACCAAATTGGATTGAACTAAGCCCATCTATGTCTCATCATGATCAATCATCATGAGATGATCAATCACTCAAATTAGGTCAAACTAAGTCAAACCTAAGGGTTGACCAAGTCAACACTTAGCCAAAAAAACCTAACTTAGCCGAAATCCACCATTGGCCAATTTGATTGAAACCATTGATCTAAGTTCATTCATGACCAATGTTTGAACTTGACCAAGTCAACATTTGAGCCTAACTTAACCCAATTGGCCACTTGACCCAACTTGACCTAAAAAGTCAAAATATGTCAAAACTTGATCTAAACCAAATTGATTAAAATAAATGATCAAGTTCATTCCAAATCACTTGTTAAACTTGACTAAAGCTTCAATTGGCCAACTAGACCTAACCTAGCCCAATTGACCTTGAACCTAACTTGAAGGATCATATTGAGCCAAATTCAAACTTAACCAAAATTGATTGGAAACAAAGATACAATCCACTTCATATGACCAACCAAACCTAAACTACCCTTGACCTAGCTCAAATGGGTCAAATTGGTCAACTTGACCCATTTGACCTAAATGTAATCATATAAACCAAATTCAAACCTAAACCAAATTGAATCAAACCAAACACCAAAACATTTTAAATGGTCATATGAACTTGACCCCAGTTTGACCCAATTTGACAAATTGGTCAACTTGACCCAAGTTGACCCATTTTGACCTAAATGGGTCAATATGAGCCAAATCATACCAATGAACTCCAAATCCAATGAAATCTTGGCCAAACCTATTCTCAACATACCAAACATACCCAAATTCAAAAATCAGCCAAATGACCATTTTACCCCTAGTCATAGGGTAAATTTTGGCCAATTCCACTTGAAATTTGGCAAATCCTCTTCATACTCACTTGCACTCTCCTAGTGGATCAAGTGAACACTAGGGAGGGTGGTGCACTCAACCCAATTGATTTGGGTCAACCCAACTGAATGGCCAGCACATGCTTTGAAATGGCCACATGGGAATCTTCTTTACACTCAATTGAAGCACATGGAGAGTTCACCATTCCACTTCCTAGCCAAAAATGAACTCAAGGACACTCCTAACAGCCTAACAAATCCTTTGAATTAGGGCAATTGGATCAAAATGGCAGGCCCATGCTCGATCGTCTGATTTACAAAAGGGGGATATACTCCCCCTAATTCACTCTCATTCCATCAGAGCCATTGTCGATTGACTATTAGGAAACCAGAGGAGCCATTTGCAAGTGACCCCAAGCTTCCTAGAGGGAGATTAAAATTCTTATTTCTTGATTTTCATCACTTGAAAATAAAGGAGCTCGATTGAATTTCCAACTTTCTCCTCACTCAACATCAACTCAATTCCTACTTCAAGCTTTATCAGGGGACCAAGTCGAGTGCACCCATACTCTTTACCAAGCTTCAAAGGTAGAGGAGGAGTGTCATAGACCAAAGCTGAGCTCAAGCTAAGGAGGAGTTGACCTCTAGAAGAATCCATTCAATTTCCAAGCTTCAAACTCTCGGTAAAGCTTCATCTCAACCAGATGAAGCTTTTCTAACGGAATCGAGTGCCAATGAGGTTAGCCATTAAACTGAGCTTAATTTGATTATGTGTTGGTCCTTTATAAAGAAACTCTTCACCCCATAAAAATCTAGCCATTGGATGTAATCTTTTATGCATGTTGATGGTGTGGGTAAAATTTGGGATCAATCCAAGCTCAATCGAGCTTGGATCATCTCCCTGAAGATGGACGGTGTCCATTTTCCATGCCATTAGAGGCGGATCTTTCGAGCATTAAAATTAATATATTTATATTTTTTCTCTCTTTTTGACTTTAATCTTTGATCTGATGATGGCCGCTCGCATAGCCCATGTTATAGGTTATTGAATCGAATGATAATGTAAAGCGCGTCGTACATGTGTGGCGCCTGTGGGATTAATGATTTAATTAGGGTTTATTTAATTTCTAATTAATCACCTAAACTTCTAAAATTCATTTCTCAACAAAGAAAAATCAAAAAAAGATGAAATAAATTGCATTAGAAAGATAATTGAACATAGAATATTCTAAAATTAATTCTGAATAGTTCTTTTTTCTAAATTTGGGTTTTATTAGGAATATTAATTTATTAATTACTCTCTAATTAATCCACTGATTTATCCTGAATTTCTTGGGTGTAATTAGAGGGATTACTTCTACCTCCACTAATTTTCTTGAGATTTATTGGTGACTTAATTAAGGGAATTGCTAGTTCATTCCTTAATTACTCTCTTAATGTAATTAGACTTAATTGTAATTAGTGATTTAACCCTCTGATTGAGCCAATTAAGTTTTGATTAAGTGAATGTAAGGTTTAGAGAATAATTTTGGGATACTCTCCTTAATATATTCTTTAAACCCCCTTTATTTCTTAATCTAACCTTAATTAAGGGTTAATTCACTAATTATCCACTTAATTAATTTCATAAAATTCTAATAGTTTCTAGAACTCAATTAAATCTTCTTGGGTAGATGCTTAGGTGTTCAAGAGCCTAAGTATAATTAAGGAAATTAAAATTCAACTCATATGTGTGAGGGATGTTTTGAAATTACTTAAGTTAAACCCCTTAGCTTAATTAATCATTAATCATGAGCCAAATTGCATTAGGCCCTTTTCTTCTTAGGTGCATTACTGATTTAAATTTCTTGTGTGATTTATTTCATCTCATTAGCTCATAATTATTTAATTAACTATGCTAAGATGGTGTAGGTAAGGGATAATTAACATGCTTAATTCATACCTTAACCTAATCAAAATATAAAATAAATCTAATCATCTAAATATTGAACAAAAATATCAAACACATATGAGAATGGGTTAGGAACAGTAAACTCACCTCATATTTTCCAAATTAAATCAAACTCAAGATCAAATAAAAATAATATTAAACAAACTTTGATTTTCTTTAAGCTTTCTTATTTCATAAGATTATCTTTAGAAATTAATTAAGGTGAATGTGTTTACATGCTTTCATTACTTTAGTTCTTTCCCAACATGCTAAATATGTGTGTCATATGATTTTATACATTCATACTTTTCAAAAAATCAAATTTAAAATGAAAATGTTTCCTTTATGTCAAATTGCATGTTTTGGCTAAAGCAAGAATATGAGTGGCTATTATCACTATTAAAGCCAAATTATTTTTCAAAATATATAAATCAATTATCAAAACTAAAAGTGTGTTACTTATATCTTACTTTTAAGCTTGCATGTGAGTAAAATAAAAGATGTGCTTAGTGTAGTTTTCCTTCTCCTCTCTTTTGGTATAGTTTTGAATAGGATTTATCAAAGTGTATAGTTCATTTGAAAGAACACAACACTTGTCTAGTTCCATTTCCTATTCATTTCTATGCTATGACTTAAGAAGGGCACCTACACTTATACATATAAATTGCATAAACAAACCAAAATAAAATAAATACAAACTTTTGCATCCTTCTTTTCCATTCATTTATTTTGTACGCATGCTTGTATTTAAGGAAAATTGTATATTAGTCTAGAAAATCTCGGTTTGAGGCTTTAAGTAGTCTTGTACCTTACACCCCCGATGCTAACAATGGTGTCATACTCACTTATGTCTTTCATACATTCATATGTGCTTATGAAAATTGGATAAGAAACCCCTTTTCTACTTAATGAAAATCATGCATCATAAAGTGTGCTAAACATTCTCCTTTGGTATGTATAGATATGCTTAGGATCCATTCATATGCATGTTATACATGTTGGGAAAGAAATGAAGTGATGTGTGGTTTGTATATTTAATTCACTTTACTTAATCTTAAAATGCCTTTCTTTTCAATAGGGTTGTTTAGAGTTCATCTAAACTTAGGATTAATTAAAGAACATAATAAAACATTCACTAAATAAAACTAATACATGAATCCACTTTAGAAATTACTTAGGTCAAGGAAGGAAAGAGAAGTTCTCTTCTCTTTCCCTCTCTTTATAACTTAATAATTAATTGTAGGATTCACTTGAACATAATCAAAACATAAAATAAAATCAACCCAAAACAACTAAACTACTTAAATGAAGCCCTCCTCTAAGTTGAACATTCTTCACACTTAGAAAATTCTAACTTAAATCCATAGCTAAGCATACCACACAAACCTTAAAAGCACACACATTAGGCTAAGTCACCACTTCTAACTTTAGGTTAGGGCGGTGCATGGTTTGATGATTGACTTTTATTTTGTGATGTAATATTTTAGATTGAATATTAGGGTGCATGTGTGTAGACTGAATGATAGGGCGATCTTAGTTTAACCATTATCTTCTAGGGGATTGTGCTTAAGGGGTGCTATAATAAATAAAAATATAAATGTTTTTTGTTGTGTAGGTATTTTATACCCCTAAGCATAATCCAATAGGCCAGGTGGACTAAATCACCCATGTGTGGGTGTTAAGTCCAATACACATGCTTGGGATTTGTATGATTTCTTTTAACTAATCTCTATTTTCTTGTTAGTTAGATTTTTTTCCCTTTTCATGTAATTTTGTAATTAGGATTTTGGAATGATTGTTATGGGATTAGGATGAGCATTAAGTTATGTACCATGTACTTTCTTTTCCACCTTCAAATGAAAATGAAACTTGAAGACCCCTATTAATGAATTCATTGTAATTAATTCATTTATTCTGTGTATAAGGGTAGAGCTCTACCCAATTTATTTTTTTTTCGGTGTGGTCACACCTCTTATTCTTTTACGATTAGCTTTATAAATTGATTGATGATTTGTTTAGCTTGTGCATTAAGATGAAATTCTTTTCTTAGTTTCTTCCTTGCTTGATGTATGACCTAGATGTGGATTAGACCCTTTTGGAAAAATAAATCTTTTACCAAATCTAACAATTCAAAATTAAAATAAAGAATGCATAACCTCACCTAAAGCTTAGGTTTAAAATCAAATAAAAAGAAATTAGCCACTGGATGAGTGAGTATTTCTTTATAACATCATGCATAAATGCATCTTGTTTCACTCTTGATTGAGGGCTTCCACCTTTCAGAGAAACTTGGCTTGACTTGAGAGCCATGGTGGAAACACACCTCCTCCCTTTCACGATTTTGGCCAATAATCTTATTTCTCATATTAGGCATATGAATCCTATTAGCAGTCAAAATAATTGTCCAAAATGAAAATAAAATGTAATACATTAGATTTAGGTCATTTGAAGCATACCCTTACATGATCTAGTCTCTTAGGGAGTGAGTTTAAGGACTTAGTCTCTTTCTAAATAAATAATAGCCGAGCTATCTTGCATAAAACATATGACTTGCCTACATGAATTTAAAATTATAGGAGTTAGTTGGCAGCCACCCCTAGGCAGTTGTAAGTCCAAGTAGTCGGGTGATTTGTCCTCTCTTGTGAAGGCAAACAAATAACTATTTTTGCCTTAGATTTAGGTTGTGCTTTTGGCCCTCGCTAAAGCTCCCTAGATTTAGGTTTTGAGGTTGCTTCTCCCCTTTGTGGGCCCCTAAGCATAAATCCTCACTTCTTAGGCATTTCCATAACATTGTAATATGGAATTATAATCCCTAGAATTCTAATGAAAAATTCAACCCAAATAAATTAAATCAATTTAAAAAATGTAAATCCCAATCATAGGATAGTTTGAGATGCTGGCTATATTTCCTAGAATCATGAGAATTTCCTACTTATCTTTATTTGGCTTAGATAATAACTCTTTCTTTGAGCATTCCCATTTGATCTTCAAAGACAAGCTAATCGATTGATTGTCCTACCCTATTGAAATCTTTAGAGACAACGATCATTTACCTTAATCGAGAGTATTTCTAAAGAATCCCCATTCCTTAGGATGTAATTAACTATGGGGGATTGCCCTTGTATGGAACTTAACAAACCTGATTTAAAATAAACCCTGCTTTACTTTTCATGTAAAGTAGGGGAAGAATCTCCGGTACACCTTGAAGACCCAACATCCTTATGAGTCCTTATTTTGGTGATTAGGTCCATTGTAGGGTGGTGCTTTCTATCTTCCGAGATAGTATACCTCAATGTAGTTCACACCTAATAAGTAGATCCGGATGGGCGTAAGGCCCAACCAAGTTATATTTTTGTTTTCATTTATCTTCTTTCCATAAAGAGGAGATGAAGGCATGAATAATTATTTCCACCACAACATGTTTATTTTATTTCATTTTTTTTCATTGATGCCTTTTCATATATCTTTTTTTTTCTTTAAAAAAAATCCTATGGCACCAAAATCTATCTCTCAAGATCAAGTTGAAAATTTGACTAGATTAATTGATGCCTTAGATCTTAGGATCCATGATAATGAATTAAAAACACAATAAATATTGAACGAAAGTAAGAATCAAATGCAAGAACTTAAATAACAAATGCAAACTCTTATAGCTCATCTATAAAATAGTAGAGTGCCAACTCCTCCTCCAATTCTTGGTCAGACTATTCCAATAGGGATAGATGAAGAAGATTCATATCCAAACCATAGAGAAAACCAACCACGTAGAAGACGATCAATTGCTAGAAATGGTGGAAGGGGAGAAAATTATTTTAAGATTATTGAAGACTCTAATGACCAATCTCAAAAAGTTAAAGTAGAAGCCCCAACTTATGATGGTATACATGACCCAAATAAATTTCTCGATTGGTAGTTCAAATGGATGACTTCTTTGATTGGTATAAAATAGATGATTACCAAAGGGTTACTTTGTTAAAATAAAATTGATAGGCATGCTAAAATTTTATTGGATAAATACTTTAGCTAAAGAACAAAGATTAGGAAGGACAAACCTCACTTGGATAGAAATGAAAGAAATGTTAAGAGCAATCCCCTGGCATATAAGAAGTATAAATTATTAACTTTGAGACAAGGTAATCATCTTATAATTGAATACTTGAATATTTTTGAAGATCTACTTTCTAGAAATGATTGTGCTTATAATGATTGGCAATTAGATAATAAATTTATTATTGAACTTAGGACTGACATTTGAAATGAAGTTATTATTTGACCTGCAATCTTAGAGGATGCATTTCATTATGCATTATTGGTTGAACAACAAAAGAAATATATTTTCATCTCTAAAACTAAAAGTAAAGTACCTTCCATTTCATCTCATAGATCTATTATTAAACCCACCCATCCAAATGACCCAACCCTTTTGCCTAAAACTTCAATTGAAGGGAGCTCTAAGAGCACTAGGGAAGTAATATATTTTAAATGTCATAAAAAGGGTCATATGCAAAATCAATGTAAAGCTCAAAACTTATTTTTAGAAGAAGTTAAAAACCCAATAGATGATAATCTAGAAGAAGTTTATGATGACACCACATTATCTGATGAAGAATTAGAATTAACTGATGACCTTCATGTTAATGTGATGAGATGTCTACTGTAATTAAAATGAGAAGATTGAGGAGAAAAACATTTTAGCATGTATGTTTTGTGTAATGAAAAGAGATGGGTTAGTTATAGATGAGGAAGTGCTATGAATGTAATTTCAACACACACCTTAACTAGCCAACCTAAAATCAATCTCACAACCATTTCATGTTGGGTAAATCATACATCTCTTTCCAATCACCAATCAATGTTTAGTTTCAATTAAAATAGGAAGCTATGTGGATCAAATTTGGTGTGATGTTCTCCCTATGGACATTGCTCATATTCTCTTAGAACGACCTTGGTTGTATGATATGAATGTTATTCACTATGATAGAGAAAACACTCATATTTTTAAATATAATAATAAGACTATTAAACTCCTACCATAAAGAAAAGAAAAACACCCTCCATAACACCACACAAAATAACTTTTGACTTGCAAACCTGCCCTATTGAAGAAAAATACCAAACTTCAATTAATTATCAAAGAAAATCTTACTATTATGCTTAATACTATCATTTCTGATTCTTACTTTAAAACATCTACTACCCAAAAATAGAAATAATAGGTTTTGGAGCTTTACGAAAAGAATTTTCTTATCCATTTCTTTTTCATATATTACATGTAAAAAAAGTAATACCATACTCTAATGAGACTCACATACCTGTTGTGGTCTATTCTCTTCTTTCTGATTTTAAAGATATTGCACCCGATGAGCTTTCTGATGAGCTACCTTCTTTAAGAGACATTCAACATGTTATTGAGTTCTTACCCGATTCTCAACTTCCTAATCTTCCACATGATAGGATGAACCCTACCGAGCATGTTGAGATTAAAAGATAAGTTCAGAATTATTAAAAAAGGGTTTTATTCAAGAGAGACTTAGCCCTTGTGTAGTCCCAACATTATTAACTCTAAAAAAAGATGGAACATGGTGAATGTGGGTTGATAGTTGAGCAATAAATATAATTACTATCAAATATAGGTTTCTTATTCCCTGATTAGATGAAATGTTAGATTTAGTCTCAGGAGAAAATTTTTTTCAAAGATTGATCTAAAAAGTGGATATCATCAAATTCAGATTAGATCAGGAGATGAGTGGAATACATCTTTTAAGACCCCTGATGGACTTATGAATGGCTTGTCATGCCCTTTGACTTTCAAATGCTCCTAGCACATTTATGAGATTAATGAATATATTTTTAAATAATATAGGTAAATTTTGGTGGTGTATTTTGATGATATTCCGATTTTAATTCAAGTGAAAATGAGCATCTACAACACCTACAAAAAGTCTTTGAAATACTTAGACAAGAGAAATTATACATTAATTTAAAAAAAAAATATTTCTTTTTGCAAGCTAAGGTAATCTTCTTAGGCTTTATTATATATACTACTAGACTTAAACCTGATCCTTCTAAATTGAAAGAAATCTTAAATTGGCCATCACCAAAAAGTTTTAGTGGAGTTAGAAGCTTCCATGGTTTAGCCATTTTTTATCAAATATTTATCAAGAATTTTACCATTATTTCGATAACTGATATATTAGATAAATTTTGTTAGACTCTAATGCACAAAAGGCCTTAGAGCAAATTAAAGTTCTTATCACTCACAATCCTTAGCTTCTTGATTTTTCTAAAGCCTTTGAAGTGACATGTGATGCTTATAGTGAAATTTTAAGTCAAGAGAATCATCCTATAGCATTCTTTAGTGAAAAGTTAAATGCCAAATAACAATGATATTCCACTTATGATAGAGTTTTATGTAATTCAATCCTTAAGGCATTGGTGACACTATCTCTTACATAGAGAATTTATACTTAATTATGATCATCATGTCTTAAAATTCATTAATTCTCAACGAAAATTAAGTCATAGACATACAAAATGGGTTGAATTTTTACAAGACTACTCTTTTGTTCTAAAGCATAAGCTTGGAATTAAGAATAAACTTGTTGATGCTTTATCCAAGGTAAACCTAATGATTTCCTCTTTAGAATTGAGAATCTTAGGATTTGATAGAATTAAAAATGATTATATTATGTGCCCTAACTTTCACTTAATTTATCTTGAACACCTAGATAAACTAATAACTTTATAAGGGACATTCTTGATAACAAATGGATATTTATATAATGGAAAACAACTATGCATTCCTCGATCTTCTCTTAGAGAATTCCTTATCACTAAGCTACATGCTGGGGGTGTAGCTAATCATTTTGGAAAGGATAACACCATATGTTTATTAGAAAATATATTTTATTGGCCTTCATTAAAACTAGATGTTTAGAAATTAGTGGCTCAATGTTTAATTTATAAACATACTAAAGCTATCAAACAAAGGTCAAGACAATACACTACCTTACCTATTCCTAATAAGCATTAGGAAGACTTATCACTGAATTTTATTCTAGGATTACCTAGGACAGCTTGAGGACATGATAGTATTTTTGTTGTAGTGGATAAGTTCTCAAAAATGGCTCATTTCTTACCTTATTCAAAAAATAAATAATGCTTTATATAGCCAAATTATTTTTAAGAAATAGACTCCATGGTCTCCCTTTAATCATTATTTTTAACAGAGATGTTATGTTTGTCTCATATTTTTTGGAAAATATTATGAAAATTATTAGGTACCAAATTAAAATTTTTTTCGCCTTTCACCCACAAACCGATAGAAAAACTAAAGTAGGTAATCGTACCTTAGGAAATATGCTTAGATGCTTGGTAGGTAAAAGTTTAAGAAATTACAATTTACATTTACCAACCTCAAAATTTTCCTATAATAGTACTATTTTTAAAACTACAAAAAAATCACCATTTGAGATAGTTTATGGTCAAAACCCACAACGACCAGTAGATGTAGCAAACCTACCATCTCATGTATTTTCTAATACAACATTCTCATTTACTAAAGATTTTTAAAGCCTCCATGAAGATATATTACTATAAGTAATGAAAATTATGCTTTTAAGGCAAATCATAATTATTCAACAAAAGAATATAAAGAAGGTAATTATATATTGATTTGCATTTGGCCTGAGCATTATCAAACCACTAGATATAAGAAATTACATGACAAGCTTGTGGTCCATTTAAAATTCTTTAGAAAATAAGAATTAATGCTTATCACTTTGATTTGTCTGCTGATATGCTCATTCATCCAGTTATTAATATTGAAAATATTCTATCATATGAAAGAATTAGCAAACCTCCACTTATTCGCCTAACTCTTAGTAGAGATATAGCATCATTTGCGTAAGCCCTCTTCCTTTGAAGTTGACTAAATTATCACTAAGGAAGCACCCATTAATCCAGCTTCTGAACATTTTCAATTTTGTTGGAAGAATAAGCCACCAACTGAAGACACATGGTTTACCAGTACTGATTTGGAGACTTTAGCCTTACAATTAGTAGAAGACTTCTTAGATTTCAACTTTACAGAGCAGAGTTCAATTGAGCCCAGTGGAGTTGATGTATAACATCATGAGGATCCAAAAATTAGAGCTCAAGATCCATTTATAAGATCCCAAGCTAAAGCCAAAGAAAATTCAATAAAGAAGAAGGCATAGCCCATTAGCCTGCTAAGGCCCATTTTATTATTTCATCTTTCTTATTTATGTAATTTTTAATTTTCTTCTAGAAACTCCATGTTTAAATTTTGCATTTAAAAGCATGATATGTGAGGTAGTTGAACCCACATAAAATGATAGTATATGTTTCACATTAATGGCTACCCACCTTTTCCTCCATGTTTTGAATTATTTTCTTTGAAAGATGCTTGTAATGGCTATAAAAATTTAGAATGAAGGGGATATTTGGCAATTACAAATTATTGAGTTATTTTTGTGGTTTGAGAGCTTAGTGGCCAAACCTTGGTAATCCTTAGTGGGAGCGATAGTTATCCAACAAATCTTCTTATCTCACCTCCAATACTTATGTTCTCTCAATCTCATCAAAAGAAAGAATGCCCACCTCCATCACTTTAGAGCTAAATCCAAAGACCACAATCAAGCTACCACGTCTCAACCATCTCCCCATCACCTTTAATGGTGATTTATGGCCATCCCAAAAAGACAAGAAATTGAAGCCTCCAAGATCTTCCTTCTACCATTATTCAGCTCCCAAGAGCTTCCCCAAGCAAAGGACATCCCTTCCCCACTTCCTTTAAGCCATTTGAACTAAAATAATATCAAAGCTAAGCGGATTCCAATGAGGGTGTAGCGAAGGCTGGTGATCACGATGTTCCAAAGTAAAGTAAGGTTTAAACTTAATCTAAGGCTTCCTCTCAAACCCAGGAGCTCACTCGGATCTTCATCACCACCAAACCATCTCCAGCGAGATAATTTGCCAAACTTTAGCCGGCCTTTGGATCTATTATTTGTGACAATTTTTATGTGATCTTTTTCTTAGATAAACCTTATAATTTTCATTTTATATCATCTCCACACAAATCAGAAAGTTTTTCGGCAAAGATCGCCAAAAAAATGAGTCCATTTGGATGAGATTTCATTCAGATTTTGCAAAAATCTCATTTTTTCTCTCAGATGAGCAATGCTCCGCATTTCACCACCAAGAAGGCCATCCCATCCCGCTTAGGGGATTGGGACACCTGATTCATGTACACCCTTTTGGCACAAATCGCATGTATCGATCTGACCATCCGATCCACAAACAATTCATCTAATCCACATCGCGATCCTTCCCCGCAGCTTCGCCATCTATTGATGTATAACCATGCGCCAACCCAAAGCTAATCATGGTACCAATACTGCGTCCAAATCGCTGTCAGTGACACCTGCCTTGCTCGCCGACGGTGCCGTGTTAAGTAGGAAATTCTAGATTTTCTGATTTTAAAAATTATTTAAATCATTTGAAATTTTAAAAATTCATAAAAAATAAAATATTTAACCCAAAATTGCAAATAAAGGTTCTTTGGATTTGTCTTTCTGGAAGGAAAACAACAAACCCAAAATCCTCAAATTTCACTGAATATTCTAAGCTTAATTTGAGTTTTAGTAAAAATTAAATTTCATTAATTAAACTAAAAATACAAATCGGATTAAGTTAAAATTTTTAGAGATTTAAATTAAATTAAGATACACCTACCATAAAAATTTCAAATCAAAAAGAATTTTGGATTGGGAGATTTTACATTCTGAAGCTCAAGTGGTCTATTTTAATTAAAATAAATTAATAAACTTTATAAAAATCATAAATCAACTGAAACTTTGAAAAATCATAATAAATCATAGAAAAATCATAAAAATATAAATAAATACTCATTTTAAAGGTATTTTAGAGGAGATTAATTTAAAAATATTCCAATTAATTTTGAACAATAAGTAAAGCTTAATATAGATTTAATTAAAAATTTAATTAGCTTAATTACTCCCTAATTACTATCAAGTAATTAATTCCATACTTTTTAAGATTGATTAATGGGATGACCTCTGCCTCTCATCATTTGTTTGGGATTTATTGCTTGGTTAATTATAAAATAGTTGTCTTAGCCCTAATTACTCTCTTAATTAATTAGGTGATTAATTAAAATACTAAATGGTGAGGAAACCATTAATTAAACTTGATAATCATTGTATAACTGTGAATGAGTATGGGGAATAAGATTAAGACCTCTTTCTATTTTTTTACCCTAAGTTCATTTCATTTGAATGGAAATTAATCAATTTGGAATTAATTAATGGTTTAATTGATTAATTAAAAATGGCTAAATTAATCAAATTAAAATCATAATCATTCCAGAACTCATATAATTTTTCTTGGGTAGACTCTTAGGTGTTCAACAACCTAAGAAAATTTTAAGAAAATTATAATTAGCCCACATGTGTGGAGGATTATAAGAGTACTTGATTAAGTTCTTTAATCTAATTAACCATAATTGTGAGCCAATTGCATTAGGCTTTTTATTTCTTAAGGTCATTGCTAATTTAAATTTCAATTCATGCGTATATCATGTTGGCTCATAATTAATTGGTTAATTATTTTAAGGTAACATTAAGTTTGTGTTAATTAATTGATTTAACTCATATCACAATTTAATTAATCCATAAAATCAACCTAATTACCTCTTCATTAAACCAAATTAATCAACAAACATGGGAATGGGTCAGGAGCAACAAATGATTGAATCTCTCTTCTCTAAATTAAATCAAATATATAAAATTAACTTAATAAGAAGCTTTGGTTTACTTTAAATGATTGTATTTGATATGATTGTCCTTAGGAATTAGTTTGATTGAATGGAATATGTGTTTTATATTTTATTATTCCTTTTCAATCATATTAAATGATGTGTGTCATGTGGCTTCATGCATGCATGTTTTCAAGATGTTTAAACTTATGCTTACATGTGTTGATTTAATTTAATATATGTGTGGCTATTATCACTATTAAATCAAATGTATTTTCAAAAAAGCTTATAAATGAGTAATAACATATGAAGGATAGTAGTTATGATTACATATAGGTTTGCATGTGCTTATAGCTTAAGTATGTGAAATAGAGCTTTCTTTTCTTTAATCTATATGTATTTTCACATGTATTTGAATATTAATAAGTATATAGTCTGGACTTTGCAGGAATATGAGGCTTTAGCTAGCCCCAAGGATGTCATTTGATTACCTCACTTTCTTGGTTAACAATGACACGTACTTATTTGATTTCATTTACATGTATTTCTACATTAGAATTTGGATGGGATTTAGTTTCATATACATAAATGTTTTAATCAGATAAAAATATATTTTTTCATGATTTTCCTCCTCTTGTTTACATATGCATTCATATATAGTGAGATGGTAAAGTATATAATTTGGACATCCCAGAATACAGACTTTAGCTAGCCCCAAGAGGTCATTTTATTACCTCACTTTCCTGGTTAAAAAGGCAAGTACTTGCTCATTTCTCTTTACATATGTGTTCCTATGTGGCTAAAGGGTGAAAATCTCTCATTTCTACTAAAATTACATGCATTCATTATTGGCTAAATGATTGAATTAACTAGGCATATAGTTGGAAGCTTCCTTTCCTACATTCATATATATAAATTTACATATGTTTGATTGCAAATTGGTATATACCGGACATTTGAATGTGATTTTTAGCCAAGGAGGTCATTTGATTACCTCACTTTCCTGGTTTAACAATGACAAGTACCATTTAATTTCATCCTTATGTATTTTTGTATAAAAAAACTAGATAGATCTTTAAATTAATATGATTAAATAATTCAATCAAATAAAAAATATAAACTTTAAATGTGCATGTTCACATCCATCATTTAAGTGTGCTAAAATATATTATTTGTGTAGGTATACTTAAGATTTAATCATATGCATGTTACATGTGATGGAAATGAATGATTAAATATGTATATCATGTGATAATAATTCAATCAAATTAATATTAAGATGTCTTTCATATTAAATGGAATCATTTAAAGTGAACCTAAACTTAGGTTTAATTTAGAATGTGTAATAAGCCATTCACTAAAGAGAACAAATTAAATTAACATGATTTAGAAAGAAGTTTAGGGTAGGGATGAGAGAGAGCAATTCTCTTTTCTCTCTTTATAACACTTAGTTGCTAAGTGTAATACATATGAAATAAAAGAAAATACTAAGTAAAATTCTCAAATCAATTAAACCACTTAAAGTGAAATCAACCTCTTATGATTAAACATCCCTTCACATTTAGAAAATTTTAACTTTAATGCCTAGTTAGGGCATACCACATAAGCCTTAAGCACACACATTAGAATGCTAAGTCGTGAATTTTAATTCTATGTTAGGACGGTGCATGGTGTGATGTATATTTTTTGGTGATGTATTGTTTAGACTTAATATTAGGGTGTATGTTTCGTAGACTTGATGTTAGGTCATGATTAGCCTAATCATATTTTTTGCAAGGGATTATGCTTAAGGGGCCACTTAAAAATAAATATAAATACTCTCTTTTGCAAGTTGTTTAAGCCCCTTAAGCATAATCCAAGCTAGAACAGGTGGACTTAGTTACCCATGTGCAGAGTGCTAAGTCCAAATTATAAATATAATTGCTTGAGTTATTTGTATGTTTAGCTAAACTTTGTTTTGCAAGTGTAATTAGATTTATTTTTTCCATTTTTAATATAATTTTGTATTAGGAATTAGGATTAGTGCTATGGGGATTTAGGATGAGCATTGGCCATAAGGCTTAGTCTTAGGGTGCCATGAGATGCCTTGAATCCAACCAAATCAAAAGGAGTAAAGACATGAAGAAATGAAGGAGACATAAAGACTTGAAGATTTAAAGACCCCCCATAGCATTTATCATTTGTAAATTGTAATTATTATTTCATATACCTGGTTGTATAAGGGTAGAGCTCGGCTTCCCATTTTCTCTTTTTGGGGTGTACGATGAAACTTGACTATGACCTTTTATTCTTTTGGTTTATAAAATTATTTAATGTTGTGTTTAGATTATGCATTAGAAATATTATGCTTTTCATAGTTTCTTTATGATTAATTTTTGAATGTGTGGCCTAGATGCGGTAGGCTCTTAGGATAAAATTAATTCTTCTACCCGAATTAACAATTCATAACTAAATTTTAAAATAACTAATAACCTCACTATAAAGCTTAGGCATTAAACAAGATAATTAAAAGATTTAGTAACCCCTTAGCTGAATGCTTAAATATCTCGCGACATGCATTCATATTATTTTACTCTTACTAAGAGAGGGTTTCCATCCTTGAACGATAGGGGAGGTTTGACCTTTGAGGGTCTCCTCTGTGGTGGAAAACACCTCTTTCTCTCTGATTTATCCCATATTCTCATTTCAACATGCATTTAGGCATAAGAAATCCTATGGCCTTTGTCAAAATGAAGTGTCATAAATCAAATAAAATTTGAAGAGATTTGCATTTATAGATTAAGTCATTACTTCATACCACTCATGCTCTAGTCTCTTAGACAGTGGGAGGTGTTAGTTGGTAGCCACCGGTTGTAAGCCTATCAGTCAGGTGATTTACTCTCTCTTATGGAGGTAAACCTTATACCCATCTTCGCTTAGATTTAGGTCATGCTTTAACTTATGCCAAAGCTCCCTAGATTTAGGATCTGAGGTAGCTGTTTCTTTCAGGCTATAAGCATAAACTCTCACCTCTTAGGCATTTCCACAATGTTATGTTAATGGATTATAAGCCCTAGAAATCTAATAAAATTTCAACTCAAATAAATAAATCTCTTCAACTTCAAACATAAAGCCCAACAATATGATAGATTGGAATGCTCATTAGGCTTCCTAGTATCATGAGCATTCTCTACTTTCTCCCTTTGGATTCTAAAAATAAGTCTTCTTCTTAATCTATCCCATTTCATTTTCTAAAATAGCCAATTTATTGATAGTCTTAGCCTTGAAATCTTTTGAAACCCTAATTGTCTACTTTAATCGAAGTATTCTTTAGGAATTCTCATTCCTTAAGATGTAATTAACTATAAGGGCTTGCCTCCATAGGGAACTTAACAAACCTGGCTTAATATAAACCCTATTTTACTTTTCCATGTAAAGTAGGAAAAAGATCTCTAGTACATTTGATGATCCATCGTGCCTTAGGAGTCCTTATTAGGTGATTAGGTCCATTATAAGGCGATGACTTCTATCTTTCGAGATAGTGCACCATTCCTTAATTTCATACCCGATCACTTTAATAAGTACCTCCTAAGATCTGCGTGGTGTCCCACATTCCAAAAATAAACTCCACAATCACACATATAGGCATAATTGTCCCAAGCCTTGGTCTAAAATGAATGTGTAAAAAAATTGTTTAAAAGTTGCAATTTTGTATTAATCTAAGCCTTCTTTTCATGTCAATCGTATTCTAATCTCTTAGGGAGTGATTTTAGGATTCAAGTTCCTTTCCTAATTAAATAACATCCTAGTTATCTTACATCTACATGAGATCGACCTATATGGTTTTAAAGCATAGAAGATGTTAGCTGACAGTCACTCTAGGCGGTTATAAGTCTAAAAGAGTCAAGGTGTGTTCATTCTCCCTTGTGGAGATGAACTATTATATCCCACCTTTCTCAATTTGATTTAGGTCATGCTTTTAACTTGTGCTAAAATATTTTTAAATTTAGGTTCTAAGGCTACTTACTTCCTTCAGGCTATGAGTTTAAGTTCTCACCTCTTAGAATTTTCACAATCTCATATTGTTGGATGATAAGCCTTAGCATTTTAATAAGATTCCAACTTAAACAAAAATAAATTCTTTCTCTCAAATATATATAATCTCACTATAGGGTAGATTGAAGCACTCACTAAGCTTTCTAATATTATGGGTGCTTCCTACTTATTCTCCTTTGGAATCCGTAAATAAGGCTTTATATTTGAACTCCCATTTAATTTTTCATAAATACTTAATCCTTTGATAGTCTAGCTTTGAAATCTTTGGAGATACTTATTGACTACTTTAATTGAGAGTATTCTTAGGAAACTCCCATTTCCTAAGATATAATTAACTATAGAAGTTTGCTTCCATAGGTAACTAAAGAACCCCATAAAAATAAATCTTGCTTTACTTCTTCATATAAGTATGGGAAAGATCTCTAGTATATACGTAGAACCATCTGACTTAGGAGTCCTTATTAGGTGATTAGGTCCATTCTGGGGTGATGTTTCTATCTTCCAGGGTAGTACATTGTTGACCTCATTTTTAGAATGAGCCCTCAACCCCTCCATCCTAGACATAGGACTTCTCCTAGACTTTAGGAGTTTCTTAGTCTTAAGACACATCTAGTGATTAGGTGGACACTCAACCTAGCCCTAGAGACTTAGAAGAGTTAAGGGTCATGCCTGGGGTGTTGGAAAATTTCCACCCCATAAATGAACCACATTCCTCACTTCCTTCCTTCAAGTCAAACTCTAATTCAAACTTAACCAAAATTGATTGGAAATAAAGATACCAATCCATTTTATATGATCAACAAAACCTAAACCCACCCATGACCTAACCCAAATAGGTCAAATGGGTCAAATTGGTCAACTTGACCCATTTGACCTAAATGAAATCAAATGAGCCAAATACAAATATAAACCAAATTGATTGGAAACAAAGATACCGAATCAATTCATATGATCATATGAATATGACCCAACTCTTGGTTTGACCCAATTTGACCATTTGGTCAACTTAACCCAAGTTGACCCATTTTAACCTAAATGGGTCAACATGAGCCAAATCACATCAAACCAACTCCAAATTCAATGAAACTTGGCCAAACCTATTTTCTCATCATACCAAACATACCCAAACTGAAATCAAGGTAAAAGGACCATTTAACCCCTAGGCCATATGGCAACCTAAAATCAAAACCACTTAGAATTTGGTCAATTCCTTTTCATCGACATTTGGCATTCTCTTAGTGGACCAAATGGTCACTAATGGACCTAGTGCACATGACCCAATGTGTTTGGGTCAGCCAAACCCAACCCAAACTCAAAACTAACCACCTCTTTTGAAATTGGCCACATGGAATCCTCCCTCCACTTGATTTAAGCACATGGCCACCTCATCCACTCCTCCTCTCGACAAGCGAATTCAAGGACACCCCAATGTAACAAACCTATTGCATAAGCTCAATTGGATCAAAACAACAAGTGAAGGCACGGTCGTTCGATCCTTCAAGGGGGAGATATACTCCCCATAATTCAATTCAATCTACACAGCCTCATACTCAATTGAGCTAAGGAAAGCCAGAGGAGCCTTTGCTAAGTAACCCCAAGCTTCCTAGAGTGAAATCAATATCTCCATTCTCGGTTTTCATAGCTTGAAAATAGGGGATCTCCATTGCAAAGCCAACTTACTCCACACTCCAAATTAAGCTAATTCCTTCTTCAAGCACCATCAGGGAGCTCAATCGAGCTTGCCCAAAGCTTAATCCAATTTCTCTAAGCAAGGGAGGTGCTACCTTGACCAAAGTTGAGCCTACTTGAAGGGAAGATTGGTCTCTAGAAGGAGCCATCCAATCTCAAGACCTCAAACTCTTAATAAAGCATCATCTCCACTAGACGAAGCTTCTCTAAGGGAATTGAGTTCTGGTGAGGTATGCCATTAAATTGAGTATAGTTTCAAATTTTCTTGCAGCTTTGTGAAGAAAATATTGACCCCATGATAAGTTAGCCATTGGATGTGATCTCCTTTGCATGTTGATGGTGTGGGTTGAGTTTCAATCCAATCTGAGCTCAATCGAGCTCGGATCTTGTCTTAGAAGATGGACGGTGTCCATTGCACATAGAGAAGAACAGGTAAGGAACATAGGTCATCCATCCATGCATTTTTGATGGACGGCTGTGATTAAAACACATAGCATCCATGTTTTATCCCTTTAGAACTTTATCTCATATCCATCCTCATCGGATGGGGAGAAGAAAGATAGCACCACCATCGACGGATGTTACATTGTGACAACTTAAATATTGAATCCCACATGGGAAAGCATGCCGCGCCCAATGAGCCAACAAGATTAAATATTTAATTAGGCTATTAAATGCTTTAATTAATCATGAAAACTTCCTAAATTTATATCTAAGCCTAGAAAAATTAGAAAAATATGAACTAAATTGTATTGGATAGATAATTGAACATAGAATATTCTAAAAATAATTTGAATGAATTTTGGATAGTATCTTTCTCTAGATTTAGGTTTTATTAGGAATATTATTTTGTTAATTATTCTCTAATTACTCAACTGATTAATCTTAAACTTCTTGTGCATAATTAGTGGGATGACCCCTACTCTAATTTTCTTGGGATTTATTGGTAGCTTAATTAGAGGAATTTCTAGTTCATTCCTTAATCACTCCCTTAATGTAATTAAACTTAATTAAGGTTATAATTAGTGGCTTAACCCTCTGATTGAGTCAATTAAGCTTTGATTTAGTGAATATGAGTTTTATAGAATAATTTTGGGATATTATCCTTAACATATTCCTTAAACCTCTTTCTTCCTTAATCTAACCTTAATTAAGGGTTAATTCACTAATTACCCCCTTAATTAATTTTATAAAATCCTAAAACTTTTCATAACTCAATTAATCTATCTTGGGTAGATGTTTAGGTGTTCAAGAGCCTAAGTACAATAATGAAAATCAAAACCCAACTCACATATGTGAGAGGGGTTATGAAAGTACTTAAGTTAAACCCCTTAGTTTAATTAATCATTAATCATGAGCCAAATGCATTAGGCCCTTTTTCTTACTAGGTGCATTGCTGATTTAAATTCTTTATATGGTTTTATGTCATCTCATTGGCTTATAATTATTTTATTAAGTATGCAAAGGTGGTATAGGTAAGTGGTAATTAACACACTTAATGTACACCTTAACCTAACCAAGTATAAAATTGATTTAATCATCTAAAAATTAAATTAAAATAACAAACATATGTGTGAATGGGTTAGGAATAGCAAAGTCACCTCAAATTTCTCAAATTAAAACAAACTCAAAATAAAATCAAACTTTCTTTAAAAACAACTTGATTTGCTTTAAGCTTTCTTATTTCATAAGATTGTCTTTAGGAATTAATTAGGGTAAATGTGTTTACATGCTTTCATCACTTTAGTTCTTTTCTAACATGCTAAATGTTTATGTTATATGAGTTTCATGCAATCATGCTTTTCAAAAATCAAAATTAAAATGAAATGTTTCCTTTATGTCAAATTGCATGCTTTGGCTAAAGTAAAAAATATGAATGACTATTATTACTACTAATCCAAAACTATTTTCAAGATCTATAAATCAAACACCTAAAATTGAAATTGTGCTACTTATAATTATTTATAAGCTTCCATGTAGATATAAATTTAAAGATGTGCATAGTGTACTTTTCCTTCTCTTTTCTTTTTAGCATAGTTTTGAATAGGATTTGGCAAAGTGTATAGTTCATTTGAAAAGAACATAACACTTGACTAATCTCAATCCTATTCATCCCTAGGGTATTAATCAAGAAGGACACCCACACTTGAGTATATAAAATGCATAAACAAAATAAACAAACAAATACAAACTCTTGCATCTTTCTTTTCCATTCATTTCTTTTGTACATATGCTTGTATTTAAGGAAAGTGGTATATTAGTCTGGACAACCCCGAGATTACGAGGCTTTAAGTAGCCCTAAGTAGGTCTTGTACCTTGCTCCCCTGGTGCTAACAATGGTGTCGTACTCACTTATTCCATTCATACATACATGTGTGCATGTGAAAAATGGATAAGAAAATCTTTTTCTACTTAATGAAAATCATGCATAAAAAAGCATTCAAATTTTCTTAAGTAGCTCATTTATCATCCATCATAAAGTATGCTAAAAATTCCCATTTGTATGTATAGATATGCTTAGGATTCATTCATATGCATGTTATACATGTTGGGAAGAAATGAAGTATGTGTGTTTTGTGAATTTAGTTCACTTTTCTTAATCTTAAAATGTCTTTCTTTTTGAATAGGTTTGTTTAGGAAAAATATAAACATAGGGTTAATTAAAACACATAATAAAGCATTCACTAAATAAAATCAAATATGAATCCACTTTAGAAATTACTTAAGGTAGTGAAGGAAAGAGAAATTCTCTTCTCTTTTTCCTCTCTTTACAACACTTAGTAATTAATTGTAAGATTCACTTAAACCAAATCAAAATATAAAATAAAGCCAACCCAAATCAACTAAACACTTAAATGAAACCACCTATCTAAGTTGAACATCTTCACACTTAGAAAATCCAAATCTTAAAGCCATAACTAAGCATACCACACAAACCTTCTAAAGCACATATATTAGATGAAGTCACCACTTCTAGCTTTAAGTTAGGGCAATGTATGGTTTGATGTTTGCTTTTATTTTATGATGTTTTATTTTAGTCTGGATGTTAGGGTGAATGTGCAGAATGAATGGTAGGACAACTTAGTCTAATCATTATTTTCTGCAGGGGATTGTGCTTAAGGGTCATTGTAATAAAAATATGAATGCTTTTGTTGTGTAAGTGCTTATACCCTTAAGCATAATCCAATAGGCTAGGTGGACTTGGTTACCCATGTGTGGGGTGCTAAGTCTAATATGCATGCTCGGTATTTGTATGGTTTGTTTAGTTAATCTATATTTTGTAGGTGTTAGTTAGATTTACTTTTCCTTTTCATGTAATTTTTGCAATTAGGATTTTGAAATTATTATTATGGGGGATTAGGATGAGCATTGGTCATAAGATCTCATCTTATGTATCATGTGAAGCCTTTGGAGCAACCACCTTCCAACCATCCAAAAGAAGGAACCAAAAGAAGAAAGAAGAAAGAAGAAAGAAGAAATGAAGAATGAAGACCCATAACATGAATTTTCTTGCTTGATCGTAAATTAATTCATTTGTAATTTGAGTTGTATAAGGTAGAGCTCAGCTACCCAATTTGTTTTCAGATTTATGTGGTGGTGCCTGACCACAAATGGCTTTTTATTCTTCTGTGTTAGCTTTATAAAATGTGTGATATTTTGTTTAGCATATGCATTAAGATGACATCCTTTTCCTAGTTTCTTCGTTGCTTGATGTATGGCCTAGATGACGACTAGGCTCTTAGGAAAAAATAAATCTTCTACTAAATTAATCAACTCAAAATAAAAAATAAATAACTCATAACCTTATTTAAAGCCTAAGTTAAAATCAAGTTAAAAGAATTAACAACCCCTTAGCTAGATGAGTATTTCTTTTATAACATCATACACAAAAGTATATTATTTCACTCTTGATTGGAGGGCTTCCACCTTTGCTAGAGAACTTAGCTTGACCTATGAGAGCATGGTGGAAATACACCTCCCCTTTTCTCGCTGATTTTGGCCCATAATCTCATTTCTCATGCATTAGGCATATGAATCCTATAAGCTTGAGTCAAATGATTGTCCAAAAATAAAAAAAATAAAATGTAATATGATTTGCATTAGATCTAGGTCATTTTTCATTCCCTTACATGATCTAGTCTCTTAGGGAGTGAGTTCAAGGACATAGTCTCTTTCTAAATAAATAACAGCTTATCTATCTTGCATAAAGCATATGACTTGCCTACATGAATTTAAAATCATAGGAGGAGTTAGTTGGCCACCCCGGCGTTGTAAGTCCAAGCAGTTGGGTGGTTTGTCCTCTCTTGTGGAGGCAAACCAAATACCCATTTTTGCCTTAGATTTAGATCATATTTTTATCCCTCGCTAAAGCTCCCTAGATTTAGATTCTGAGGTTGCTTCTCCCCTTTGTGGGCCATAAGTATAAATTCTCACCTCTTAGGCATTTCCATAACCTTGTATTGTAGAATCATAAGCCCTAAATTCTAATGAAAAATTCAACTCAAACAAATTAAATCAATTTCAAAAAATGTAAAGCCCAACCATAGGATAGTTTGAGATGTTCACTAAGTTTCCTAGCATCATCAACATCTCCTATTTATCTTCCTTATCTTCGATAATAACTCTCTCTTAGATCAATCCCATTTGATCTTATAAAATAAACTAATTGATTGATAGTCCTACATATTGAAATCTTTGGAGACAACGATCATTTACATTAATCGATCGTATTCCTAAGGAATCCTCTTCCTTAGGATGTAATTGGGCTTGCCTGAGAACTTAACGTCCAGCTTTAAAATAAATTTACTTTTCCATGTAAAGTAGGGGAAAAACTCTGTTATATATGTAGACCCATTATCCTTAGGAGTCCTTATTTAAGTTATTATGTCCATTATAGGGTAGTGACTTCTATCTTTTAAGATAGTACACTTCTCCTCAATGTCATACCCGATCACCTAAATAAGAACATATGTGGATCTACGTGGTATCCAAATGCATAAAAGAGTATATTTATATCTTCATTTTATTCCACATAGATTGAAGATGGAAGTATTACTCTTAGAAATCTTAATAAATTTTCCCCACATACATCATGCCTTAATGTCACACCTGATCATTTCAATAAGTACCCCCCCTAAGATCTGTGTGGTGTCCCTATGGTCTAAATTAAAACACCAGTCATTGATGGTTGTTGAACTCACTTTTGGAGTGAGGATTAATACTTTCATTTTATATCAGGAGCCTTCTAAACACCTAAATTTTTCTAGTGCTAGGACACTTCTAGTGATTAAAAAAATACTTAACTTCATCTTAGAGAATTATAGGGCATAACCCTAAGCCTAGAGTTTACCTTAGGATAAATAAGTTTCACCTACCCTAAGGCCTGAACCAAGACTCATACCCATTCACTCATCAAAACTCAAACTCATGTAGATGGAAACCAACCTCAAACATATTCAACTAATTTTAATTGAATTTGGCTTTCTAATCAAGCTCCAAGCCAGATTAACTTGGACCTTAACCCAAGTTAACCCCACCATAATCCTATAACTTAATTCAAACTCATTCAAATAAACTAAATTCAAATTTATTTTCTCAATTGCTTTGATTATTCAATAGAACACTTCAAGCCACCCAACACTTGCAATCAAGCCAATTGAACCAAAGGAGTTTGATCAACACAAGTTAGCCCATTTGACCAAAAAAGTTCAATTGACCAAAATATAATTAAGCTTAAATCAATTGCGTTCAAAACCACCTATCAACTTTGAATTTATCGTTAAACATATCCCATCATCCATAACCCCAATTGGTCCAAGTTAGCTCCACCAAGTCACTTAACCCAAAGTGACCTAAAAATGGCAATTAAGTCAAACTCTAATTAAAACCTCATTGATCAAATCAAGCCATCAAACCCTTTATTGATGATTGTGGTCATTATTAAACACTCCACTACAATCAATTGAACTTAATCAAGTCAATTTGACCCTTTGACCCAAATTGACCCAATTTAACTTAAAGGGTCAAATTAAACTAATTCAAATCTTAGACCAAATTGGTTGAAACCAACTTCTAACCAATCATCAATTTAATATTAAACATTATTCAACCTTCAATTGAACTCAATTAGCCCACTTAGCCTAATTTGACCTAAAGGGTTAAATTTAACCAAATCACTTCATAATTTAAATTAACTCCACCAATCAATTACAAATGACCAATTGAATATAAACGTAACCCATGCTCAAGCTAATTTGACCAATTAGGTTAAATTGGTCAACATGACCCATTTAACCCAAATTGAACCATATGAGCTAAATCCAAATTTAACCCAAATTGAATCAAACCAATTTCATTCACTCCAAATAACTAATTGAACTCACCGAACTCATCACTTCAGCCTAATTTGGTCAAATGGTCAACTTAGCCCAACTTAACTCATTTGACTCATATAGATCAAATTGAGCCAAAGCCAACTCAACTTTACATGACTCATCCTTAGGTCACCATGGGACTGCCTAAGTGGTCCCAACCCATGATGAACCCAGTTTGGGTCAAACTCCTCGAACCAAGCCACCCAAATGAGATAAAATCTCCATTTAGGTGAGTTCTCCACTCATTTACCCTATGGTAGACATCTTTGGCTCTTCTTGGATAGAGGACCACTGACGCAACCTAACTCAAATTTGTTGGGCTAAACCTTAGGCCACGAGAGGGTGAGTTCACCCATGGGCAATCATTGGTCCACCTAAGGGAGAGTGTATACCTCATTCCAGCCCCACTACATCCCTCGCCTCTCATCCTCACTCACCCTGCCATCTCCTCCTCCCACTGACGGTTGTAAGGTTGAATAAATCCCATTTTAGCTCAGTTGGGAAAGAGAGCATACTCCTCCTTATCCATTCAAACTCAATTGAGAGTTTTCCTGGAGCATTATGCATAGTCTCATACCTTCTTCTAAGCTCCTCGTACTCTCTACCACCGGCGAGACTAACACTGATCGGATCTAAGAGCTCCATCCACCCAAACTTTCTAAACCTTCACCAAACTCAAATTAACTCTTCCCACACATTCACCTCACTCCGACGAGCCGAAACAAATCGTTTCCCAAGTGATTCAACCACTGGAAGACGTCCCTAGACCAACTCCAGTGAGCTTTGCGATGGGGTTTGGTCCACAGATTGGTCAGCGGGGAGGCAGCTCGAGATCTTCCCAACAGGGCTTCATCTTTTCAAGACTACCTATCCAGACCATCGTCTATAGCTCCAACGAGGTAAAAATTTGGCAACCATAGTCTAGGCTTCTAAGTGTTGGTATTTTTTGAAGTGAGTCATGTTTTAGTGCAATCTCCACCATATGATATTCTTAGATTCATTACTTAATCATTTTGAAGTCAATTCCAATAAGCTCGCGCCTCGAACCTAAGGTGGACGCGTCTTTTTCGGAAAATAGATCACAGGCCGTTTGTTCCATTCCACATGATTAAAATGGACGGTTGTGATTAATCATGTTAGAAATTTTGATTTAATCCTTTTGAAATCATGGAATTAATCTCGACCAATCGGATCGGACGGTCAAGATGAAACCACATCCACCGCCACTGAGTCAACTTTCATGTCAAACAATTTAAGTGGTCAATGCGACCATGTGTGGAAAGCAGCCATGTCGTATGGCTTCATTGTTTAAAGGGTTAATTAAAGTTTAAAAATATAATTAAATGATCGAACTTCAAAAAATCATAACTAATTATATAAAAATTCAAAAAAAAAATACAAATACTATAATTTTGGAAGGTTAGATAGATGAGAATTTTAAAAAAATCATAGTTAATACTTAATGGATATTGCTTAATTAAGAATTGAAACTAAAGCTAATTATCTTAATTAAATCCAAATTACTTGGCTAATTAATTTCAAATTTGGTGGGATGATTCTATGGGATGTCCTCTACCTCCTATAATTTTTTTGAAATTATTTGTAATGTAATTTAAAGAATTTGGAATTTCAACCCTAATCACTCTTTTTAATTAATTAAATAATTATTAAAATAGGAAAATTAAACAATCAATATGAATAGTGAAAATAATGACGAGAAATAATTAAGTCCCCTTTTCTAATTATTTTGCCAAGTATAGTTCCTTAAGAAGGTTAATTAAAATGTTTAATAATTAGAGAATAATTAAAAAAATTAATGATAAAGTAAGAACCAAAATTAACAATTTGGTTCAGGTAAATCAAATATAATCCATTAATTTATCCTTTATGTGTTTAATAATATAAAATCAATAAAGAAATTATGATTATTTCATTAATGTGGGAAAATCATAAGAGTATTTAAGTTACACTCTTCTTCTTTAATCTAATTAACTCTTAAGCATGAGCCTAATTGCATTAGACTCCCTTAAGTGCACTATTAATTTTATTTTTCTAAAAGCATATATTGAAGGCTCATGATCAAGTAGTTAATCAAATTAAAGAAGTTTAGGGAATGGTAATTAAATTGATGTACTTAATGGCTTGAGCTTAATCAACTCATAAAATTCATTTAATTTCCTTTTTTGAATATGTTAAATCATCAACATGGGATGGGGTAAATACTAAATATCATTTCTCCTTTTATGTTTTAATAATTTAAACATCAAAATTAAATCTTATAAGAACTTTGGATAGTGTTAAGGAGTGTTTATTTGGCTTGATTGTCCTTAAGATTTAATGTAATTGAGTATGTTATATGGCAACATTTAATTACTTCTTTTCAATTATTATAAATGTGCATACCATTTGTTACATATGTTCATGCTTTCAAAATAAAAGAGAATTAAAAGAATATGATTGCATTTAAGTTGCATGTGTTGGATAAATCTTATTATATAGTGTGACTATTATCACTAATAAATACCATATTATTTTTGAAACTATAAGTTAATAATAGATAAAATTATGAAATTTAAGTTAATGTTTATCATGAATACTTAACAAAAGTTTCATTTAGTTATAACTTAAAGATAATAAAGGATTGTTTTATCTTTATATTTCATATGCATGTTTATATGTATTTGAATTAGCAAGTATATAGTCTAGACATCTCGGGATTACGAGGCTTTAAGTAACCCTAAGGAAGTCTTAGATAATCTCACTTTCCTGGTTTAACAATGACACATACTTGCTTAATTTCACTTATGTGTATGCATGTGTTAGAATTTGGGATAAAACTTTACTTTTCATGTCACTAAACTTTACATAAACAAAATAATAATTTTTATATATCCTTAGCGATTTCCATTTCTATGCTTGTGAATATGTTTATATGTATTTGAATTAGCAAGTATATAGTCTGGACATCCTGGGAACATGAGGCTTTAAGTAGCTCCAAGGAGTTATTAGATAATCTCACTTTCTTGGTTTAACAATAGCATGTACTTGCTTAAATTTCTAATACATATTTGCATATGCTCAACTATGAAATGAAATCTTTTTTTCTACCAAAATTCATACATTAATGATCATCAAGTGTTCAAAATATGAATATGTATTGCATGTATAAATATGAATATTAAATCAAATATTAAAGACAAAAGATAAAATTAAAGAAAAAGAAAATGAGATTTCTTAAAACTAATGTTACTCATATGATAGTGACTCATCCTAAGATGCCTTTTATGTTTGAATGAGATATCTTAAAACTAATGTAAACTTAAGCTTAATAATGTTCATAAATGGTTCACTAAGGAAACTAAATCCATCTTAATAAACCTTTTAAAAATAACTTAGGATAGGGATAAAGAGGTCAAACCTAATTTTCTCTTTATAATAATTATATGTTAAGTAGGTATTAAATAAAAATATATATAAATTAAAATCAATCAATTTATTAAAAGATTTCAAGTGAAATCACCTCTAATGATTAATTTAAACAAATTTAAAATTTTAGATAATCATAATCTAAATTCCAATCAAGACACAACAATAAGCCTTAGCACACACATTAAAATGCTAAGTCACTAATTTTAGTGTTAAGTTAGGACGGTGTATGTTATGATGATATATTTTATTTTATGATGTAATATTTTAGACTAGATATTAAGATTTTTTTGTACAAAGATTGGACGTTAGGTCATTAATAGCCTAGTGATATTTTATGCAAAAGATTATGTTAAAGGGTCGTTATGATAATAAGTAAATATAAATATTCTTACTTGCAGGTGTTGTTTATGCTAAGAATTCAAGATATAATACCAAGTGTAGAGTGCTAAGTCCAAATATGTGAAATATAATTACTTGGCTTGTATTTGTGACTAACTAATATCTATTTTGCAAGTGTAGTTTCATTTTTTATAAATATATAATTTTTATAATAATATTATGATTAGTTTCATGGGGTTTGGGATAAGCAATGGGTAGAAGGAAAAGACATGGTAGGCCCTATGAAGTTTGAAGAAAACTAATCTAAAGAAGGAAAGAGGAACAATAATTGAAGCACCCATAATATTTATTTCAATTGTAATGTTTAATTTAATGGGTTGCATAAGGGTAGAGCTTAGCTACCCAACTTTCTCTCTTCACCGAGGTGTACAAAGATATCCGGTCACACTAACTTTTTATTCTTTTATGAAATCTAAATGTTTAATTATTGTGTATAGTTAGTGCAATAGAAATGACATATTTTCATAGGTTTCTTAAAGTGTGATGATTTGATGTGTGGCCTGGATGTGGCAGGCTCTTTAAGGTAAAATTAAATTTTTTATCCTCATTAAATAACTCATAATTGAATTTTAATGCAACTAAAAATCTCATTTTAAAACCTAAGTTATTAATCAAGATAATAACAGATTTAGCAACCCCTTATCTAAATATTGTATGTTATCATACCATGCATATCATATTATGCCACTCTTGAATAGGGAGGGTCTCCACTCTTGCATGATAGGGGATATGCTTGACCTTTAAGAGCAATCCCTTATAGTAAAGAACACCTCTTATACTTTATTTAGCATATAACTTAATTTTGTTCATACATATAGCCATAATTGTCCAAAGCCTTGGTCCAAAATGAATGTGTTAAAATAATCCAAAGTTCATAAAATTTTCAACTTTAGTCTAAGGCATGCTTGCATACCAAACATTATCTAATAACTTAGGGAGTAAGTTTAGGACTTTAACTTTCTTCTTAATTAAATAATAGCCTAGCTATCTTGCATCTATATAAGACCGACCTACATGGTTTTAAAGCGTGGGGTGTTAGTTGACGGCCACTTCAGACGGTTGTAAGTCAAAAAGAGTCGGGATGTGTCTATTCTCTCTTGTGGAGGTAAAATATTATATCCCATTTTTCCCAATTAGACTTAAGATGTGCTTCTAACTTGTCCTAAAATATTTTAAATTTAGGTTTTGAGGTTACTTATTTCTCTATCCCCTGATGGAGGTTTCATAGCTCATCATATGCGTCTATAGAATCTCATTCTAGATATAATAGAGCATGTTGGTTTAGATCGATCTTAACCTGATGGTTGGGAATAAGAAAACTTTCATGAGACAAGGAAGTGGGGCACAACCAAAATATCCTCTAATTTCAAGACTCCAAAGAACAAGAAAGAGGGAAATAGTAGAAGTTGTTATTATCAAAGTGAAAAAAAAATCTTATTTCTTAGTGTAGATCAATTGCATCTTTTAAGTATAATGCTACTAGGATATAAAATACATAAGCTTGGATAAATGAAACAACAATTTCTAGTCAATACATTGAAGATAAAGATTAGAGTAATGATAGTTGAATAGCAAAACATTGAGCTAGAAATTGTCAGAGTATAAGTCCTCACCTTTTATGTTTCATATTGTGTTGTCGACTATAAGCCTTGTATTCTAATGAGATTTCAACTCAAACAAAAGTAAATTCTCTCTTCAAAATATAAAATCTCATTCTGGGTTGATGGAGCTCACTAGTTCTAGTATCTTAGTTGTGCTCCCTACTTATCTTCTTATGAAATCTGAAAAATAAGTCTTCCATTTGAATTTTCCCACTTAATTTTTGACAAGTATATAATTTTTAAATAATCTAGATTTGAATCTTTGAATATTCTTATTTACTACTTTAATCAAGGGTGTTCTTAGGAAACTCTCATTTCCTAATATATATAATTAACTATGGGAGCTTACTTTCATAGGGAACTAAAAAACTCGTCATAAAATAAAACTATCATTTTGTAATATATTCTTATCTATGTGAAGTGGGGGAAAGATCTTTGGTATATACATAGACTAATCTACTTTAGGAGTCCTTATTAAGTGATTAGGTTCATTATAGGATGATGTTTCTATCTTTCGAAATAGTACATCATATTTTAATGTCGCCCTAGATCACTTCAAGAGTTCCCCCTAAGATCTGCGTGGTGTCCCTATGACTCCAAATTAAAACACCACAATTATATAAACATCATGGAACATAATTGAGAATAAAAATAATAAATAAGCATGAACATTTTTACATTATAAGGATCTAGACAAATTGGCAAAGATATGCACTCCATAGTATAGTAATTAATATGCAGTATAAGCTCTTGGGCATGGCTTCACAATGACATTTTATAATAAATGTATATGTGTGTGGTAAAAATATTTTAGCCTTCATCTACCCTTTTTAGGAAGAGGATAAATGAAAGCAAAAATATACGCCTTATAGGACACCACATAGATCCGTAGATGTTCTTATTAGAAGGCACGATATGGGAGAGGTGTACTCAAGAGATGAAGTCACCACCTACAATGGACCTAATCACCTCAAAGACTCTAAGGACTATGATTCTAATGTACTGAGATTCTTCCCTTTTACATGAAAAAGTAAAAATTTATTTTAAATGTTAAGTTTTCAGGATAAGCCCCATAATTATCAAGAAACCAGATTCCTGAATAGATGATAAATGATCATTGTCTCTAAAGATTTGAGGGAATCAATCGATTTATTTTAAAAGTCAAGTGGGATCGATCAAGAGGAGGGAGTTCTCAAGCTAAATGAAAATAAGTAGGGGATGCTTAAAATACTAGGAAGCTTAGTAAGCATCCCAAACTATCCTATGATTGAGCTTTATATTTTTGAAATTGAATCAATTTGTTTGAGTTAAATTTTTATTAGAATATTAGGGCTTATAATTCCATGATACAAGGTCACAGAAATGCCTAAAAGGTGAGGATTTATGCTCAGAAAAAGGAAAGTAACTAACCTAAATGGAGCTCTTAAGGCCAAAAAAGTACAACCTAAATCTTAAAATGAGTATTTGATTTACCTCCACAAGAGGTGATAAACCATATGTATTTACTTACAACCTCCAGGGGTGGCCACCAACTAACTCCTCCTATGGTTTTAAAATATGTAGGCAAGTAAAATGCTTTTGCAAAATAGCTAAGCTGTTGTTTATTTAGAAAAGAGACTAAGTCTTAAACACACTCCCTAAGAGACTAGATCATGTAGGGCATGATCTTAATGACTTAAATCTAATGCAAATTTTTTATATATTTTATTTTTATTTTAGACAATCAATTTGACATGTGCTTGAGATTCATATGCCTAATGCATGAAATTAAATTATGGGCCAATTAGTAAGATAAGAGGTGTGTTTCCACCATGGCTCTCAGTCAAGCTAAGTTCTCGCAAAGGTGGAAGCCCTTTAATCAAAAGTGAAATATATACTTTTATGCATGATATTATAAAAGTAAGATAACATCTACCTAAGGGGTTGCTAATTCTTTTATCTTATTTTATAACATAAGCTTTAGGAGAGGTTATGAGTTGTTTGTTTTTAATTTGAGTTATTTAGTTGGATAGAAAATTTATTTTTCTAAGAGCCTAATCATCATCTAAGCCATACATCAAAGCAAGGAAGAAACTAGAAAAATATGACATCTTAATGTGTAAGTTAAATAAACATCAATCAATTTATAAAACTAGCGCAAAAGAATAAAAGGCCATTTGTGGTCGGGCTCCACCACACAAACCTGAAAGAAACAAATTGGGTAGCCGAGCTCTACCATTATACAACTCAGATTACAAATAAATTAATTATAATTAAGCAAGGAATTCATATTATTGGGGTCTTCATTCTTCATTTCTTCTTTCTTCTTTTCTTCTTTTCTTCTTTCTTATTTCTTCTTTTGGTTCATTCTTTTGGATGGTTGGAATGTGGTTGCTCTAAAGGCTTCGCATGGTACATGAGATATAATTTTATAACCAATGCTTATCCTAATCCCCCATAACAATCATTCCAAAATTCTAATTGCAAAAGTACATGAAAATGGAAAAAAAGTAATCTAACTAACACCTGTAAAACAGAGATTAACTGAACAAACTATACAATCCCAAGCATGTATATATATAAATTAGACTTAGCACCCCACACATAGGTAACCAAGTCCACTGGGCTATTTTGGATTATACTTAGGGGTATAAGCATCTGCACAGTAAAAACAGTTATATTTTTATTACAGCGCCCCTTAAGAACAATTCCCTACACAAGATAATAATTAGACTAAATCATCCTACGCACATACACCCTAACATCCAGACTAAAATATTACATTACAAAATAAAAGCAAAGTATCAAACCATGCACCTCCCTAACCTAAAGCTAGAAATGGTGACTTAGTATAATGTGTGTGATTTAAAAGATTTGTATGGTATGCTTAGCTAAGTTTTAAGGTTAAGTGTGAAAATTTCAACTTAAAGGGTGGTTTCTTTTAAGTTCTTTAATTGATTTAGTTGATTTTCATTTTATATTTTTAATTTGGTTTAAGTGAACCTACAATTAATTACTAAGTGTTGTAAAGAGAGGGAAAGAGAAGAGAACTTCTCTTTTCTCCCTACCTTAAGTAATTTTTAAAGTAGATTCATATTTGATTATTATTTAGTGAATATTTTATTATGTATTTTAATTAATCCTAAGTTTAGATTTTTCCTAAACAAACCTATTCAAAAAGAAAGACATTTTAAGATTAAGTAAAGTGAAATACTATATCAAATTACACATCATTTTAGTTCTTTCCCAACATGTATAATATGCATATGAATGAATCCTAAGGATATCTAAACATGCAAATGAAAATGTTTAGCACACTGTAATGATGAATGCTAAGTAGTGTTACTTAAGAAAATTTGGATGCCTTATGATGCATGAATTTCATTAAGTAGAAAAGAGAGATTCTTTTATCCATTTTTCATATGCACACATACATGTATGAAAGGCATAACTGAGTACGACGCTATTGTTAACACCAGGGGTGTAAGGTACAAGACCTACTTAGGGCTACTTAAAGCCTCGCAATCTCGGGGTTGTCTAGACTAATATACCACTTTCTTTAAATACATATGCATGTACAAAAGAAATGAATAGAAAAAGAAAGATGGAAAAATTTATGTTTGTTTGATTGATTTGTTTATGCAATTTATATGTGTAAGTGTGGATGTCCTTCTTAAGTAATAACATAGGAAAGAATAGGAATAGATTTAAGCAAGTGTTATGTCTTTTTCAAATGAACTATACACTTTGTCAAATCCTATTCAAAATTATGCTAAAAGAAAAGAGAAGGAAAGCCACATTATGCACATCTTTATATTTTTAGTCACATGCAAGCTCATAAATAATTATAAGTAGCATGCCTTTCAGTTTTTATAATTAATTTATAAGCTTTGAAATTAATTTTAGATTTAATAGTGATAATAGCCATTTATATTCTTACTTTAGCCAAAACATGCAATTTGATATAAAGGAAATATTTCATTTTTTATTTTATTTTCAAAAAAGTATGAATGCATGATTTTTATATAGCATACACATTTAGCATGCTAGGAAAGAAATAAAGTGATGAAAGCAATGTAAGTTCATTCACCCTAATTAATTCCTAAAGACAATCTCATGAATAAGATTATTTAAAATAAATCAAATTTATTTTAAGGAGAGTTTGGATCTTGTTTGAGTTTAATTTTAATTTGAGAAATGTGAGAAGGTTTGTTGATCTTAACTCATTCCCCCATGTGTATGATGTTTTAGTTTAATTTTTAGGTGATTAGATCAATTTTATGCTTTGGTTAGGTTAAGGGGTGAATTAAGTGTATTAATTATCCCTTTCCTACACCATTTTAGCATATTTAATCAAATAATTATGAGCCAATGATGTGACATAAAATCACAAAAGGAATTTAAATCAGCAATGCACCTAGGAAAGAAAGGGTCTAATGCAATTAGCTCACAATTAGTGATTAATTAAGCTAAATGGTTAAATTTAAGTACTTTCATAACCCTTCCCACACATGTGGGTTGGATTTTGATTTCCTTAAGCTACTTAGGTTATTTAACACCTAAGCACCTACCCAAGAATGATTGATTAAATTTTGGAATATTTTGAAACTTTTATCAAGTTAATTAAGTAGTTGATTAGTGGGTTAGCCCCTTAATTAAGTTTGGATTAAGGAAGGAAGGGTTTAGGGAATGGCTTAGGAAAAATTCCCCAAATCCATTCCATAAACCTCTTCTACATAAGCAAGGCTTAATTAACTTAATAAAGGGATAAACCATTGTTCACATGCTTAATTACCCTTAATTACATAAGGAGAGTAATTAAGGATTCATTAATTGATCTCCCTAATTAACCCATCAATAAATCTCAAGAAAACCAGAAGAGGCAGAAGTCATCCCCCTAAATTCATATGAGAAGTTTGGAATTAATCAGTGAGATAATTATGGAGTAATTAAGGTTATTAAGTTTTCATTAAAACCATAATTAAAAATACACTATTCAAAACCTATTGAAAATAATTTTAGAATATTCTCCTCTTAATTATCTTTATAATGCATTTTACCTTATATTTTTATGATTTTTCTAGAATTAGTTATGTTATTTTGAAGATTCAGCCATTAAGGATAATTAATTAAATCCCTAATTAAACTAGCTAATCCCGTCAGTGCCATGTGGAGGCTGATGCGGCGCACGCTTTCACGTGACACGATAGGAGAGGTCACTTAAGTTATCACATTGTAGCACCGCGTGAGCGGCGGCGCTATGCGCTTTCTCCCCATCCGTGAAGATTAGATATTGAGATAAAGCCCGCGATATTAAGGGATAAATCAAATATTCCTACGCGTCTTGATCATGGACGTCCATCCAAAATGCGCAGAGGGATGGCCCATGTTTCACCGAGTTTCCGAGGAAAAAGCCCACCTTCCATGGCATGATGAGCTCGATTGAGTGGATTAAGTTTACTCAACCCACACCATCATCATGCAAGGGGATGAAGATCCAACGGCTAGTTTTACATGAAGTGAAAATTCCTTTCAAAAAAGACCACACCATGTATACTTTAAGCTCGGTTTTGATCCATATCTCGCCGGAGGCTATCATGCTCAAATCCGATGAAGTAGCTTCGTCTAGTGGAGACGAAGCCCTATTGAAAGTTTCAAGCCTTAGGGGTGAGTAGATCTTCCTATGGACCAAGCTCTCCCTCAATTGGGCTCGGCCTTGGTCTAGACACCACCTCCCTTGCTTTGAGAACTTGGGAAAAGGTGTCGATCAACTCGATTGACTCCTCTGAAGAAGCTTGCAAGAGGAATTGAGTTGATTTGGTGCATTGAGTGAGATGGAAAAATGGTGGAGCTCCCCTATTTTCAGCTTAAAGAAATCGAAAATGGAGAATTGAAAATGGGTTGAGGAAGCTTGGAGAAATCTTGGGGTGCTTGCTCTGAGTTCCTTAGCTCAATCGAGTGTGTTTCATCAGAATTCAAGTGGAATTAGGGGGAGTATATCTTCCCCCAGGTGAATCGGACGACTGTGAAGAACTTTATCTTTTTGATCAATGATTCATTCAATGGGTTTGTTAGTTTGGCTTGCACATGGTTGATTTTGAGTATGGAGTGAGTAGTGAAGCTCCCATGTGCTTTAATTGAGTGGAGGAGGGATCCCATGTGAAATCTAAGTAGTGGTCATTGGCCATTGGGTTTGGCTGACCTAAACCCAATGGGTCATGTGCACCATGCCCATTAGTTACTATTTGGTCTACTAAAAGTATGCCAAGTATCCATGAAAAGGAATTGACCAAATTCCAAGTGGTTTTATTTTTAGGTTACCCTATGGCCTAGGGGTAAAATGGTCATTTGGCTTGGATTTCAGTTTGAGAATGTTTGGTATGATTAAAAAAATGAGTTGGGCCAAGTTTTTAATGAATTTGGTTTGATATGATTTGACTTATGTTGACCTATTTAGGTCAAAATGGGTCAACTTGTCAAGAATTGATTCAAAATTGGAAAACAAAAGGTTGGTCAAAGTTCATATGACCATTTGAAATATTTTGGCATCATTGGTTTGGTTCAATTTGATTTATATTTGGATTTGGTTCATTTGATATTTAGGTCAAATGGGTCAAGTTGATCAATTTGACCCATTTAACCTATTTGGGTTAGGTCATGGATTGGTTTATGTTTGGTTGATCATTTGAAATGGATTAGTATCTTTATTTTCAATCAATTTTGGTTTAATTTGATTTTAGCTCTATTTCTTGAATTTGAATTGATTTAGATTTGATTTAGGCTAAGTCCATGAGGTAGAATCAAGGACTAATTTGATAGTCTCATAATAAAAATTATAAAGTTGAGATCACAAAGGGTAATTGTCTCCACTCAATTGTGCTTAGGTGCTCACATGTTCCCAAGAAGCATCCTTTAGAAGCATTCATGAGAGATGTTTCACAAAGAGACCCTTGGAGAAGTCATTTTGAAATAGAGTCATGCTTATATTGCATATATACCAGTGATAATTCAAGCCAATCATAGAGCAAACATTTAGATTTATAGTTAATTTCAAGAAATGAGAGGGATCTTTTAGAAGAGCAACATATTAAGAATCAAATATCTACAAATTATAATATAGTGATATATGTGTGTTGTCAACTTATATTGCTATTATGAGTAATATAAATATAAAAATATCATTAGTGACTTTGTCCTAGGAGATCGACTATAAAACTAAATTTTTTTTTAAGAAAATGGGAGTGATAACTATAACTAAAATCTTTTTTATACTATTTATGCAATTATAATTTAAATAACTCTAGCTTATTAAATAACTCAGTAAAATAAAATAATGTATATCATATTTTTGGATTGTAGATTTTATAGTCATAATTAAAACCTATTGATAAGCATGGGCAGACCCATTTTATATTCAGGGTGGTCAAATAACATTTTGATATATATTAAGCTAGAGGGCACTTTGGTAATATATCTTAAATTTTATAAGATTGCCCACCCTCACTATAGACTTATTGACCTCGGCGCTTGTCGACGACAATGACACATTATGATGTTACCTTCGTCTCTAGGCTTTCTCTGGTTCTTCGAACTCTGATGGCAACGACGATGACGACATAACCCATCACGCTCTACTCGTGCCTTCCTTATTCCCTACACTGACGCTGGAATGATTAATCTAATGATTTCAATTTTGATACGACGCCCCTGCCAAGTGCTTATTTCGGTAGTCTCCCTTAATAATTATTTATTTATTATATAGTACATATTAATTTTTATTTAGTAAAGATTAATTATTAGAAGAAATTTTTGGAAAGATATGATTGCATTTGATAATAATATTTATATGATGATTGATGAGTAATTTTATTTTAAATTATATATTATTTATTTTGATTTTTTTAATGTTAGTTTTTTTTATAATTAGCCCTCAAAAGTGAGCCTGCCTGATTCCGCCCCCTGTTCATAATTATATCTAAAATTTTAAATTCTCCTGTAACATACTAATCTGAATGTAGGCCATAGAGGTCACATGGAGTTGTGTAAATACTACGAGAATAATATTTCTTACTGTAAATTCACCATCTGATTATTTGAAATAAATTATCTTATCTTATTATATATTTTATTATATATTTTCTTAACGGTAAAATGAAAGCACAGCCATCCAATTATACTAATTAAAACTGATTTTTCAAAAAAAAAAGCAATTAACCAGCAAAATAATATTAAAAAACACAGAAGATTCAAAATTACATCTCAAACCTCTGAACTTACGTGCCAGCCCATGCCGCGGGTTCAATCTGTCAATCAATTAATTATCCGTTAGAAAATTAATTAATTAATTAACTCTTTCACTCTCGGGAAAGCCACGAATTAGCTCTGATGCCTGCGCGCGGACATACTCGCCATCCTTGCATTAATTAGCACAATTGAAAAGGTTTAGAACAGGACTAAAAGCATATAAGACATCATTAGTATTAAAAGCCATAATTAGCCGTGACAGTCACTCTCTCTCCTCACTTACGTCAGCCATAAAGGCCTTTAAGCCGCGGCGGACTGCTTCAGAGTTCAGACCAACTCCTCACTTCTCTCTCTCTCTCTCTCTATTTTTTTTTTTTTGGCTTTCTCCGAAATCCAGCAGAAAAACCCTCTTCACTCGTTAAGTGGCAGTTCCGTCTCACTCTAGTTGCTAGAGCTGGGGTACTTGTCTCGCGTTGCTGAAACCCTAGCATTTTTCCTTGTTTGGGCGTTAAACGAATTGGAAGAGAGGAAGGAAGCACGTCATTTCCGTTGTTCGTCGTGGGGATCTGCTTTTTGTCTGATCGCGGTAGATCTTAGAAGTGAATGAGCTGATAGGAATGGCAACCAGAGACCGTCCGCCAAGGCGGGCCCGACCGGGACCTTGGCCGCCGGCAGGAGGGGCCAACGCCGACCCTGCGGAGGCTGTGCCACCACCGCTGTCGTGGGCGAAGAGGACGGGATTTAAAGGTAGGGTCTCCGGGGAGTCCAATGCAAGTAGTTCCGGTCAGATAGCGCTTCCCAGACCCAAGGAGGCGGAGCCTAACGTGGATCTCGAGTCTGGGAAAACCCACGTGCTGCCCACTCCACCGGCTGCAGCCCCTCCCGTGACAAATGGGCAGCCTGTGGCGGCGCCAGTGGATCCGACGGTGAGGAAGAGGAGGGATTCCGATGGTGGAGGGGCTAGTCAGGGGCCCAAGGTCGTTGGTTCCGGGCAGAACGGACAGCATCGGCCAGATCCCCCGGCTCCGCTAAAGCAAAGGAGGGAGGAAGAGGCGATTGCATTGCCTCAGGTTCGTGATGAAGACAGTGGGCTTACCTCGCGGCAGTCGCACATAACGTACGAGCTCAGAGAGACACCTGGTCTTGGTGAGGTTACGGTCGTTAAAGATGATGATGATTTCTGTTTATTTCTTTTATCACTGTTGTATTCACCTCTCCGTCCGATATTCAGTTCCGATCGTGCTTTATGGTATCCAGCATTACTTCTCGATTATGGGATCGTTGGTTTTGATACCTTTAGTCATTGTTCCAGCCATGGGTGGAAGTTCTGTGAGTGCTCAATTCTTTCCACTTTTTCAGTAATAATAATAGTCGTTACTCTTTCTTAGAAAATGATTTTGGTACAGGAAGATACCGCAGCTGTAGTTTCCACTGTTCTATTCATCTCAGGAGTGACTACATTGCTTCACACATTCTTTGGCACAAGGTTGCCGCTTATACAGGGCCCTTCTTTTGTGTATCTGGCCCCGGCCCTGGCGATTGTTAACTCTCCCGAGTTCCAAGGTTTGAATGGAAATGTAAGCCCTTCATATTGACCTCCTAGTTGTGTGATGTGTTCAAATTGTAAAATTATGTTTTTCCCCAAGCGAAAATTGATTGGGGTAATACAGATTCATAAGCCGTGTTAATCATTGTGGCATAATAATGCCCTAGATATTTCTTTCTACGCTGCACTTGCAATTTCTAGTAGCTGCTGCAAATAGGCATCCACAAACTGTAATAAGAGTATTAATTGTTTTCTGATGAGATGCTTGATGCGAAGCTGCTTGGTTTTACATGCTACAGAACTTTAAGCACATAATGAAGGAGCTGCAGGGAGCTTTTATCATATCCTCAGCATTTCAAGCAATATTGGGCTACAGCGGATTGATGTCATTGTTTTTAAGGTGCTCTAATGATTGGCTGTGTCATTTGAGATGATGTTTTTTTTTTAATTTTCTATGGTTTTATCTGCCTTACCAATTTCTAAATTCATGCTCTCAATTAAAGGAATTATGGTTTTGCACTTAATATGCTGTCATATCTATTCTATTTATTTTTATTACATGCTTACTCTAATTCTTCATTCTTTTGTTGGTGACAGGTGCATTGTTGATGTTTTATTAATCGCTGTCACTTACTAAAACATTAGTCATACTTCATACTACCTTCAATTAAATAAACTTAATTGGCGATGAGTTTTTACTTTTATGTAAGACCTAATTATTTGTGATGCTTTGTTATATACGATTCTATTTACAACACTCAAAAGAGTTAAATGAAGAACGAGGATGTGTAAAGCTGAACCGAAGTAGTTTGGATGAGTCTAATGGTAATGATGGCTATCGGATTCTATTAGATGCAATATCATCTTATCAAATCTTGTTACATCTTTGTCATTATTAAGGCTAGGTTGAGGTAGCTTGCCTAAAGCTAACTTTTCTTTTTAATGTGTTTACCTAATAAGATATCTCTCTATGATCATCACTTTTAAGGTAAGATGAACTAGAAATATTTTTAAGGAGCAGCTACATCTCTTTGGAGTAGGAGATATAGGATGTTTTAAGCATATTTTGTATCGTAATAAAAACAATGAGATTAACTATTTTTTTATCTCTACTTCAGTTTTTTTACAAAGGAACACATGTACTAAGCATCCATATTATGAAGAAAGTATATTTATTTAGGATAATCTCGCTTTAATCAATAGATTTAGTTAGTTGCATACTTAATGTTGAATTTTTTATTACAATAGTGCGGTACCATATCGCGGTTATACTCTACCCCACCCTTTTTTTATGTACTGGGACCTACTCACTCTTCAATTATAGTAAAGAACTTAAGACTCATAGATCTAGGCCTTGTATAGTTAAATTACTCTTAGCCCTTAGATCAAAATCCATCTGCCTCCGTATAAAGCCGCCAGTCGTTCTTTATTTTCCCCCTTTTTTGATTTATTCTTATTTTATAATATCTCTTAGATATGTATATATATCTACCATCCAAGGCAAAGTAAGAGCAATGACAATTTATTTGAGTTTTTTATTGTTTTATTTTCTATATGGCGTCAAAGCAAGAGTAGGGTTTTCCTTCCAAAATTTATTTTATTTTTTTAATGTTAAGGTTTCTCACTTCCAACCTTATTTTTCTTGTTGGATTTTCTTTCTATTTGACAAGCTAAAACAAAGATGGGCTATACTTTCTTGAGGATTGAGTTTAGACATCATGTTGTTTCGCCCCTCAGGCCACCAATATAATCTAGGCATATAATTATAGATTTGAACACTCTTTCTTTCTTAAATTTTCGATGTATATTTTCTCTTTTCAAAAAATGCAAACATTAAAAATTTTCATTTTGAATTTATTAAATTGCTAAACATTAATGTGCTTCATTTCCTGAAAGTACTTCTAAATTCTTTATTCCTTTTGTGTTGATTTATTTTGATATCTGGTGACACTTTAAAAGCTCAAAAATCTTTGGAGCCACTAATTTTAATATTTTTTATTGATGATTGTACTCGAGTGATATGAGTATATTAATTAAACATAAATCTTATGTTAGCACTATACTTCTTATATTCACTGTCATCATAAATAATCAATTTAACTTTTATGTCAAATTTTCTTAGATTGATAATGCTTGTGATTTTTTTAATTACACATTTTTGTCCATATTTTAGAAAGGGAATATTTTTCATCGATGTTTTTTGCTCTAACACTTCATTATTAAAGGAAAAAATCATCACCTTTCGGAGGTCACTAGAGCACTTCTCCTACACAATGAAATGTCAAAATGATATTGGGAAAAGTTATTATAACATATATCTATTTAATCAATAGAATACCCTCCAAAATAATTGATTTTAAAAGTCATCCAAATTATTTGATGGAGTTCTTTCTTATAAATATCTTGTCAAAGATCTTTCCTAGAGTTTTTAGAAACATCCCCTATATTCATATCAATAAATAATATATTAGAAAACTTGATCTAAGAGCTCTCAAATGTGTATTTATTGGATATTTTTCCATACAAAAGGTATATAAGCTCAATAGTTTCTTTAAAAAGAATCAAATATGTAAACTGAAGAAGACCCTATACATATTGAAGCAATCACCAAGAACTTGATTTGATAGATTTACAAAAGTATGATGGGAGCTAGATATAAACAAAGCCATTAAGATCATTTTCTTTTATAAAGCAGTCTCTTTATGGTAAAATCTGAATTCTTATTGAATATGTTGATGAGATAATTGTTATATGAGATGACAATTAGGAAAAAGAAGCTCTCAAGAAATGGCTTGCTGAATAATTCAAAATCAAGAATTAGGAAAACTCAAATACTTCTTAAACATAAAATTGACTTGATTTGAACTAGGAATAATTCTCTCAAAAAAATTAATTATTTTGACCTGCTTAAAGATAGCAGAGTGCAAGCTATGTGAAACTCCAATTGAACCAGGATAAAAATTGGAACTTGATAATGAAGGAACCGATTTATATACGATACATTATCAAAGATTAGTAGGAAAATGAATCTACTTATCTTACACCCATCTTGACATTGCATTTGCAATAAGTTTAGTTAGTCAATATGCATAAACCTAAAGAGTCACATCTTCAAGCTACTTACAAAATTCTTAGATATCTTAAATCAAGTTTAAGAAAAGAAATTCTATACAAAAGGAATAATATTTGTACAAATTGAAGGATGCATAGATGTATATTATACTAGATCACTGGTGGATAGAAGATCCACTTTAGAGTTTGTATAATCTTGGGAGGAAATCTCATAACTTAGAGGAGCATGAAATTGATTGTGGTTTTAAGATTGAGTGCAAATGTTGAGTTTAGATTTATTGTTGAAGGGATTTATGAGCTTTTTTGAATCAAAATAATAGTAAAAGATTTAAATTTTAAGTGGAAAGAGCCTATAAAAATATATTGTGAAAACAAATCGGCCGTCACAATTGCACACAATCCAGTGCTACTTGATCGTAACAAGAATGTTGAGGTTGATAGACAATTTATAAAAAATAAAAAATAAAAATGGGTTGATTTATACTTCATGTGTTTATAAAGAATCCCTTAGTTGGCATATTTATTAATTGACTATGCAACCACACATTCAAAAATATTGTAGACAAATATAGAATGGTAGATCTGTGCCATCTAGTTTGAGAGGAGTGTTGAATTTTTTATTATTGTAATGTGGTATTATAGCGCACTATAGTACTTCAACTATAGTACTGCCACAACTCTCTCTTGTGGTGTGGCCCACTCATTTTCCAATTAAAATATAGGGCTTAAGGCACACAAATGAAAGCCTTATATCATTGAATCAATTACTCTATATCTCTTGGATTGCCATCTAAATGCCTCCCTATCAGGTTGTCTACTCTTCTTATTTTATCCCATTTTTTATTTATTCTTATTTTAGAATGCCTCTTAGAGATTTATACATGCCTCTCCTCTTATAAGAGGTGGGAGCATTGAAAATGTTTTGAGAGTTTTTTCCATGGTTCTATTTTCTACACTTAACGGATCATGTGTTGGCATATCAGAATATACCTGGAGTGAAATGTTGTTATTTCCTCTTTTTTTGTGCCATTCTAAGCTCTACTTATTTGCATGTTAACCGCCAATAATATATGGCATGATGCCTGTAGACCATGTAGAATATTAGTATATACAGATTTGGTCGTCAAATACCCAAGCATGGGTAATCTAACATTTCAATTTTCAATTATGTATGCATATGTGTCTATATGTTTGGGCATATTCACATGAGTACATATGGATTTTAGCACACGTTGATTCAAAGATTCTGCATATTGCTATACGGAGATGCCTGTTTATGCATGCCATGAATGAATGCTCATGCATGCATTGGTATATATGCATATGCATTTGTATGCGTATGAAAACATACATGTATATGGTGCATGTGTCTTGTTTTGTAATTGGATTTGGTTCAAAAATGGCCTTTTTTTTATAACCGGAGTGAACCAAGCTACTTCTGCACTGCAAAATGAACAATTGACCAGTTATTTAATGTTCAAGTCATTGTCATAATTGTCATAACAATCTTCAATGAATATCTTCATAAGGACTGTAATCATAGCACAAGGATATGTCGAAATAATCTTTAATACCTATCTTAATAATGATCATCCTCGTAGCATAAGGGTATGGGTATTGGAGTTGAGGAAGCTACTATGATGATTTTGGCTTGGGATATGATGGTTTGAGCAATGACATTGGTGAAGGCATATAGATGAGTAAAATTGTAATTTGTTGAATGCATATATGAGTTGTTTGTTTTGCATGATGTAACTCAAAATGATTTTTTTTAAAGAGAGACTCTAGTGTTTTTATAAGATCCGTCTTTACAAGAATGCAATTAATATGAATCATAGTTATCATGTTATGTGTATGGGCGATGATATTTGAAAGGATAAGTTCGATATCCATGAGTACAATGTTGATGAGGTGCAACATAATACTAGCCATCATTATTTATTGATGCTATTTGTATACCATAATATGATACCATTGAAATTTATGAAGATGATGGTGAAGAGACTTTTAGAGTTTTATTGATGGCTTCAGCTATGTCTAGGAGAAAATAGTATATCAAATAGGAAAACTCAAAGGAATTATTATCCTTTGATGTTTGTTGGACAAGATAATGTGTTGCCTCTATTTTGATTGGCCAAGAGGCTGAGTGCACTTGCAATGAAGAGCTATAATAAAGCCCACATGATGTATAAAAGTCCTGGATATGTGTCTGACTCTGTGATTGAGGTATCAATCAGAGATTGATGCTGTGGTGTTGGATGTACACTTGAGGACGCTAGTTGTGAATTCATTGCTTAGCTATAATTTTAAAGGTGGGATGGTGAGATGAGCTGCCGCGACATAATTTGTGTGTGAGGGAGTCATGATGTGGGTCTCCTTGATCGTTGTGAGGAGGTGGTATGGCACAAAATAATTGCTTGTGAGGGGACAAAGCTATTGTGGCAGAATGTGATCAAGATGTATCATTTAGCAGGGATTGTAGAGCGATGTGGGAAGAGTAATGAGATTGTAGATGAGCAAGGTGGGGGTGGCAATTGTAAAAGTGATCGGGCAGGTGAGAGATCATGTGTAGACAAGGCGTGATGCAGTTGCATATTGTTTGTAAGTAAATGAGATTTGAGTTATGGAGTTACTGGCTACATAATTCTGGGAGGTAAATTGTATTGTGGTCGTGAGTTAGGTTGCATATAATGCATTTGTAGGTTGACTTGCAAATAGTGTGGCTCATGTGAGTCATAGATAACCAAGTTGTGGAAAAAAATAGGATTGAGTGAAGTGAGACTACTCACAGACCACATGAAGATGAGGCTACATGATGAATCATTGAGGGCTTCTTCATGCATTTGTGGTGTTACATAATCATATATATTTATTTTCATATTTTGGGAAAGATCGCTATTTGGACTATTGTGTTTCATTCATATGAAAAATAGGATTACAGCACATTGCTTTTAGGGTTCCATTATAAAAAAAATATTTAAAGCATGCAGACATTGCTTCTAGGGATATATAACATAAGCCTATCTAAATAATTCCATATTTTTGGAAAGATTGCTATTGAAACTATTGTGTTGTGTTCGTATAAAAACATGAAAATATTTCTTCATTTACATAAGCAATTATGTACTGGTGTTCGCAAGAGATTTCTCTCGAAGATTATTTTACAGTTTCTTTGTGATTTTACATTGATCTAATATAACGAACTTTTTATCAGGTTGATTAATCCAGTTGTTGTGTCTCCTACCATTGCCGCAGTTGGACTTTCATTTTTCAGTTACGGTTTTACTCAAGTTGGAAACTGCTTAGAGATTGGCATTATGCAGATATTGCTGGTCATTATATTTGCACTGGCGAGTATATTTGGTTCTATTTACTTTATACCCCAGAATATGGAATTAGGATAACTTTTGTTTGGTTGTTGTGTTTAATCATGTAATATCTGTAGGTTGCAATTATTTTCACTCTTCTTTTGTTGAATTTGTTATTCTTTTATTGTTACTTAACTCTGAACAGTATGATTGCTTCATGTTCATTTTGCAGTATCTGCGCAAGATCAGGATATTTGGTCATCGTATCTTTTTAATCTATGCAGTAAGTCACTATTGTGATCTAAATTGAGTTTAGCTTTATGGAACTATATATGTAATGCTCTGTTACCTAAGAAAATATTTGGTCTCTTGTGTGGAAATATCACGTATGAAATTGATTTCTGGCTGTGCACAGGTTCCTCTTAGTCTGGGAGTCACGTGGGCAATTGCTTTTTTACTGACCAAGTCTGGACTTTATAGTTATAAAGGCTGTGACATAAACATACCAGCTTCAAATATTCTTTCAGCTTATTGCAGGAAGCATGTACCTAGGATGAAGCATTGCCGTGTTGACACTTCCCATGCTTTAAGTGCATCACCATGGTTTAGGTTTCCATACCCCTTACAATGGGGCACACCCATTATCAACTGGAAAATGGTCCTTGTCATGTGTGCAGTGTCAATTATTGCATCAGTTGATTCAGTAAGTTGATTCTCAATTTGTACTCACCACATATTGTTGTATTATTATTTTTTGGAATGTTATTTCTACTATTTTTTACTCGTATTATTATCGTTCCCTTCAACATTCCCTTCACCTTACGACTTTTAAATGGTTATGCCTTAAATCAGGGTTTCCTTGAGGCAACTAAACTAACAAAAGAGAGTTAATTGGGGGTGCCATGCATGTAAAGAACTGAAATCAAAATTTTAAATTGCATATATTGAGGTATTTTTTGTTCGTGAGACGAGGTGTAAGCCTCAAGAAATTTTGAGGCGTAAATCTCAGAATTAATAAATTATGTAAAATAAGAACTATTATACTAACATCAAAGTACGAAGTAAGAAATGATATTTTGACATTCTAACATCAAATCATAAAATAGTGTTATACAAATATCAAGTAAAAACATATTAAGTCAAAATAAGTTTAACACAATAAACATCTCTCACTCCCAAATCAAAGCAAAAATATATCATGTAAATGTTCATAAAATAAGAAACCTAAAATAAACATTATAAATATTGTAGGTTTAAGAAAGAAAAAGTTGCCTAGTGTTATTGGCAAGGAAATGAGATATAGTGGAGGAAGAGATATTGTGGTCCTCATGGTAGAAGACTTGGTAAGGAGGCAACAATGGTGGTGGCAAGGAGAGGATAGTAGTGATGGTGGCACAAGAAGGAACAATAGTTGTTAATTGAGTGTGTCAATGCGTGAAATTGAGTGGATGAAGATGGGCCATATTAGAGGTGAACCGAGCAAAATAGAAAATAAGGAAGATTTACATACATACTATACAATTCTTACGCATTTACATATCTAACACCTAAAATTTGATGTTTAGATATATAACAATTTTCTATATATGAAAATGTGTATTTCACTTTTATTAATTATAGTGATATTATGATGTGATATTAAAGATTTATGTGTTATTTATATAAATATTAAAGTTTAAGTATTAGATATGTAAATATATAAGAATTGTGTGATATGTATGTAAATCCTTTGAAGAAAAAAGTGATACTTAAGTTAATATATTGCATTAATATTTGCTATATATTTTTTTTTTACCAAGCAACCTAAAACCTAAATATAAGGTAGATGCCTCTTCATTTTTTAGGCGAGGTAGGCTTTGAGGTTGGATAAGGATAATAGTTGTGTACATTTATTCCTCTTGAAAATTGAGAGAGATTTTCGCTCTTTGCAAGAAGTCCACAGCTTGCCACATTGTTCATGATGATTGATTGCCAGTTTTTCAATCCCACATATCGCGAAGCTAGCTTAAAACCACTAGCATTTCTTAAGTTGTATAGTAGATATTTTTCATGCCTAACTTTGAGTTGATATTTTGAAATATAAAGTTTGATAGTGCTTTGGTTAGGATTTTGGCTAAGTGCTTATGCATTTGGACACATGGATACATGTTGCTCCACTTGTTAATTTTTCTTTGATAAAATGTTGACTGATTTTTATGTGTTTGGTTCAATTATGTTAGATCAAATTGTGTGCAATATTGATGGTTGATTTGTTGTCTAAGTATGGCTTCATAATATCTTTCTATTTTATTCTTGAATTATCTACGATAATTTTGATCCACAATAGTTCACACATCTTTTGGACCATTGCCCAAAATTTAGCTTCAGCTCTGCATTTGCTGATTATTGATTTATTGGTTACTTTTTTTTTACTTCTGTAAGTAATTAGATTCTCACCCAGGAAGGTGTAGCAATCACCAATAGAACTATCTACTAGGGATCCTACTTAGCATCTGTTTATTTTTTTAAGGTTAGTTTTTTATTTCTTTTGAATAAGATTTCCTTTCTTGGTTTTGTTTTTAGTATTGAAGAGTTGTTTATGTTCCTTATAAATGCATTTCTTTAAAATTATGTATAAATTGATTTAGAGCACTTAAAAACATGGACTATGTGGTCTTTTATGGGCAAGGAAAATAAGCTTTTTGATCAATCTTTGATACATCTCTTTGTTAATTTAAGGGTTATCGCTTATCTATCCAACTTTGTGGCAATAGAAAATCGGAACATCTCAGAGTTTGCATTCCATCGTATCTGTTCCATTTTGTAGATCCAAAATGTATTTTTGTTGAGAGATGAGTATCCCAGTTTTGAGTGGGTCACTTCAATTTCAAGAAAGTATTTGAGTCTTCTTAGTTGTTTTACTTCAAAATTTTTTTGATGGTTGATCTTTCACTTTTCATACTTTTTTTTTAAAGATTATCTTCTATTACATTCATGCCATTCACATACATTATGAGAACTAAAATTTTATTTTATTTTTATTTCATTATGAATAGAGTGTGGTCTTCGAGATTTGCTTAAGTACATTGTTTGCATAGCTATGGTGAACTTTCCAATCATGTTCTGTGGGTTTTTGTTTAGGCTTCTTCTAATCTCTATGTAGGAATGATGTTTTTACGTCTAGCTGTTGTATGAGCTATTTGATTGGTTGCTAGGGATAGAAGTATCCGGATGTTTTTTAGCTTTATGACTACTACAAAGGGTTCTCTATAATCAACTCTGTGGGCGTAAGTGTAACCTTTTACAATGAGTTTAGCTTTATATTTTTAGTGTGTCTTATTTGTATTGTATTTGATAGTGTATATGCACTTATATTCAAGGAATATCTTATTGGCGATCCTAATACCTCATAGTTTGATTTTCTTTTGTGTTTCTTATTTCTTTAATCTTTTTTCTTATTTTTTTTAATTTTTATTCTAGTTTTATTGTTTTGACCATCCTATTTGCATTATTTTTAATATTATATACCCCCTTATATCTAATTAATTTTCTCTTTTTGACAATTCTTCAGCTCCCAACTTTGATTCTTTTTAGGCTCTCATTTTTTAAATCATGTTTTTTGTTTGGAGGTCAACATTTATTATCACAATCATTAATATGTAATTAGTCTAAATAATTCTTAATTATTCCAACTAATATTTATTTAATCATTCTGAGTAAATAATGCAATATTATCTTCAATAGTAGTTAATGACTAACATGAATAATTAATCTAATTAATCATTTTATTAAGTATTAAATTTATAACTTAATTATTAATTACTAATTAACTAAGCCTACCTAATCTGATGAATTATCTTAATTAATATTCACGTGATTGCTTAATGAGACTTTAATTATCTTAATTAATTATTTCATTAGTTTAATGTAATATCTATTTTCAGATGGAATTATTACCTGTAGAAACCAACAACGCTGATATTCTTTACCCACAAATGCTATAATACAAAGAACAAAAGAAGAAGAAATAGCAGAGATAATATGGTATATTGATTTTGCTCTAATGCCATCTGTGGATACGTTATACCCATATATATATAGTAAGCTAAGAGGAAACAAAAGGAATATTTGCAGCAGAGGTAGTTATAAGATAAAGGGATGAGATGCAGGAGGTTGTTATGAGGCAATGGTAAGGATGAAAACAACGTGGTATAGGCTATCATCCCCACTCAAGTTAATGGTCTGTCAGTGAGAGCATCAACTTGTGTCGAAGCATCCAAAATCGGATGGTAGGCAATGGCTTCATCAAGATATATGCAAGCTGAGCTTGAGAGGGTATGTATTTGACAGTGATTATACCAGATTGAATACAATCTCGGAGAAACTGATAATCGATCTCGACATGTTTTGTCTGAAAATAGAAAATTGGTTTGTTAGCCAGAGATATAACCAAAGTATTGTCGCAGTAAAGCACAGTGGGAAAATCGATCTGCAGCTGAAATTCTTGGAGAAGACGATGAACCCATTTGGGCTCTGTTACAGTAGTGGTAAGAGAACGATATTCCGCTTTTATCGAAGAACGAGCAATAGTGGATTGTTTCTTGGCAGACCAAGATATTAAGGTGGTTCCCAAGAAAATGCAGTACCTTATCGTTGATTTTTGATTGGTAGCATTACCAGCCCAATCGTATTTGAAATAAGCTGAGAGATGAATAGGAGCTATGGTAATAGGAAGTCCAAGAGAAAGGGAGCCTTTAATGTAACAAAGAAGACGTTTTAGGTAATGAAAATGAATGTTAAGAGGATTATGCATGTGCTAGGAAGCTCTGTTAATGGCCAGGGAAATGTCAAGCCTGGTTGGAGTAAGGTATTGAAGAGAACCCACAAGTTGGTGATAGTGACTAGGATTAGCATAGGGTTCCATGGAGGGAGGAAGATGAGGAGCTTTTGTGGAGAGTGGTGTAGAAACAGGCTTACATTCAGACATTCCAGCCTTTGCAAGAATGGATAAGGCATAGGATGTTTGGGTAAGGCTAAGACCTGTAGAAGTGGTGGTGATGGTTAAGCTGAGGAAGTGGGATATAGGGCCAAGGTTTTTCAGGTTAAATTTCTATTGGAGTGTCTTGATTAGAGAATTAACAGCAGAGAGGTTATTACCAGTAAGCAAAATATCATCAACACAGATTAAAAAATACAGATGAATGTTATGGTGTTTATAAAGCATTAAGGATGGATCAGCTGTGCTTTGGGCAAAGTCGAGACTTTTAAGGTAAGTGGATAAGGTAGTAAACCATTGACGAGAGGATTGTTTAAGTCCATAGAGGGCTTTGTGAAGATGACAAACATGATGTGGAAAAGAAGAATTAACAAAGCCTTTGGGTTGGGTCATATAGACAGTTTTAGTGGGGGGACCATGGACAAAAGCATTGGAAACATCAAGTTGTTGGACTGACCAGGAATGAATAGCAACAATGGTAAGTAAAATGCGAATGGTTGTAGTTTTAGCAATAGGATTGAAAGTGACTATGTAATCTATAATTTGTTCCTGCTTGAAGCCTTGAGCAACAAGGCGAGCTTTGTAATAGGCTACACTACGATCAGCATGGAGTTTAAGTTTGTAAACCCATTTATTGCCAATGACATTTTTAGTAGGTTGGGGAGGAACCAATGTCCAGACATGCTGCAATCGAAGAGCAGCAAATTCTTCATCCATAGCATTTTGCCAATTAATGTCTTTAGCAGCAGCAAAATAAGAAGTTGGTTCAGTAGGAATAAGAGAATGAGAAAGGTTGAGGATGTGTTTAGGCTTTAAGATGCCAGTTTGTGATCTAGTGATAATGGAATGACGGATTGGTGGAGGGGAAGGTGGAAGAGTGGTAGGTGGGTTTGAGGAGACAGTTGGTAATAGGGTGAGAGAGGGGTTTGTAGGAGAGTAAGGAGAGGTAGACGTAGTTGGTGTTGTGGAAGATATATTGGGATTGGAGGAAGATGGGACTAAGGTAAGAGGTGGAGGGTAGGTTGTAGGTAGAGGAGGAGAGGAAGTTTGGTGGAGTTTACATGGAAAAGTATATTCATTAAACTTAATGTGTTGAGAGGCATAAACTTTGGAAGTGGAGGGAGAAAAACATTTATACCCTTTGGAAAGAGTAGCATAATATAAAGACACATTAGAATTTGGGGACAATTTATCAGTGGTGTAAGGTTTCAACCAAGGATAACAAGCACAACCAAATACTGTAAATGAGAATGAGGTGGTTTTGGTAGAGAAGTTCATATGGGGATTTATTGAAAGTGGTTGGGGAGGCATTCGGTTAATGAGATATGTGGCTGTGAGAAGCGTATCAACTCAGAGGAAATGAGACAAATTTGATTCAAAAAGAAGGGTGCATGTGGTTTCCAAGTGATGCTGATGCTTTCATTTAGTTATTTCATTTTGTTTCGGAGTATAAGGACATGTTGTTTGATGCAATATACCATATTGGTGTAACAAAGTTTGTAAGGTATGGTTAAGATATTCACCACTGTCATTTATACGAAGAAATTTTATAAAAATAAGTATTGGATAAAGAAAAAGATATATTTTTTTTACTTTTTCTTGAAGTAGAAGAAACACAAGAAAAAATGGAAAGAGGAATACATATGTTTTTGTTTGTTTTGGCTAATAGGGACATAGTAGAATGATGAGGATGTCCAAGTCAACTGTGCCAGATGATAGACAGTGTCAATGTAGTAAAAAAAGGCTTGAGAACTATGAGAAGAATTGCGTTTGACAATATAAAGTCCATTAGAACTCGGACCGAGTAGAGTCTTGTCCTAGATCAAATAACCATTAGGATAAATGATAATGTTGCAATTGTTATCAGTGGCTAAACGATTGACAGATAACAGATTATGGCAAAGTTTTGGAACGTGAAATATTTTGGACAATTTAAAATTTGAGAAAGGAATGGGAAAATTCTATTACAAAAGGCTGATATGGCTAAGTGATGATTGCTCCCAACAATTACATTATGTTGTCTATTATATGGTATGGGATTGGATATGCTAGATGCATCTTTGGTGAGGTGAGCTGTGGCACCTGAATTGAATATCCATCTTGGAGTATTTGCAGTTGATGTAGCCACAAAAGCATGTGATTTATAATTGAGATCGGCATGGTACCAATATTTGAAAGCAAAATGGCCTCTTTTATTACAAATTTGACATTGAATAGTAGAATTCTATGATCTGTTATTGCGAACAGTTGAATTCTATTTGATGCAGGAGAAGATGGTGAAGTTCTGATAAACCAGAACGTCCCCAAGAACGATATTTGTTTGCTGCAAGAGCTGTGTGAGTATCATGATTAGTATGCTGCGACACCTCATTAGCAATATTAATTTCTTTAGAGCAAAGTCAAGAGTAGAAGTCATCAAGATTAATTGGTTGCAATTGAGTTACAATTTTGAAAGATTGATGTATGTGGTAGGCCATTTAAGGTGTATAATATGATATCTTCAAGATCCAAAGGCATTCCAGCAGCTGCTATAGCATCTACTTTGGCTTTCATGTTTGAAAGGTAGGTAGTCATGGATTGATCCTTCATCGAGAGGTTATGTAATTCATTCTTGAGTTGTAATATGTGTGATTGATTGCATGATTGAAGCCTTTGATCTAATGTGGACTAAATTTCAGCAGTGGTTTCTAGATTTAAAGCATTTGGCAATAGTGATGATGAAATTGTTGAATAAAGAGTAGCCGAGAGATTCTGATATATAAGATTTTAGTTAATATTGAGGGTTTATTGCAATCGACTCATATGTTCGGACCTGATGTTTATTTGACTTTGTAATAGATCCGTGCAGATATCCTTCAAAGTCGTTTGCTCTAAAAATCTTGAGAATTTGAGCTCTCCAAGCTAGGTAATTATGAACTGTGAGCTGTGATGTAATAAAGTTCTTAATATTTGATATTAAGAACTTAAGTTGGGAAGGAATGATGATATCAGGTGACACCGATGTGGAAATATGTTCTATGGATTGGCTCAATTGCTCTGAATGACTGTTAGTATGCATTGGAAGAATTGTCGTTAGGCACAAGCTCTGATACCATGTAGAAACCAACAACACTGATATTCTTTACTTGCAAATGCTATAATACAAAGAACAAAATAAGAAGAAATAGCAGAGATAATATGGTTTATTGATATTGCTCTAATGCCATTCTTGGATACATTATACCCACATATATATAGTAAGCTTAGAGAAGACAAGGAATATTTGCAGCAGAGGTAGTTATAAGATAAAGGGATGAGATGCAGGAGGTTGTTATGAGGCAACGGTAAGGATGAAAACAATGTGGTATAGGCTATCTTTACCACAAGGCTGGATGAAGCATTTTATCATAAAAAAATTTGAAAGCTGAAATTTAGAGATATTTTTCTAAAATGCTTATCCAATCCCTTAATCAACAATTATCAGTGTTATAAAATTTTTATTAAACAACTAAAATTTTTATTACACTTTAGATACAAATTTTATTACGGTTTCACTATAAACAATCATCCACTTTACTCGAAAGCATATTATCATAATATACAGCACAAAAGAAGACGAGAATGTCAAACATAATCCTAAAAACTTATTCTGCTTTCTTTAACAACATAATCGAACAATGAATGTTTTACCAAAGTAGGCCAAAGATTGGGAGTCTCTAATAGCACATTGATCATTTGTACATGGTGATTCTATTGCATCTATTAACAATGATTTTCCTAGGTTTCTTGTCTAATATTATGCCATTTCTTCAAACATAAACAGTGCAGCCTATTTGATGGTTTTAGATTATTTTTTTCTTATGAAATTGATTTTCTTTCTAAGGAACAAATTTTGCGTCGATTATCCCTACATAAACACTGTCAGTTATTTAACTTAATTGATGTCACGATCCAGCCCAAAAGCTTGAAATACCAAGACGGGAACGAATAGTCGGACAGATAAAAATGAAATTTTGCTTAACATCTTCAATAGAAATAAAAAGTACATATTTTTCTAATTCATACAAGATTCATTATTAATCCAAATCACATTCAACAAATTTGTCCACACAAATAAAATATCCACCAAAAGAAGTCATAAAATACAATCTAAAATATAAACCAACATAATACCTACTTGAAGTCTCTCAAGAATACAATCTTCTTCTTCTATTATATGTTAAATACTTAAAAATATAAACAATTTTGATTGAATAAAATTTTCAGTGGATAAATTATGTGTTTACATTATAGAAAAAAAAAAGAATGCAGAAATAGTATGTATGATATGCCTTTTTATAAATATGAACTTTGAGTAAAATGCGATTCAACAATCTAACATATAAGAGGTAGATGCAAATAAATATTTCTTAGGAACTTTATTTTCTAATTTATCAATCATTTCAAGAGTCATCATCTAAAATCTTTTCCATAAGAATTTTTTTCATAACTCATCCAAAGGACAAGTAACAATTTTCATTTACCTTTTTTCGTATATTCGTCACCCATCATAAGGAACTCTACTTTCGATACATTCATAACATAATTTATAAAATAGTCATATTTGCTCAGTAAAATCGGTTAATTTTGTAATAACATAAATAAATAACACGATCTAACATTTAGGTTGTTTATTCAATATGGAGAAAAAGAGAAAACCAATCACAATTTGAAATACGAAGATCATTTATAATTATGCAGATACATGAAAAATAAGTAAATTTTACAATAAATTTAAACATAATTACAATTTTAGTGTGAAGATTCTTTTTATTCTTCTTTTTTTTTTTTCTTATGATTAGAAACATTAACTTGATCAATACTCATAACTATCTAAGTGTATATAATATTAAAATATAACTACATCTTTTATGATAGCATTTATAATTCTACTAGTTCATTGAGACATTAAATTTTCTAAATAATTTCTCATTGTTATTTAGATGATCGATATTTATCTAAAATATTTTAATTTATTTAATTCTTTTATCAATTATCATATTCATTTTATTCATTATTAATTTAAATTATGGATCTACTATTATGCATGTAACATAATCTTTTGTAAGAAGCTTTATCCATTTTATTCTTAATTTCCCAATTAATTATTTAAATTTATTCATTTTTCTTTTATTCTCATAAAATTTATACTTTTACATCCATAAGAAAAGTAGTTTTTATTATTATATATTAATTTGCATTTATTAAGCTAAATGTCAAGTAAATTTTTAAGATTATATTTTATATGTAAATATTTAATATTTAAATAATTGAATTTGATTTATACTATAGGAAAGGTGAAATTATGCTCTCTTTCTATTAATAAAATCAATGTTCTTACTAGTCTACATTGATTTTAATTTTAATTAAAATTTGTGAAAGTTAACATAAATTATGATTTCATAAATTCAATTATAAGTCTATATCATTATATTTCATTAAGTTTAAGATAAATTTTTCCCAAAATCAAACCTATAATTTCAATAAGTCAATTTCGTCACCTCTTGCTCCTTATAGTAAAATAAAATATATTTAAAATATATTAAAAATACAGATTTCATTATAAATTTATAGGATGAATCAAATAAAACATTTCCGATTAAATTCTTTGTTAAACTTATAACATCTATGACATCCTAAATCAAAATTGAAATAATACTAAAATCAGGTTTCACTTTATATATATATATATTATTCTTACCTCTCTTTCCTTCGGTTTGCCCCAAGACTTGTGCCTGCCACATGCACAACTTATTCTCCCTCCGTCATAAGAACTCCCTCCTTTCTCTGGTGCACGGAAGGTCTCTGGCTCGGTGTCGGCGCCTCACTGCTTGGGCATGCATGAGGCTTCCCCCTCTTCTTCTCTATCTCTTTCTCTCTCGTGTGCTTTTGGGAGTTCGGTTTCGGTAAATCGAAACCAAGGCCCCCCCTTTTTTTTTGGTTATTGCAATTGAAACTTAGCGTGAAGAGTGTACTTGCTTCTGTTGTTTTTTTGGTTGCAGCAGAATAGTCAAATCCTAATCTTTGTTGTTGAATCATGAAACGTGTTCTCTTGTGCTTTTCCTTTTTGATTTTTTTTTTTTTTGTGTTTTCTTTGGCTAGGTTGGTTCATACCATGCATCGTCCTTGTTGGTAGCATCTAGACCACCTACAGCTGGTGTGCTCAGTCGAGGGATTGGTTTAGAAGGTGTTTCTAGCATCTTAGCTGCTCTATGGGGAACAGGAGTTGGGTCTTCAACTCTCACTGAGAATGTGCACACTATTGCAGTGACGAAAATGGGCAGCCGTAGAGCTGTTGAGTTAGGTGCTATTATTCTAATTCTTATTTCTTTTGTTGGTAAGCGTTCTTGTGCCCCTCACATGGATACTGACTTTTTTTAGTCCACTGAATGAGAATGTTAATGAAGGCTTTTTTTTGTTTTTGTCAGATATAATACTCTTTTGAATGTAGTATACCTCTCTTTGTTCATAGGTAAAGTTGGCGGCTTTATAGCTTCAATTCCAATGGTCATGGTCGCTGCTCTTCTTTGTTTTATGTGGGCCATGCTTGCGGCTTTGGGCTTGTCGAACCTGCGCTACAGTGAGGCTGGGAGTTCAAGGAACAGTATCATTGTTGGGCTTTCATTATTCTTCTCTTTGTCAATACCTGCTTATTTCCAGCAATTTGGACTCGTTCCTAATGCCAACTCAGCCAAAAGCTACTTTCAGCCTTACATTGTTTCATCTCATGGGCCTTTCCACACTTCCTATGGTGGAGTAAGTTCTTAGCTTTATATAATATGAGCTTCATGATTCGATATGGTTTTGTTTCTCATCTTTGTTTTTATTGTAGAAGTTCTATTGAAAAATAGTTATTTTCATGTTTGATGAGGATGAACGAAACGTGAGTTGATGAGAATTGCTAAGCTTTTCACTATATATATCACTACGGTTATTCATCACAATCGTGCAAAGACGTGTGCAGGATTTGAGGGAAAAAACATGTTGGAGAGATAATGCAGATTCTCATTGAAAATATTTAGGTAATAATCTAAAGAAGTTTTCATTTCATGAACAGTTAATCCAATGTTAAAGAAACATTGTTTGATGTTACTATGCTAAAGAAACAAAATTGGGCAGAGAGTAGTGCTACAATCTTGCCCTAGGGGCCCCTACTTATAGTGAAGGGGCTTGACAATTACAAGCAAATAAAGTGATAATATACAAGAAGTTTTATCCCACTAGGTGGAGTCAGTTATATGAATTGTTTTTCTTCATTGTGTTCTATTAAGTATCATATTCTCATTTAATTCTAATAAAATAAAGCCATTTTTTATACTTCATAACCAAGGTCTCTTTCTACCTTTTTTTAATATATAATCCAAATTTAATACATCTACTCTCCTAATTGATTTATAGTGATTTATGTGATTAAACCATCTAAGATGACTCTCTAATCTTATATGTTCTGGAACCTTTTCAATATATTTGTTTCATTTTATCTCTTAAGTGTAAAGCTACTCATCTACCTGAGCATCCTCATCTTTATAACACTTAACTTAATTTTATACTTCTATTTTAGTGGCCAACATTTTGCATCATAAAGCATTACATCTCACCACCATCTTATAAAATTTTCCTTAATTCTAAGCATTTTTTTTTCAATCACATAAGCCATATGCATTCCTCCACTTCAACCATCCAACTCGAAGTTCTATTAATAACATCCCCATATATTTCACCATCACTTTGAACAATAGACCCGAGATATCCAAAATGTTCATTCTTTTTAATGACTTGATCACCCATTATTACAATCCTGTCACTAGTTCTTCTACACTAAAATTACACTATGTATTCAGTTTTAGATCTACTCAAATGAAAGCCTTTAGAATCTAAGGCTGACCTCTATAATTTTAGTTTTTCTTGAACTCCAATAAATCCTAATAAAAATATCATGATAAAGAGTGATTCTAATAAAAACATACAAATTGTAGATAAGAAAATAGACTTTTTAATTAACTGTCTTCAATATTGAATATAAATTCAAATGGGATGGCATCATCAACTTTGTTGGTGTGTGATTGACTCTCCTCTGGAGAGTTAAGTGGAAAAGTTACTCATCCAAAACATCTTGGAGATGTGCTGAAGCTCTCCATTATTTAGCATGAGTTTTCTAATGTTGGATGACCTCTTCAGTAAATAAAATAATGTTGTTCGTTCGAAGGACCTACTATAACTTCATCTAACATAATATGATTAACAACTAGAATTGGCAACAGTGCTGAAGGTAAAAATTGAAGTGGTTCTGCTAATAAGGATACTGAAACTTTGTTCTTTCTCATGCTTTTGTAGTGTTTTTTAAGGATTTGAGGCTTGAGCATGGATTCTTTTTAAAAGAATTAATAGACAAGTGTTTAAGGTAAATAGATACTTAAGCATAATCATCTTCATTTTATTCTTATAATATCTTAAGAGCATTTGTATATTTTTATTTTTAAAATCAATTTATGCTTTAATTTTATAACTTACATGTGTTCGATAAATGTAGTAGTATCAAAATATGCTTGCACATGTAAGGATATGAGATCTATAATTTTCCTATTTTGTGACCACGTCATAAGATGATTTTTTTAGATTTACATACCACTCAATTCTTATTATTTCTAACACCTAAAGTTGAATATTTACTTATCTAACACTTTTCTATGGTTAAAATGTGCATTTCACTTTTAAAAGTGAATGAAGTGATATTTTGATGTGATATTGAAGATTAGGGTTATATATGTAAAATTGAAGTTTAGGTGTTAGATATGTAAATACATAAGAATTGTGTGGTATGTATGTAAATCCCCTTTTTTTTTTAATACTAATGCTGAGAGAGTTGTGAGTAATTTCAGTCGCAGATAATAGTACATTTTGATTCCTGAACTATTACCAATAAGAAAATATTGCAAATTTTTTTGAATTCCTGTTCACAATTTCCGTCTGTATATCTATTTGGGGGTAAAATGCAAATGAAAATTTTGTCATGCCTTAAACAATTTTCATATGATTTTCCAAAAGTGACTGACAATTTTACAGCCGTATCCGATACAATTAAATAATTAGAAGTTCGTATAAGCAAATTATTTCATTAAAAAATAATTTAGCTACATGAGAGGCAACAATAGTGGTGGAACATAAAATAAAGCATTGCATTGTAAAAAACCTATTGACTAGCACTAGCATAGAATCACACATCCATAGGCAGTTCTACAAATAAGATTATACTAATGGGACTAATGGAACTCAAAGCTCTAGTATAACGCCATGTCATTGAAAATTCAGCTATCTTTCCCAGTTGTCCCTTCTCTTCAAAAAAAATATCATGTTGCACATAAATGACATATCTGCATATATGTTTTGAGAAATTTACATACACAACACAATTCTTATATATCTAATACTTAAAATTTGATAATTACAAATATAACACTTTTCTTATGCATGTAAAAGTGCATTTCACTTTAAAAAATTAAAGGGGATTCACATACATTCTTATGTATTTACATATCAATACTTAAACTTCAATACATATTTAACACTCCAATCTTCAATTTTTACATATTTAGATAAGTAAATATTTAACTTTAGATGTTAGATATATAATTGTATAAGAATTGTTTGGTATGTATGTAAATCTTTCAAAAATTAATGATGATGTAATTTTTGATATAATTTTAAAGATTTTAATGCTATTTACATAAATATGAAAGTTTAGGTGTTAGATGTGTAAATATATAAGAATTGTGCTATGTATGTAAATGCCCCATATGTATTATGCAAATAATGCAACTCTGATTTCCCACCTCCCGTTTTCTTTCAGGTAAACTATGTTCTGAACACACTTCTGTCATTAAACATGATAATCGCTTTTCTCATCGCTGTGATTCTGGACAACACCGTTCCTGGCAGCAGACATGAACGCGGAGTCTACGAGTGGTCTGAGACAGAAGCCGCAAGAAGAGAAACCTCTGCTCAAAGAGATTATGAGCTTCCCTTTAAAGCTGGGAGACTTTTCAGATGGGTAAAGTGGGTTGGCCTCTGACATCTATTCTCTTCATTCTCTAAATCTCTTGATATTTACAGATTTGCCCAAAAGACAGATTGTGGCAGCCGCAGTAATCACGGCATTCTTCCCTTCAGGTTCGGAAATCTGTTCATTAAAGTTGTAAGTTCCATGGAAATATTGCGTTTTGTTAAGTTGAAAGGGTCTGTTTTGAGTCATTATTTTCAGGTGATGAGAATGTTTTTATTTTTTATTATTATTTTTTTTTGTAAGTGGAGATCTTAGTTCTTGTTTACGTCCTGTAAGAACAATTTTGTTTTGTTGTATTTGCTTTTTTTTTTAAGTTTTTTTTTTTTTAATTTTGGATACATTACTTATTTGGGAGGGGTTTAGGTTCTATGGGATTTTGATTTTGTGTACAGTATTGTTGTATGTTTGGATTCCGGAAGGTGATATTTAGTTTTGCTTACTGTACTCTGTTCTAAATTTTGTTGGAGCATTTACATACATAGCACTTCTTATATATTTACATATCTAATACCTAAATTTTTATTATTACAATAAAAATAGCATTTTTCTTATTTTTTTTGAAGCTAAATTCATCTTTTGAAGCTTTTGAAGCATAGAAAAAGTGCTATGTTTGTAAATATCAAATTTTAGGTGTTAGATATGTAACATCATGATTTTTATATATGAGGAATTTATATACATAATCAAACAATACATGTATTTACATAACAAATATTTAAAGTGTTATATTTATATGATGTCTTTTAATGTATGAAAAGGTGTATTTTGCTTTTAAAAAATATATGTTGATAGTGATAATTTTGATGTGATATTAAAAATTTAAATGTTTTGTATTTGATGCGCAAATAAATGATAATCTATGATATGTATGTAAATTCTCTTTTTAATATGTACAGATGTTTGTTCTTTCGAATTCAAATTTAAAACTATTATTGCATGATCTATAATTATTTTGTTTTATTTTTTGCTTTTTTTTTTCCTTATCACCGTAACTTACAACTGCAGGAGAAATCTGTTGAAGTATGTTAATTGAGGTTTTGTGTTACAATCAAGATGTTAAGTTTAGGGTTATAATTGAGTCAAGCAGGGCATATCATGGGTCAGATTTGACCTGATTATACTATTAAGTTCAAATTTGGCACGTGCTTCAGCCAGGCTTTCACGCAAGGCATTTGTACTTGGCTTGTTTGTAATTATTTATGATCAAGCTAGGCTTATTTAAATTAAGTTTATTAGTATTAAAATGGTTACATAAATAAGCTAATAAATATATATTGAATAAAATTTCATATAAGTATAATATTAATAATGAAGTTTGTAAGCTTAAATGAATAAATTAATTTTGAATTATTATCTAATTAATTGATACAAATTAAATATGATAATGTTTAGGATTGATATATATATATATATATATATATATATATATATATATATATATATATATATATATATATATTAGTCTTATATTTAAATAAAGGAGATTTATATACATATTATATAATTTTTATTTATTTATTTAATATTTTTTATACTTAAAAATTATATTTTATTTTAAAAGTGAATGATATGATATTTTTTGATGTGATATTAAAGATTAGAGTGTTATATATATGTAAAAATTAAAATTTAGGTATTAGATATGTAAATATATGAGAATTGTGTGATATGTATGTAAATCTACATTTAAATAGTTGAAATAATTGGTCACCATTGTCTATTGGAAAGTTGAGGGGGATATCCACTGGCTTTTGACTCTCATATGAGTGCGCTCTGTGTGATTTGTCAATATATTTCTTTCATTAAATTATTTTTTTATGGACCTAATTATGACTTTATTGCATAACAATAATATTAATTGTGATAGTATTAATAATAATAGTAGTCATAATAATGAAAATAATAGTAATATTAGTGATAATATTGATGATAGTAGTGCTGATGATGATGATATTTTATGTAAAATATTGAGTTAGATTAGGCCTCGGAAATTGAAGTTTATTTATTTGTTCTTCAAGCTAGTTATTGTAGAAAAATAACTACTTATCTCATTATCATAAATAAAATTGCTTATTTGAAATAATGAGTTAAGAGGAAAAATAAAATAGAGTAAGTTGGCCATGTATTTAAGAAAGGATTTTTGTCCCTGAAGAAGTTCAAGATTGATCGATTTCAAAAGACAAGAAGACGTGGAATTCCAAGTTTATTGGGAAAGGCTAGCGAGTCTTATTGTCATTCTTTGGAAAACTTAAGAATATATTTGAGGTAACTGTAATTTTTTAAAAAGCTAATTGTAAAATTGTTGTGAAAAAAATAATTTTAAGAAAAAAAATTATTGTGTTATAAATATTGTTTTTTTGAAAAATTCAAAAATAGTTTCCTGACAATCATCACACTCTAATAGTTATGGTTCTTAAAACAGTTTTTTCATCACAAAATTTTTTAAAAATCAACTAAAAAATTGATAGTTAAATAAAGCTACTTTGCTTTCTAGTTGATTTTTGAAAAAACAAAGTAACTATAAAACTATCCCAAACACACTTTTAGATTTATGGGAGAGGCAAGCTCTCAATCTACTATGAAAAAGAAGGATAGAGTGGTTCTTAACTCAACTATGGATAATATCTTAATAGTATACATATAAAATTTATAATCATCAATTAATTATGAGAAATTAAATATATAATATTTAAATCTTAAAAAGATATATGAGATTGATATTTTATTTTAAAATTTAATATTTAGGTGTAGTTTAAAAAAAAAAATAAAGAAAATATTAGTTTTGCATATAATAAGAATTTGAATATTAAATATGCTATTATCCTAATTAAAATTTGAGGCCGTGAGTTTTAACGGCCCATAAGGCCGCCAAAAGATGCCCTCGAATATTCGTTCTCGACCCAGTGGCTTCTTTTATGCCCTGGCCATCTGTTTCTAGCCATATCTTCTTCCCCAATCCATTCTCCTCGCCCGAAAGACCTTCAACAAATCCATCGAAGATGACTGCCTATCTCGGAAAGTACAAAGGTATATCGACAGATCTGTTCTTCTATTATCTCCTTCTTATTTTTATTTTTTGTTTTGCGTTTTTAGTTTGGTTCTTGAATTGGATCTAGTTCTACGGATCGCAAAGTTTACATGTTTGTGCGTTTTCATTTGATTGGATTTTGAATTTTCTCGAGGAGAATTTATAAAATTTGTAACCTGAGTTTCTGATCCTTGATTTCAATTTTCATAAAACACTGAACTTCTTCGTGTCAAGTTTTTGGCTGGATCTTATGATATTTGTTGTAGAGGAGTGCGACTGGCAACATTCTGACGTTTGTTATCTGCTACTTGTGGAACAGTCGATGTTTTTTTTATTGAATTTCGAGTTTGTGTGGGTAAGATCTGCAAGATCTTGATCTTCAGAGTCAGATCATTGAAATTTTACATATTTGCTTGTTAGATAGATGTTAGATCTGGTAGACGCGTGTCCTGATCCTTCAGCCAGTAACCCGGGGGACTCTTGAGATTGCCGAGAATAAGAAAGAAGCCCTGTGCGAAAAAAGATTGATCAGAAGACCTAACTTATCTATAAGCGATGACCACTATTATTTAAGTTTTCTGAATAATCAAACCCCGAACATCTTTTACCCATCTGATTATCTTACCTATGAGCGATTGGAGACTCTCTTCAATAAGTACTGATTATAAATCTGCACTTCGATCAATTGATTCTATTGATCCCATCCGTCATTCCCCATCTAATAAACATCGCTTAAGGCCTCTACTTAAGGTAACAACACTATCATCCAACTCTTTGCTACTATTTGAAAAGATTCGACACTTAAGAACGGATCGCCTCCAAGGATCACCTAAAATAAGAACAAGACTTCAATCATCCATATCGCCTCTACAAAATCGCCTGAATCTCTCCTCTGAAAACCTACCACACCACCTAAAACTTCCACCCAAAGATAAGTTATTTGTTTTCAAAATCCTAAAGAAATCTATCAAAAGCAGAAGAAAATCATCCAATTAAATGGCCTCATCCATCCACTACAAAGTTATCATCCACTTCATTCAAATCCTACCCCTTACATCCGATAACCAGATCCGAGGACCGGATGAGATCGGGACTAAATTTTACGAACTTCAACAAGACTATCTGCAAAGAAGCATCAACCAACCTGAAAGTCAACTTCACCCGACGCCGAACCGGATCTTCTCGCCAACGAACCTGCACGGAGATGACTTTAAGATCTACGGTTCGACACGACATCGCAGATACCAAAGATACTCAAGAAAGGATCTTAACTGGCCAATAACACCGTGTGAATATGCTTCATTCACAAAGAATCATACCAACGACGCTTCCAAGAAGGGATGCAAAGACATCCACTGACTATTATATGCTCAATCCACGATTGCGATGATGAGACGCCTCCTAACCTAATCCTCCGAGATACAAGATGTCGCTCAAATATATCCATCATCGCACCATGGAGGTCGACCTATCACCGAATAACGGTGTATATTGCTCCACACCTGATGCTCTCCATCCACGACTTCATGAACCATGTCATTGACACCTATGGGGGGGAGGAGAATCAAAGTGAAGCATAGTAGCAGGCTTAACAAATACCAGCCACACTGGTTTCTGTTATAACATATCGGGAGTAGCCGACTACCTGGCATCCCACGGCATCTCAGCATTACCTGGACGTCGCCACTCAATCACTAAACTTCAAGGCCGTTCGTGGAATCTAAAACCATCGGAAGCTCCCGTACTTCAGGTACCTCAAACTCTGCAAACACATCAACGGATAGATGGCTCTATCCGACTCTCTTTTTCCGCTTACACTCCACATACTCCTCAAACCATCACTGATACGCCATCCACCGATGATGATGAGTACGCACTAATGGCCTACTCTGACGGCCCCGTCAGGACTCGACACCAACTCAGGGGCGATGATGACTCGACTTTTCCTCTTCCTTTACCTTAACAAGCTGTCTTGAAGCTCTTTTACTAAGGTCGTGGGGAAATACTTATCCACAACTGAACCCTCATCAATCGAACGACACCTTCGACTCCACCACCAAATGACTCATGCTTCACCATGAATGACCAGCTGGCTGAGTTGGATTATCCTAAACTAAAACGGATAGCCGATAAAGCGGGAACCCACCATGATCGCTTCATCCTCATACCTTCCACCAAATGAACGGTAATGGGTCCAGAATGTACCCACCATCTACATCCCAATTTCACGGCTATACACCACCCCCTTCATACTATCATAATTACAAACCCAGACATTCTGATTTCAAACGATCATACCATCAGAATATATGGAATCTATCATCTGCCTTTAACAACCAAGGAGTACTCTTGTACTACCAGAAGATTTCTCCCTATATGACGATGTTATTTCAAGATGGGAATCGATTATGTTGAACCTAGTCAACGATAAACAATTCACAGCTAACAAATCAAAGGTACTGTTTATTGAAAATCTGCTTGGAGAAGATGAGAAAAAGATCTGGATACAGTGGCGAATGGCCTGCGAAAATGAGTACGAAACACTAGTCAACATCGCAGACGACCCGCAAAATGTTCTATCACAGATCCGAAGAATAATCTTGTTGGAAGACCCATATCAAGGCTCAACTGAAGAACATAATAGAGCATATTATGACCTAGAACGGTTATCATGTGACCAAATCAAAAACATGTTCAACTACATGAACGATTATAAGACGTTGACTCGGGGCGAATGTACATCAATTCAACTCTCGACAATTCTTTCAAAAATGCCACAGGAGGAAATCAAAGATTCAAAATACCGGGATGCTCAATCGGATTTCCAAGGATCGTTTACGTGTCAATACCCGATCTATGCAAAGCGGCAAATCAACAAGGTATCAAAGACTTATCCATTTGTAGAAAAATACCAATTTCAGGGTATTACAATAACTCAAGAAAGTAAGGATTACGAAAATCCAAAACTACAAAGGCCGCGACACGCACATCGGGATCATCAAAAAAAAACAAGACACGCCGGAAATGTAGATGCTACATCTGTGGAGCGAGGGATATTTCAGAATGCAAAAGCAAGCGGGCAACATGTGCGGCCATACTCAAAGACCGGAAAGAATACAATGTTCTCTCGATGACCTAAACGAAGAACCTTCTGATAAACGTAAAAGAGATTAAAGGAAAAGAGAGAATGATTTTTAATTATCGTTCCCTTAATGATAATACATATAAAGATCAGTACTACCAGACATTAATACTCTTTTAAAGAAGATAGGAAATAGCCGGATCTATTCAAAATTTGACCTTAAAAGTGGATTTCATCAAGTGGCCATGCACTGCATTCCTGAATGAATGTCTTTATCGATCCATCAGGACTTTATGAATGACTAGTTATCATTGCATAAAGAATGCACCGAACATTTGAAAAATGGATAACTTTTAAAGATTCGACTTTTAATTGTTTATATTGATGACATTTTAATTTTCGCTTCAAACAAAGCACAAAAAACATCTCAAGAATTCGCAAATAGTCAAAATGAAGGATTGGTCCTCTCGCCATCAAAATGAAGGTAAAGCGGATAGACTTTTAGCTATCATTGACAATAAGAAGATCAAATTACAGCCACATATTATCAAAAGGATTGCAGAATTCTCGATAACTTAAAGAAAAGCAAGGGCTCGATCATAGTTAGGAATTCTAAATTATGCGATCTTATATTCTAAAGGTCCACTATACCAAAAGACTTGCCACACGGGGATAAGCATCAAGGAGCATGGCAATTAATAAGGAAAATAAAATCCATTGTCCAAAAGTGCACCTAGAAATCCCACAGAAAATGCATACATCATATTAAACAGATGGTTGTATGGAAGGATGGGGGCGCGTCTGAAAAAAAAAAGAAGAAGCAAAGAACACCGAAAAGATCGTTACTACTGGCGAAAAATTTCCACCATCAAATCAACAATAGATGCAGAAATCCATGCATGCATGGAAACATTAAGCGCCCTAAAGATACATTATTTGGACAAAAAGGAAATTACTCTCAGAGCCAATCCGTCAATAATCTCATTTTATAACAAAACAACCCCAAATCCAGAATTCGGATGGCTGCTTCGATTATATCAGTGGCTTGGGAATCATAGTCAACTTTGAACACATAGACGGGAAGAATAATATTCTTGCCGATAACCTTTCACGATTAACGTTTGTTCTCTGTGCATGCACAATCAAGGAAGAAATAATTCAATCAATCTTTCCAGGATGGACGGAATCTGAGGCAACAGACGAAGGGATAACGGAAAAAGACCTATGGGGGATGGCACAAAAATTTGCCCAGCTACAAAACCCATATGGATTCAAAAGCCCAAAATCGAAGGAATATGTAATGAAGATTACGACATCAACCAGGAAACGTTACGAAGCCTTGAGAGATACAGAAATTCAAGACGCCCAAAGCCCATCTGGAAAAAGGCCACAACATCCAGGCCCACCTCATTTCAAAAGAATGACGTTCACAAAGAACTGTTATGGGAAACATTCAACCATCCCATTAACTTGGACGCACTAGACCACCTCAAAGGAACTTAAATGAATTACATGTTTATTTTTACTTACTTTTGCTGAGATAATTTTTATTTTTACTGAGATAATTTTTACTTTTACTTTTACTAAGATATATTTTACTTACAAACAAGGTTAAAATGGTACCATGATCATGGGGATAAATTTTGAATCCCCCTAATCTACTGCATGGACATGAACACCAAGGACGGAATACAAATGCTACTAGGATGTAACTTCTTACGAAATCTAAACGGCGGAGTAAGAATAGAAGGAATGTCGTCACATTCTACAAAGAAATTACACCAGTAACTAGCAGTAATTTCCGCCAAACAAATCCACTGAAATCGATTACGACTTCTACACATCATTACAACCAGAATGGATACATCAAACCATTGAGGAAAATCCTTTCACAAGAAAATTCAGAACAATCATCTAAAGGCTGAAAACTAATGGGTATATTGGAGATGACCCGTTAAAATACTGGGCCAAAATCAGGTACTTTGTAAGATAGAAATAATCAACCCTGATTTATCTATTCAGGACGAGCCATTGAAGCACGTTACGCCACTAATGCAAGAACAATTTAAGAAACACATTGACTCACGGCTCAAAGTAATAAGGCAAAGCCTCCAGCACTAAGCAATGATTCGACTCATCCATAAAACGGAAAAGAGATTAAAGGGAAAAGAGAGAATGGTTTTAATTATCATTCCTTAATGATAATACATATAAAGATCAGTACTCACTACCAGACATTAATACTCTTCTAAAGAAGATAGGAAATAGCCGGATCTATTCAAAACTTGACCTTAAAAGTGGATTTCATCGAGTGGCCATGCACCCAGATTCCATTGAATGGACGGCCTTTATCAGTCCATCAGAACTTTATGAATGGCTAGTTATGTCATTCGGACTAAAGAATGCACCATCAATATTTCAGAGAAAAATGGATAACTGTTTTAAAGACTGTTCTGACTTTTTAATTGTTTATATTGATATCATTCTAATTTTCAACTCGAGAGCACAAAAAACATCTCAAGAATTCAGTAAATAGTCAAAAGCGAAGGATTGGTCCTCTAAATCAAAATGAAGATAGCAGATAGACTTTTTATTTAATGACAAGAAGATCAAATTACAGCCACATATTATCAAAAGGATTGCAGAATTCCCAAATAACAAACTTAAGGAAAAGCAAGGGCTCAGATCATGGTTAGAAATTCTAAATTATGCCAGATCTTATATTCCTAACCTCGGCACCTTATTAGGTCCATTATACCAAAAGATTTCGCCACACGGGGATAAGCGCATCAAGGAGCATGACTGACAATTAATAAGGAAAATAAAATCCATTGTCCAAATGCTACCCGACCTAGAAATCCCACCAGAAAATGTATACATCATATTAGAAACAGATGGTTGTATGGAAGGATGGGGAGGCGTCTACAAATGGAAAAACAAGAAGGGCGACCCAAAGAACACCGAAAAGATCGTGCCTACACAAGCGAAAAATTTTTCACCATCAAATCAACAATAGATGCAGAAATCCATGCATGCATGGAAACATTAAGCGCCCTAAAGATACATTATTTGGACAAAAAGGAAATTACTCTCAGAACCGACTGCCAAGCAATAATCTTATTTTATAACAAAACAGCCCAAAACAATCATCCATGGATATCGCCTTCTGATTATATCGGCTTGGGAATCACATAACTTTGAACACATAGGCGGAAGAATAATATTCTTCGATACCTTTCACGATTAACGTTTGTTCTCTCTGTGCATGCACAATCAGGAAGAAATAATTCAATCAATCTTTCCGGATGGGCAATGCAGCAGAGAAGGGATAACTAAAAGACCTATGGGGATGGCACAAAAATTTGCCCAACTAAAACCCATATGGATTCAAAACCCCAAAACCGAAGGAATATGTAATGAAGATTACGACATCAACCAGGAAACGTTACAAGAAGCCTTCGAGAGATATACAGAAATTCAAGACGGCCCAAAGCCCATCTGGAAAAAGGCCACAACATCCAGGCCCACCTCATTTCAAAAGAATGACGTTCACAAAGAACTGTTATGGGAAACATTCAACCATCCCATTAACTTGGGCCTGACCACCTCAAAGGAACTTAAATGAATTACATGTTTATTTTACTTACTTTTCTTTGAGATAATTTTATTTTACTAAAGTAATTTTTACTTTTACTTTTCTAAGATATATTTTTACTTTTAATATGAGAAGCATTAAGCATTTCATGTTTTATCTTAATTCTTCTTCCTCTCTGAGGTTCAGGAGATTGTGGATCGTTGTGTATAGATGTCAATAATGCGTTAATGGAGCAAAATAATCTGGATTTTGAGTGATCTACTAATACTTTTTTATTTCTTTAAGTTCCTTTTGTAATTCATTTTGTAAAATTTGTCTAGCTTCTGGATTAATAATATTTAAATATGTTCTAACTATATCTACTCTTATTAGATCGAAGGTGATTAATTCTGGTGCTTGCCTAAGAATAGTTGCTATGGTGATTGGGAGTGCTTGTAGCATTTTTAAATAATTTGATATTCTAGCGGATATATTTTTTTGGCACGATAACTTGTTTTTTGAATATTTTATATGAGGATGTGATGATTGTGCTTTCATTTTAATAATCACTATTCTAATTTCGGTTATATGATATAATAATTGATATATTACTTTGCGTAGTATTACTATAAATCCTAAATTATAAATATATCCTACATATATATTCTTATTCGTTTTGATATATGATATAATAATAATTATATTATTTTTAGGTGCTAGTGCAATTCCTAAATTATAAATTTATCCTATTCTTAACAGAGGAGTTCTAATGGCTACGAAATATATATCAGAGGATTTTTACAAAATATTTTTACATAATCCTAATATCATATTGTATATTATGCAATATAATATGAGATGAGATGAATTATTCTGCCTTTTGGGTAGATATGATCAACTAATTCTTCACGCTATCCGTAAATATAAGCGTCATCCTTTGCAACTTAATTCATTCTGATTCAATGATTAAATTCGAGAATAACATATCTGAAAATTTCTTATTCTTTGATTTGACACATAGATGGCAAAATCTAGATGGCGGATTCTGACATACCTTCATCATTTCATCCGCGCAAGGAGTCCAGTCATAGAGGTTATTAGCAGAATTCATGTAGCTATAAACTTTATAAGAGTTTGGCTATATATATTTGCGTAGGAGACAACATTAATTTCCATGAGATAATTAATCATATCTCCCTTAGGGAGAATAATATAACTACTTTCATAATGAAACAAACATATTATTAGGAAAATAAACTATACTTACAAACTCTTAGAAGCTCACCGAAAGCACACTTGAAAGTAAAAATGGAATAGCAAATTTCGATATATCTAATCTGGTGACAGACTATTTATAAGAAAAACAAACTTAAGGAAATAAAATTAGGTGAAAATCATCCGAAACATAATTACATAATGTCAATACCATAAAATAAAAAAAAGCAAGATTCCTTCTAAAATTTGCTAATGTGGCATGGGTCCCACTATTTAGTTTTCTCTTCTTTATGTGAGGGAGGAATAAGTGGCGTTCACCTTTTATTGACTTTTGCTCTTGTTGCTGTTGTAGAATTTCTTTATCTGGTTGCTGCTTCTTCTAAGGCGTAGTAATAATTAATACTTTCCGATAGATATTAACTGTAAGGCGGTAGATCTTTTGCTTTCATTCCATCTTGTTTATTCTTTTAGCATTTTCTTAATTATTAGTCCTTGAGCCGTTATTTTTATAGATCTCTACGAGATGAATCGACTTTGATAAGGGGGAAATCGGTGAAAGATGGTGCATCTCTTGTTGAAGTGTATGCAAGTTAAAGTCGGATGTGTGCAAATAAATTCGTCTTTGTTGTGATAGAATTGAAATTGATAAACTTTTCCTTTAATTAATCTGCTGTAGAGGAAAATCATTATATTTCTATCTTGATAAGGTAAATCTGTCATCTTGGCGATAAAATCCATCTTTGGATTTGTCGATATAATCTATGGTGAAGAAAGGCTCTTTTCATTTCTATTATGGGATGATGATCTTCATCTTGCTTTCGGCGTTAAAACACAGTCGTATAATTTCTACATATGTTTCTTTGTATCAATTAAATCTTAAATATGGTTTTTATTTGATAAGAAAAGTGATGGATGACATCGTTATTATCAAATAAGTATCATAGATCCAGTAATTCGAGTGTTGAAGAGATGAAATTTGCTTTTGAGATGAGAGTCTACGATAATTAATTTTGATATAAAGCCATAATCTAACAAGTTTTTAATAGTCCATTGATGAAAGGATTTAACATATGCTAAATGGAGAGAAAGGGTAATTATTTGAAAAGGACAAGGATTAGAGCAAAAATGACAAGGACAAGGATTATGAAGCTCTAATGTTTGATAAGAATATGAGATTCCTGTAGGTTTATTTAGTTCATAGTCTGATCTGATTCTTTCTTGACGATCGCGTCGTGATCGGGAGGTGGAGATGTGTTTGTCAATCTAGTAGTCACCACCACGCCGTAACTCGAGTTATTTGTTTGAATAAAGACGCGTTTCTTAATGGCTAAATAATTTTAGTCGAGTAATTTGGCATCCAGCGTAAAATTTAATCTAGTATAAATTCTCTATTAGGGGCAGAATGAACTAGAATTTTGGGTAATATATATTTTTCAGTAAGATTTAGTGTTTTCATAATAATGAAAATTGAATTTATTATTCAGACATTTATCGGATAATGTATGAGTTCCTACAAGGTGTGTGGTAGTATTGGTAGGGTGAAAATCTATGAATAGTGGTGGTAATAGATTCTTTGTTATTACTGAGGTTGTACTTCCACTATCTATTAATGCTTGAACGATGATTTCAGATTTATCTTCAAAAGTAATTTTTGTCATTACAGCTAGTAATGAGGTTGGATATGTTTTAGCTACCATTGTATTTGATTGGGTTTGAGCTAAATCAATTTTATTAATGTCATGTGTCTTGGGATCACTAATAGTATCATTAATAGTATTAGAGCTAGATGATTCGATGATCTTTGTAGAAGTGCTTTTTTTTCTTTTATAGCTAATTTTAATTTTTTGTAGTTGATGATTTGATCCTTTTTATACTTTTGCATGAATTCCTGATGTTGAGTTTTGCGGATTTTATCCCTTTCTTCAAGCTTTTCTAATCTAAAGAGTATCTTATCCATACCTAGGTGGATTTTTTTATTTCCAAATTATTTTTTCTAAACTATTTGCTATGTGAATAGTTTCCTTAGATTTAATCACGATGATTTTGATTATGATATTTTTGTAAACATAAAGACATATTTCAATAAGACATAGTTGACATCTATACCTATGATGTTTATCTGTGTAATAGTTGCAATGGATACATTCTTTAGTCATATTACCTTTTCCTAATTCAAAGAGATGTTCACAGCTACGCATTACTGTTGTAATTTTCATCTTTCTACAGCGCTAATTAATCCATTCATAGCATCATCTGATGTTTGTGATTCATTATCTGATTCCTCATCTGTTATACTATATATTGTATCTTTGGATTCATTTGAGGATATACTAACTACATCATCTTCTAATCCTTGGATTAATAAGTTTCTATTTTTATTATAACTGCATTTATTACATTGATTTGCTAAATGATCAGGGGATCCACAAATATAACAATGATATTTTCTTGTACTCGGTCATTTGACATTTCTATCTTTCCTATATACCGTTTTTCTTGATTTTCTTAAAATTTTCCTTTTTCTACCTACCAGAAATGCCTGAAAGCATTAAAGCATAAACCTTTTAAAACAATAAAAAGAACAAAAAAATTAGACATGATAGAATGCCAAAATAAAATTAGACTAGCTTATGGTTTAAATAATAATGACATTCACGGACTTTCATATGTTTATCAAACAGTAGATATACATAATCCTTGTCCTTGTAATTTTTGTACCTCAAAATTTCAAATAGTTACTCTTTTCCTCCACTTAGCTTATTTGAAAAACTTCCAACAATGGAATGTCAAAAATCTCTTGGATGATGGTTTTCTATCAAAAGTAATTATCAGCCGAGACTCTTATTCATACTTCTATCAATTGGATTATGGTTTTCTTACAGATTTCTTATCCCGAGCGATGAAATATCTCAAAAAAGATTTAAAATCTAGATTTTAACATAATTCGATGATTCGAGGTATCACCTTTAGAATCTGAGAATTTATCTTCGGATAATTCAGTAGTTAGAAGTAAGAAAATAACATTTATTTTATTATGCAGGTACAACATTGTCATGGATCCGAATCCACATAAGCCATCCTCATCACAGAAAAACCCTTCCACACCCCACTTTCTTTCCTCCTCCGCCAAACCTGTATATTTTGGACATCTTTCCTTAGCCAGCCAATCTCCAAATCCATCCAAAATCCAAACCATTAAGTCATACCCAACAAACCCTACTTGAGAATCTACGGTATCTTAGTTCCACCAATGATAACACTTTAAATTACCCTCTTCAAGATGAATGACTTAGATCAAAAAAATTCAAAAATTAGAAAAGAATTAGAAAAAAGCGACGAAATAAGGAGCTTTTACGAAAAAAAAGAATTTGCTAAAATAATTTTAGATATTAGGATAATTTAGAAAAACAGTTCCAGTATATATATTTACCAAATATCCCTATAGAAATAAAAAGTAAACTTTTTCAAACCGTAAAAAACACAAAACAAAATGATATGATCGAATGTCAAGAAAGAATCAGATCAGAATATGAACAAAATAAACCTACTCTAGGAATCTCATATTCCTATCAAACATGATCTTATAATCCTTTGTCGCTGTCGTTTTTGTCTAATTCTTTTAAATAATTACCCTTTCTCTCCATTTAGCGTATGTTAAATCCATTGATTATTAAAATTTGTTAAATTATGACTTTATATCAAAATTAATTGTCAGTAGAGACTCATATCGAAGAGCAAATTTTATCTCTTCAACACTCAGAATTACAAAGGATCTTATGGTACTTATTTGATGATAACGGCGTTCCATCACTTTGCTTATCAAATCGATTGGCGTATTTTGAAGATTTAATGGATCTGACAAAACATGTCGTAAAAAATTATATCTGACTCGGGTTTTTTAATGAGGCGAGCAAAAGATGAAGATCATCATCCATGCGTAAATCAGAAGCGGTCTTCTTCAATAAATTATATCGTTGCAAATCTCCGGTGGATTTTATCGCCCAAGATGGCATACGCATTTAACTTATCAAGACAGAAATATGATGATTTTTCTCCACAACAGATTAATTAAAGGAAAAGTTTATCAATTTCAATTCTACTTGTCAAGCCAAGCATCTATTTACATCCAGGGCTTTAATTTGGCATACCGGTCGGAGATTACTGGACCATCTTTCGCCGATTTCCCCTTGTCAAAGTCGGGCTTCATCTGTAGCATCTATAGAAAATAATTGGTTCGAAGGACTTGATGATGAAGAATTAGAAAATATGCTAAACAGAATAAACAGTATGGAATGGTAGGTTTGCAAGTATCTACCAGCTTCTACAGCAAGCTAATATCTATCAGGAAAGTATTAATTATTACTTCGCCTTAGTAGCAGTTCTTACTTCCTTAGTAGCAAGTAAGCAGCAGCGGTTGTAATAAAGAAATCCACTCTGGCAATGACAGCAGCAAAAAAAAGTCAATAAAAAGGGCTAGGTGGACCCCGCCACATATTCCTCCCTGACATAAAGAAGAGAAAAACTAAAGAGTGGGACCCATGCCACATTAGCAAATTTTAGCTAGAAGGAATCTTGCAGTTTTTTTATTTTATGGTATTGGCATTATGTAATTATTGTAACTGGTTTCTGGTTTTCTGCCCTTAGTTTTATTTCCTTAAGTCGGTTTATTTTTCTTATAAATAGAGTCTGTCAGTCTGTATTAGAGATATCGAAATTTGCTATTCCATTTCTACTTTCAAGTGTGCTTTCAGTGAGCTTCTAAGAGTTTGTAAGTATAGTTTATTTTCCTAATAATATGTTTTCAGTTTATTTCATTATGTCGATGTGTGAGTAGTTATATTTTTCTCTCTAAGGGGGAGATATGATTAATTATCTCATGGGAAATTAATGTTGTCTCTCTGCTGATATAGGTTATATATTGACTCTTATAAGTTTATATATGATTCATGAATTCTATTTAATACATATTTGGACTCACTTTGGGATGAAATGATGAAGGTATCTTTGTAAGTCCCTTTTCGACTGTGTGGCGTTTAGAGTACATTTTGTGTGTCATCAAATCTGAGTAGTAAGAAAATTTTGTGTATGTTATTACGAATTTAATCGTGTTTTACGTTGGCTGTATAAATGAATTAAGTTTAGGATGATCTTTATATTTCACGGGATAGAACGTGACACATGAAGAATTAGTTGATAAATATTACCAAAGGCGAAAATTCATCTCATATTATATTGCATATATAAATGATATTTGGATTATATAAAAATATTTCGTAAAAATCCTCTGATATATATTTCGTAGCCATTAGAACTCATCTATTAAGAATAGGATAAATTTATAATTTAGGAATTGCACTAGCATCTAAAAATAATATAATTATTATTATATCATATATCTGAAACGAAGAATAGTTATGGTTATAGGATATATTTATGATTTAGGATTTATAGTAACACTACGTAGTAATATATCCATTATTATATCATATAACTGAAATTAGGAATAGTTACAGTGATTATTAAAATGGCAGAAAGTAATAGTCATCAGCATCCTCATATAAAATATTTAAAAATTATAGATTAAAATATATCTCTAGGAATAGTTATCAAATTATTTAAAATAAGTACAAGCTCAAAGAACTATTCTTGGCAAAACCAGAATTAATCACCTTCGATCTAATAAGAGTAGATATAGTTACAACACAATTAAATATTATTAATCCAGAAGCTAGATAAATTTTACAAAATGAATTACAAAAGGAACTTAAAGAAATAAAGAGTACATTAGGTAGATGGATGGATATCAAAATTCAGCGATCTGATTTTTTTCCATTAATGTAGATTATTAGACATTTATCACATACCTATCAACTCTCCGAGCACTTGTGAGAAGGGAAGAAGAATTAGCATAAAACATGAGCTGTTTAATGGGTAGCTCTCATGTTATGGTAAAAGTAAAAATATATCTTAGTAAAAGTAAAAGTAAAAATTACCTCAGTAAAAATAAAAATTATCTCAGCAAAAGTAAGTAAAAATAAACATGTATATGAGTAACAGTAAAAGAATAAATTACCTCAGTAAAAATAAAATTTACCGCGGTAAAAGTAAAATCAGTAAAATTGAGAAGCTAATTACTCATATGACGGTAGCTAAGTCGACAAAAGAAACCCCCAGTAATGGTATTAGGCGTTAAGATGAATCCACGAGGACAAAATTAAAAATAATAAAATCTATGCAAGTAATGGTATGGGAAGCGTTCGATTCTAGAAGCTGTATCTATCTTGTAGATACACCGAACCCATAATGGTATCAGAGCGTTAAGATGAATCTTGAGGACAAAATTAAAAATAATAAAATCTCTGCTACCCGTAATGGTATCAGAACATTCGATCTTAGGAACTGTATTAGAATTACTGCCTCAGATCCCGTAATGGTATCAGAGCATTAATATGAATCCTGAGGATAAAATTATTACTACAAACCAAAATTAGAAATGGAACTTGTAGAATTCTGTTTGAATTTCATCTCTTAGGAACCTTTAATCTCCAGTAAAAACAATGGAACCTACATATAAAATAGAATGGTTAAATTTAGAATTAGGCCCAAAAAATAAAAATCTAATTACTATAGAAAAACACAAATTCATTTGTCTCTTTCCCAAAGACTTTAATCATGAACTCCATAGTGAAAATAAAATATTAAATAGCCTTATTGATTTACACATAGCACTCGTTGAATCATTAAAAATCCATCAGAAAAAAGTTTATAGAATTTTAGAAAAATCTACAAAAGTATTAAGTGATTTAAAAATTTTAATCCCTAAAGAAAATTTAGATTATATTAAAGATCAAAATACTGAAATATTAAAAAAGGTTAAAGAACCACAAAATGTTGTAGAAAAGGCAAATGGGAAATTAAGAGAAGTTGAAGCCCTACTAGTAGAAATCAAGAAAATCCTTTTAGCATGAGTAAATTTGAAGAACTACAGATATATAAAGAAGCTTTACAAGAAGCTAGAAAATACCATGATAATTTCATAGGATTAACAAATTATATAGGAATTCAGGGAAGTGATCAAACTTATATTATGCGATATAATATGAGATGAGATTTAATTGCTCTTTTGGGTAGATATGATCAATAAATCATAGTTCTCTCTATCCCGTAAATATAAAGATCATCCTAAACTTAATTCATTTATATAGTTAACAAGAATACGACAGTAATAACATACACCGGAGATTTCCCATAACACGCAGATTGATAATACATACCCTGGAAGCCACAAAAAAAGGACTTAGATACCTTCATCTAAATCATTCGCACAAGAGTCCAAATATAGAGTTATTAAAGTAATTCACGACTGCTAAGATATAAACTTTATAAGCGTTAAGATATACCTATATTCATAGGGAGACAACATTAATTCCCCATGAGACAATTAATCATATCTCTCCCGTGGGGAGAACAAATATAACTACTCACACATCGGCATAATGAAACAAACTTGCATATTATTAGGAAAATAAACTAACTTACAGAAATCCTTAAGCTCACGGAAGCACACTTAAAATTGATGGAATATCTATATTCGATATATATTTTACAGACTGACTGCCATGCTATTTATAGGAAGACAAATCGACTTACGAAAACAGAAACCAAATATAAAAATGACATAAACCGGTATAAGATTCCTTCTGGCTAGGAATTGCTGATGTGGAGTGTGTCTCACATTTTTAAGTGATGAAATGGCGGGGCCCACCTTCTTCTTGATGCTTCTGAAAGAATAAGTGGGGTCCACTTGCTCATTTGTGGTGGAATATAATATTCTTTCAAGCTTATTCGTGCTAATGAAGTAAATAGGAAAAGGAGAAATAGAATTACAAGATCACATAGCAAAGAAAGTTTTAGAATTTTCTGATAAATTAAGATCAAAAGAATTACAGAAATTCTGGATTATTAAATTATGCTAGCTTATATTAAGGATTTAGGAAAAACAATTAAATCCTTATACAAGAAAACATCATCAACAGGTCAGAAATATTTCAATATAGAAGATGTAAAAATTATCCAAAAGGTAAAAGAGCAAGTTAGACATCTTCCAAAGTTAACACTTCCACTAGAAATAGATTACAAAATAGTTATTGTAGATGCCTCACAAGATGGTTGGGGAGCAGAATTAAAAGTTAAGCCTTTTAAGGAAGCATTTCAAAATACAGAAAAATTATGCAGATATGCTTCAGGTAATTTTAGACAACTTCCAGCATCCATGACATCATTAGATTATGAAATATTAGGAGTCATCAATGCATTACATGCATTTAAATTATTTCTACAAAAGGACTTTCTAGCATGACATGAAAGTATAGTGCATTTTTATAAAAATAAAAATGAAAAGAAAATATATAGTAAGAGATGGGTAAATTTTATAACTACTATCAAACATTAGACCTTGAAAATTCTTGCTACATTAATCCACGTCCATTTCGGATCATTACACTTTCTCTTCATTTAGCGCATGTAAAATCATTTCATCAATGATATTACAACTGCTCAACTATGGCTTTATATCAAAAATAATTATCAGTAGAGATTCTAATCTCGAAGAACAGATTTCATCCCTTCAACATCCGGAGTTACAAAGAATATTAAGTTATATATTTGATGATAATGACATGTTTTCCCTCACTTTACTTATCAAATCTGTGGAACCAAATTTTGACGACCACGATACAAGAAAACATATATGTAGATTATTCAACTCCTGTGTTTTTATCCGAACAAAAAAGATGAAGATCATCAGCCGTTAACAGATACTGAAAGAAGTCTTCTTCACCATCGCTTATATCAGATTGCTAAACTTAAGTATGGATTGTATCGTCCAAGATGGCATACTCATTTAATTTATCAAGACAGGAACATGATGATATTCCTCAATACCAGATTAATTAGAGGAAATGCTTATCGATTTCAATTTTACTGTCAGCAACAGCATGCCAATTTATTCTCACATATCCAGACTTTAACCTGGCATACACTTCAACAGTCAGGAGATTATCAGACTATCTTTCACCGCTTTCCCTCATATCCAGGTCGTACTTCAACCTTTGATTCTAATGAAAATAACTGGTTTGAAGGGCTCGATGATGAAGAATTAGAAGATATGCTAAATAGAACAAATACTTTGGAATGGTAGCTTTACATTTATCTAGCTTCTACAGCAAGATTACTTCCTTAGCACGCAAGAATAACTGCCCAAGAATATTATATTCCACCACAACGGCTTGAGCAGTAAGTGGACCCCGCCACTTATTCCTTCAGAAGCATCAAGAAGAAGGTGGGCCCCGCCATTTCATCACTTAAAAATGTGGGACCCACTCCACATCAGCAATTCCTAGCCAGAAGGAATCTTATACCGGTTTATGTCATTTTTATATTTGGTTTCTGTTTTCGTAAGTCGGTTTGTTTTCCTATAAATAGCATGGCAGTCAGTCTGTAAAATATATATCGAATATAGATATTCCATCAGCCTTCCAATTTTAAGTGTGCTTCCGTGAGCTTAAGGATTTCTGTAAGTTAGTTTATTTTCCTAATAATATGCATTTCATTACGCCAATGCAAGAAGTATATTTGTTTCCCCATAAGAGAGATGATTAATTGTTCTAATTAACTCTACGCAAATATAGCTATATGCAACGCTTATAAAGTTTATATACTAAGCAAAATGAATCGCTAATAACCTATGACGGACTCAGCGAACGATGAATGAAGGTATCGTAGTCCCCACTGTGGCTTCCGTATACCGTGTGTCATCAACCGCAAGCATGAGAAATCTCCAGGTGTATGTTATTCTCAATTTAATGTTATCGCTGAACTATATAAATGAATTAAGTTGTAAGGACGACGCTTATATTTACGATAGGCTAACCTACGCATTTAATTTATGATCATATCTACCCAAAGCAGAACATCTCATCTCATATTATATCGATAATATACAACATCATATTAGATTATACACAAAGATGTTATATTTAAATAGTTGCTTAGAACTTCTCTGCTTTGTTTTCAGAATATAACCGTAATATATTTCGTTTCCTCTCTGTTGAACAGTAAGCATTAGGATAGATTTGCAATTTTAAAATTTCACCACCACCTAGAAATAATACATTTCATAAGCATGCATGAAGGATTTTGGTATATCTGCAATTTAGGAATATTAGTAATACCATGCTGAAATTATCCATTATTATATAATATAACAATTTTAAGTAACAGTTCCCGTAGGATATTAAAATGATAGGAATAGTCACTGCTTATTAAATTGGCGACGATACACTATTCATCAATTGGGATTACAATATTTAAAAAATTGGTATCTACTATTATGATGATCATATCTAATAAGATCCTAAATAATTAAAATTACAACCATTCATCGCTACGACAATAATTCTGCAAAGACCAATTAATCAGAATAGATCCAATAAGGGTAGATTTAGTTACAACAGATTTATGCAACATAAATCCAGAAGCTAGAAATATTTTACAAACTGAATTACAACATGACCGTGAAGAAATGATAAGACATTGGGATGGATCACCAAAATCCACTATAATTTTACCCATTAATGCATGATTAAAAGATCTACACCAAGACGTGATCCACAATCTCCTCAACTGTAGAGAATACAGACGACTTAGCATAAAACACGAGCTTAACGTAAATTTCTCATGTTAGTAAAAATAAACATTTACCATAGTAATAGTAACAAAGAAAAAATTTACCACTAAAAAATAAAATTTACTCAAGAAAAGTAGACATGTTTCAATAAATAGTAATAGAACTTACCTAGGTAAAATAAAGTTACCACCAGAATATTAATATTACAGAGTAAAATAGAGAAGTTAATTCTCCACATGGCCATAAGTCGTAGAAAAAGAAACCCGCCAAGACCTCAATGGTATCGAGCATTATAACGAAAAAATGGTAAATGCTAACCCATGTTTTATGTTAAGTCCGCCTCATTCTCTACGTGTTGAGGAGATTCCTGACACGCGTGTAGACGCCTAATAATTTACGATTAATGACCAAAATTATATGCCAATTTTGAGTGATCCATCTACAATACTTTCATTTCTTCATTTGTTAATTGATTTGTAAAATATTTCGAAACTAATTTATGTTGTAAATCATTTTGTAACTAAATCTACTTATGGATCTATTCGATTAATTGGTCTTCTAGAATTATGTAGCGTAGTGGTTTAATTTTAATTATTTAGGATACTATTCTTAATAGATATGATCATCATAATGAATCAATTTTTAAATATTGTATCTAATTCATGAATAGTGTCATCCGCCAATTTAATAAATGAGTGGCTATTATTATTTAAATAATCACGACTACTTAAAATTTGTTATATTATATAATAATGGATAATTTTAGCATGGTATTACTAACATTCCTAAATTGCAGATATACCAAAATCTTTCATGCATGCATATGAAATGAATTTATTTCTAGGTGGTGGTGAAATTTAAAAATTGTAAATCTATCCTATGCATTACTGTTCAACAGAGAGGAAACGAAATATATAACAGCAGATTTTAATGGCTAATGCAAACTAACAGAGGCTAATATAACATATTTGTGTATAATCCTAATATGATTTTGTATATTATGCGATATAATATGAGATGAGATGAATTGTTCTACCCTTTGGGTAGATATGATCAATTAATTAAATGTGTTAGCTATCGTAAATATAAGCGTCATCCTCGAATTCATTTATATAGTTCACGATACATGATTAAATTGAGAATAGCATACAGGAGATTTCCATAACACCATTTGATGACACATAGCTAGCTTGCAAAGCGGACTTACATCTTGTCTAAATCATTCGAAGAATCCGTAGAGGTTATTAGCGAAATTAATATGCTTCGCTTAGTATATAAACTTTATAGCGTTGACATATAATATATTTGCAGTGGGAGAAACATTAATTTCATGAAGTTAATCATATGTGGAGAACAAATATAACTACTCACACATCGGCATAATGAAACAAACTTACATATTATTAGGAAAATAAACTAACTTACAGAAATCCTTAAGCTCACGGAAGCACACTTAAAATTGGAAGGCTGATGGAATATCTATATTCGATATATATTTTACGCATGCTATTTATGGGAAAAAAACCACTTACAATAGAAACCAAATAAAATGACATAAAATGATTATTCTTTGGAATTCTTGTTGAGTGGGTCCCACATTTTGAGTGATGAAATGGCGGCCCACCTTCTTGATGCTTCAAGGAATAAGTGGGGTCCACTTTACTCAAGGTGGTGGAATATAATATTCTTGGCGTTATTCTGCGTCTAAAGTAATCTTCTTTGTAGAAATTTAGATAAATGTAAAGCTACCATTCCAAAGTATTTTGTTATAGATATCTTTCTTCATGTTGAAAATCAATTATTTTCATTAGAATCAAAGGTGATGCGGATATGAGCTGAAAGATAGTCGATAATCTGATATTATTTGTAGTTAAATGATATGTGAATAAATAAATCTTATTTTGATAAAGAAATCGTGCATTTCTTAATTGAGAGAATATCATCGTGTTCTCTTCGATAAATTAAATGAATGCCATCTTGGATGTCAAAGTTTAGCGATCGATATAGCGATGGTGAAGAACTTCTTTCAAGATCTACATTAACACGATGATCTTCATCTTTTGTTCAAAATATCTGAGTTGAATAATCTATATTTTCTTTGTATATCCATCTTCAAAAGATTACAGTAAAAAAAAACATGTCATTAATAAAGATGTAAAATTATCCAAGGTAAAGAAACAAGTTAGACATCTTCCAAAGTTAACACTTTCACTAGAAACAGATTACAAAATAGTTATTGTACATGCCTCACAAGATGGTTGGGGAGCAGAATTAAAAGTTAAGCCTTTTAAGGAAGCATTTCAAAATACAGAAAAATTAGATATGCTTCAGGTAATTTTAGACAACTTAAGATCCATACATCATTAGATTATGAAATATTAGAATTAAATTGATCATTACGATGCATTTAAATTATTTCTACAAAAACTTTATAGTTATGGTTATGAAGTATAGCATTTTATAAAATAAAATGAAAAGAAAATATATAAAGAGATGAGTAAATTTTATACTATATTGAATTTATAATCGCATTTGCGTATAAAAAGGAAAAATAATTTTCTTTTCTTATCGGTGAAATATCCCAAAAAAGATTTAAAATCTATGGATTTTAAATCACCATAATTAGATGATTCGCAAGAATTATCACTTAGAAATTAGGAATTAGGAATACAGGAATTAATCTACGGATAATTCAGTAGAAAAGATATTTATTATGCTTGTTGTTTTTTATTTTATCAGTCTATGGATCCTAAATCCAGCCATCTTCTTACAAAAAACCCAAAATTCTACTCCATCCATACCATAGAATCCTCTGTTCTCCACCAAACCTGTACATTTTGGACATCTGTCCTTACCAAGTGGCACCAACCTCCATATCATCACCATATGTCCACACTCGGAAACTCTCCTTGAGAATCTCTGGATTTCGGTTGGATCAGGTTATGATCGGACTAAACTACCTAAAGTCTTTTGAGATCAATACTTTAGACCAAAAAATTGAAAATCTAGAAAAGAGTTAGAAAGAAGCGTGAAAAATAAAAAAACTTCTGAAAAGAAGAATTCGCCAAAATCATTTTATTTATTAAAGATAATTTGGAAAAGCGGTTAGGTATATTTATTTCCCCTCTCCAGAAATTAAAGCAAAACTTTCTGTAAAATACCAAACAAAATAATATGATTGAATGCCAAGAGAAAATCGATGATTATGTGCAAAATAAACTCTTTAGAATTTTATTATCAAACATGGGCGAAATTCGTATTTGCCATTTACATTGTCAAAGTCTTTTGGATCATTACACTTTCTCTTCATTTAGCCTATGTGAAATCATTTCATCAGTGGACTATTACAAATCTGTTCAACTATGGCTTTATATCAAAAATAATTATCAGTAGAGATTCTAATCTCGAAGAACAGATTTCATCCCTTCAACATCCGGAGTTACAAAGAATATTAAGTTATATATTTGATGATAATGACATGTTTTCCCTCACTTTACTTATCAAATCTGTGGAACCAAATTTTGACGATCTGATGGATACAGCAAAACATGTTATAGAGATTATTCGAACTCCCAGGTGTTTTTATGCTGAACAAAAAGATGAAGATCATCAGCCGTTAACAGTAGATACTGAAAGAAGTCTTCTTCACCATCGCTTATATCAGATTGCTAAACTTAAGTATGGATTGTATCGTCCAAGATGGCATACTCATTTAATTTATCAAGACAGGAACATGATGATATTCCTCAATACCGGATTAATTGAGGAAATCTTGCTCGATTTCAATTTAGTCAATGCGCGATTTATTCTCACATATCAGGTTTTAACGCATACACTTTCTCGAGATTATCTATCTTTTCACGCTTTCCCCATATCCGGGTCGTCTTGACTTTTGATTCTAATGAAAATAACTGGTTTGAAGGGCTCGACGATGAAGAATTAGAAGATATCTTTAAATAGAACAATCTTTGGAATGGTAAAACTACGTTCTAAATACGGATTTACTTCTTGAGAATAAGCTAAGAATATTATATTCCACCACCGGCGAAGCGATAAGTGGACCCACTTATTCCTTGAAGCATCAAGAAGAAGGTGGGCCACGCCATTTCATCACTTAAAAATGTGGGACCCACTCCACATCAGCAATTCCTAGCCAGAAGGAATCTTATACCGGTTTATGTCATTTTTATATTTGGTTTCTATTTTCGTAAGTTGGTTTGTTTTCCTATAAATAGCATGGCAGTCAGTTTGTAAAATATATATCGAATATAGATATTCCATCAGCCTTCCAATTTTAAGTGTGCTTCCGTGAGCTTAAGGATTTCTGTAAGTTAGTTTATTTTCCTAATAATATGCAGTTTGTTTTCATTATCGATGTGTGGTAGTTATATTTGTTCTCACGGAAGATATGATAATTATTTATAATTAATGTTGTCTCCCTCAAATATGGTATATGTAAGCAACATAAAGTTTATATACTAAGTAGAGTACATGAATTCTGCTAATAACCTCTATGACTGGACTCCTTGTGTGAATTATTAGATGAAGGTATCTTTGTAAATTCTTTTTTTGTGGCTCGATTTATTAAATGTGAATCTGCGGTTATGAAATCTCAGGTGTATGTTTCAATTTAATCATGTTACTATTGAATATATAAATGAATTAAGTTGAGGATGATCTTATATTTACGGGATGAATGCACATGATGAATTTATTGATCATATCTACCCAAAGGCGAAACAATTCATCATCTCATATTATATCTGTATACAACATCATATTAGGATTATACACAAAGATGTTATATTTAAATAGTTTGCATCCATTAGAACTTCTCTGTTTCTCTGTTTTTCTGTACGTAGCCATATGAACTCTCTGTAATATATTTCGTTATTAGGAGAAACTGCTGCAAACATCTTCAATGAAGCAAAAGTCAAAAAAGCAGGTGAAATTGAGTTCTTAAGACAATTGAGAGATAATCCCTATAATTTTACAAAGTTTATTAGAACATTAATCTTAGGATTTGATCCAAGTAGACAAAATACAAATATTCAAGACCAAGCATATAGAAATCTTGAACAATTAAGTTTAGCAGATTGGTCTCAAATAGATAAATTCTGTAAGTTATATGTGACATATGCTAGTAGAGCAGGCAAATATTTTGATGAAGAAATTTTCAATAGATTTTTAATCAAATTGCCTGGAGAATTAGGTAAAGAAATTAATGAAAAATGGAAGAATACGTATACTCCAGATACTACTAGAAGTATTGGAATAGGACCTAGAATTGTGTTTACATTCAATATCCTCCAAGAGAAATGTAGAGAATATAAGATACAGAAACAAGTGAAAAAACAATCTTATAAATTCTGTCGTAATATCTATACTACTCAGAACATTCCTGAAAAACCATATCGAAGAGGAAAAATCCTATGAAAATCTAGACGAATAATATATAGGAAAGATAGAAATGTTAAAGAAGCAACGAAAATGTAATTGTTATATCTGTGGATCTCCAGATCATTTAGCAAATCAATGTAACAAAAGAAATTATAATAAAAATAGGAATTTATTAATTCAGGGATTAGACGATGATGTAGTCAGTATATCCTCAAATGAATCCAAAGATACAATTTATAGTATAAGATGAAATCGATATTGAATCCCAAACATCGAGAAAAATGCTATGGATGGTTTAATCAAAGCAGTTGATCGATGGAAAGTACAACAATAGAAAACAAAATGACATGTGAACATCTATTTGAATTAGGAAAATGAAGTATGACAAAGGAATGTATATATTGTAACTACTATCGATAAAATCATGATATAGATGCCAATTATGCCTCATGAAATGTCATTTATGTTTAAAGATACATCATAATCAAGACCATCGTGATTATATTAAACCAAAGCTATAGAGGTAATTTTAGACAAAAGTGCTTACGTCATTAGATTATGAAATATTATTGATAAATTCTGTCTTAAATTATTTCTACAAAGGACTTTATTATCGGTTATTAGTATAGTCGTTTTATAAAATAAAATGAAGAAAATATATAAGTAGAGATGGGTAAATTTTATAACTACTATTGGCGATTTATAATGTCACATTTGAGCGTATAAAAGGAAAAATAATTTTCTTACTGATTTCTATGCGATGAAATATCCCAAAGATTTAAAATCTGGATTTTAAACCAATAATTAGATGATTCTCAAAATTATCACTTAAAATTAGGAATTAGAATACAGTGTCTACGGATAATTCAGTAGAAAAGATATTTATTATGCTTGTTGTTTTTTATTTTATGCAGGTACAATAAATTCGAATCCACAAAAGCCAACCATCCATAGCATTTTCTGATGTTTGGGATTCAATATCTGATTCTTCATCTGTTAGATCTTACGGAAAAATATATATTACCAAAAATTTTAGTACATACATCCCCTAATAAAGAGTTTATTCTTGGCTTAAATTTCATTCTTAGTCAAAAGATTGCGTGTTATGACTGAGGTGGTGCTACCACTATCAACTAATGCTTGTACGATAATTTCCGATCTATCTTCTAATGTAATCTTAGCCATGACTGCTAATAAAGATGTTGGATATATCTGTGATACCATTGTATTAGTTTGATTTTGAGCTAGATCGATTTTATTAATATCGAAAATGTCTTCTGGATCACTAATCTTATTAAGTTCTGCAATGTCTTCAGGATCACTTATCGTATTGCTAGATAATGAATCAGAGATAGTAGGTGATTCAATAGGTGATTTAGATGAAGTGCTTTTTCCTTTTATATCTAATTGCATTTTTGATTTTCTTTTAAATTTTCTTTTATCCTTCTCCTAATTTTATCATTTGCTTCCAATTTTTCTAATCGAAGAGAATTTTATCCATTCCTAGATGTATTTTTTTAATTCTAAATTGATTTTATCTGCTTTGTTATGTCTAGTTTCTTTGGTTTAATATAATCGATGGTCTTGATTATGATGTATCTTTAAACATAAATGACACATTTATGAGACATAATTGGCATCTATATCATGATTTTTTGTCGGGATAGTAGTTACAATATATACATTCCTTTGTCATACTTCCTTTTCCTAATTCAAATAGATGTTCACATGTCATTTTGTTTTCTATTATTGTACTTTCCATCGATCAACTGCTTTGATTAAACCATCCATAGCATTTTCTGATGTTTGGGATTCAATATCTGATTCTTCATCTGTTATACTATAAATTGTATCTTTGGATTCATTTGAGGATATACTGACTACATCATCGTCTAATCCCTGAATTAATAAATTCCTATTTTTATTATAATTTCTTTTGTTACATTGATTTGCTAAATGATCTGGAGATCCACAGATATAACAATTACATTTTCGTGTACTCGGTCTTTTAACATTTCTATCTTTCCTATATATTATTCGTCTAGATTTTCATAAGATTTTTCTTCTTCAATATGGTTTTTCAGGAAAGTTCTGAGTAGTATAGATATTACGACAGAATTTATAAGATTGTTTTTTCACTTGTTTCTGTATCTTATATTCTCTACATTTCTCTTGGAGGATATTGAATGTAAACACAATTCTAGGTCCTATTCCAATACTTCTAGTAGTATCTGGAGTATATGTATTCTTCCATTTTTCATTAATTTCTTTACCTAATTCTCCAGGCAATTTGATTAAAATCTATTGGAAATTTCTTCATCAAAATATTTGCCTTCTACATATGTCACATATAACTTATAATTTATCTATTTGAGACCAATCTGCTAAACTTAATTGTTCAAGATTTCTATATGCTTGGTCTTGAATATTTGTATTTTGTCTACTTGGATCAAATCCTAAGATTAATGTTCTAATAAACTTTGTAAAATTATAGGAGATTTTTCTAAAAGGAGTAGATTCCATTCGCCTCGCATTTAATGTCGAACTAAATTTTCTTTCCTTCTACAAGACGCACTCGGACTGCTAACATTAATTCTGTTTCATTATTTAATTTAAATTTTACATTGGAATGTTCTTGTATTTTTCCTATAAAATCGTAGTAATTTTATATTTAATGATCCTACCATATATCAGATCCTTTGGTTTTATACCAATCAGAATGTTCCATACATTCCTTGCATCCATAATAAAGTTTGGAATAAAATAAATGATACCCATTATCATTCATATCTACTTCAAATGATCCTATGATTGATTTGCTAGATCATTCCATCTATTATCAAAGAGATAACTAATGCTGCTCCTAAATTCTTTCTATGTAATCCTTTCATCACTAATCCAATATGCATTTGTGACATTTTTGTTTTCTAATCCCAATTTGATTTTAAAATTATGGGTAGACTCATTTGATTGATATCTGTCACACAGCTAATCTTTTGCTACGCTAAGATGATGATGGATGCTTGATAATAAAGAAGTGTCATACATTTTCTTTTAATATTTATCAAAATTTTCCATTATCAATCTGCTAATATTCAACAATATTTTTTATATTCTATCAAACGTATTTCTTAAATTTTTCTATCTACTTATTTTATCTATTTTTAGCAACTTGATTATAGAAATACCTTTGATATATTTCGAAGTCAGAATCTAAATGCCTGTTTTCTGTTAATAAGTTTAAGCAACTAGTAAAGCCTGTAATAGAAGTTTAAGTATTTTTTTGAAACACTCTTTCAATCTACAAATTATTATGTATTTTTTTAGATGATTTTGTAGAACTTCATAAATCTTGGATTTTCTTCATTTCTACTTCCTAATTTCATTCTTTCAGAATATTTCTTCGTAATATTTGAGATCCTTAATGTAATCTAAATTTTCTAAAGAGTTTAACGCTTTTAAATCACTTAATACTTTTGTAGTTTTTTCAAAAAATTCTATGACTTTTCCTCGGAGTTTTAAAGATTCAGCTAATGCTATATGTAAATCGATAAGGCTATTTAACATTTTATTTTCACTATGGAGTTCATGATTGAAGTCTTTGGGAAAGAGACACATGAATTTGTGATTTTGTAAAGTAACTAGATTTTTATTTTTTGGGCCTAATTCTAAATCTAACCATTCTATTTTATATGTAGGTTCCATTGGTGATTACCAATTCCTAAGCGAGTAATACAGGATTCCTAAGGTGCTCTGATGTAGTTCCTAAAGGTCTATTGTGGGTAATGGGCCTACTTGGTTTCATTCTATAATTTTCTTTATTTGTGATTATTCCTATAGGTTCCAGTGTTGTTTTCTTACCTAAATGCTCTGATACCATTACGGGGGTCAGAGCTTTCTTGATTTTGAAATCATACCTACAGGTTCCATTTTCGTTATAATGCTCTGATACCATTTAGGGGGGTCTTGGCGGGTTTCTTTTCTAACTACACTTTGCTAAGCCATGGACAATTACTTCATTTTACTACAAGAATTTTATTTTACGCTATGGTAACTTTTATTTTACCTAGGTAAGTCACTGCTACTATTTATTCAAAACATGTCTACTTTTGCTGAGGTAAATTTTTATTTTTACCGGGTAAATTTTACTACTATTACTATGGTAAATGTTTATTTTAAGAGAGCTACTGCTAAACAAATTTCATGTTTTATGCTAAGTCGTCTGCCTCGTCTTCTACAGGTTCGAGGAGATTGTGGATACGTGCGGTGTAGATGCCTAATAATCTATGCATTAATGGACCAAAATTATAGTGCGGATTTTGAGTGATCCATCTACCTAATGTACTTATCATTTCTTCACGGTCATGTTGTAATTCAGTTTGTAAAATATTTAAATTTCCTGATTTACGTCAGATAAATCTTGTAACTAAATCTACCCTTATCGGATCTATTCGATTAATTGTGTCAAAGAATTATTGTCACGGCGATGAAGGGTGGTATTCATTTTAATTATTTCGGATACTATTCCTAACAGATATGATCATCATAATAGCTAGATACCTAATTTTTAAATATTGAATCTATTCAAATTTAATAAATCATCCAATTTAATAAACGAGTGAACTATTCCTATCATTTTAATATCCTACGGGAACTGTTACTTAAAATTGTTAAATTATATAATAATGGATAATTTCAACATGGTATTACTAATATTCCTAAATTGCAGATATACCAAAATTCTTCATGCATGCTTATGAAATATATTATTTCTAGGTGGTGGTGAAATTTTAAAATTGTAAATCTATCCTAACGCTATCGCTCAACGAGAAAACGAAATATATTACAAAAGAGTTCATATACTACGCATTTAAAAAACAGAGAAACAGAGAAGTTCTAATGGATGCAAACTATTTAAATATAACATCTTGTGTATAATCTTAATACGATGAGTATATTACATATAATATGAGATGAGATTTAATTATTCTCTTTGGGTAGATATGATTAATAAATTCATCATGTCATTTATCCCGTAAATATAAGCATCATCCTCAACTTAACGAAGAAATTTCCAATGATTTTAATCAAATTGCCCGGAGAATTAGGTAAATTAATTAAAAAATGGAAGAATACAAATACCCGTGATACTACTAAGTATCGAATAGACCTAGATCTTTACATTCAATATCCTCCAAGAGAAATGTAGAATATAAGATACGTAAAACAAGTGAAAACAATCTTATAAATTCGTCGTAATATCTATACTACCTCGAACTTTCAAAAAAACCATATCAAGAAGAAAATCCTACAAAAATCTATCAATAATATATATGAAAGATAAAATGTTAAAAGAAAGTGCAAAATGTAATTGTTATATCCGGATCTCCGATCATTTAGCAAATCAATGTAACAAAGAAATTATTATAAAAATAGAATTTATTAATTGGATTGACGATGATGTAGTCAAGATATCCTCAAATGAATCCATGATCTTACTAAAAATATATATTACCAAAATTTTAGTACATACATCCCCTAATAAAGAGTTTATTCTGCTTAAATTTCATTCTACCTTGATGGCCGATTACTCTTACCAAGAATTACATTACAAAAAACGACCGCTTTATCCAAACAAATAAAGCTCGAATCCGGAAAGCTGCAGGGTATACACTATCCTCTTCCAATCCAATGATTCCCACCTCCTCAGAAGATCGCACTGCTAATTATTTAGCTACCTGTTATAAACGGGAACCAATTCAAACTTATCACATTCCAAAACCATTAAAAAAATCTTCCAAGAGGAAATCCAAATCATGAAAACCCTTACGCCATTTGAATAAACCGAGTTAGCACATATACCCATTATTAATAAGCGATTTACATTACAAAAGCATTAGAATATTCCCTTGAGAAGAATTCAAAATCCAAATTAAAGAATTAAAAGACTTGGTTTCATTGAGACCTTCCAAATCGTAACATCGATCAATAGTTTCATAAGGACACGAGATAGTTCGAGATAAAGCTAATTAATCAATTATAAACGCTCAATGATAACATCAAGCATTTATAAGATATACCGAAAAGATACGTTAATAAATTTAATTCAAAATAAAAGGTCTTTAAGAAATTGATCAAATCGTGCAAGAAATCAAATCGGATAATGAATCTATACCATACACATTTACAACTCCAATCTGACACTACGAATGGTTAATCATGCCTTTGGTTTAAAGAATGCTCAAAGATATTTCAAAGAAAAATGGATAACATCTGCCCATTAGACTAATGTGTACTACATAGATGATATTCTAAGAAATTTCGATACTTACCGTAACATTATAAAGACGTAGAGAATGTCCTAAACTTATGTATTGAATAGATTATTCTATCAAAAAAGAAAATCAAATCAAAGAATATATCGCCTTTCTCGTAAAATAAAAAGAAATAATTACAAGATCACATAAAGAAAGAAAAGTTTTAATTTTCTGATAAATTAAGATAATGAAAAGAATTACGTAAATTCTGTGATTATTAAATTACGCTAGACCTTATATTACGATTTGAAAACAATTAAATCCTTATACAAAAAAACATCATCAATAGTCGAAATATTTCAATATGTAAGATGTAAAAATTATCCAAAAGGAAAGAGAGCTAGACATCTTCCAAAGCTTAACTTCCACTAAAACATTACAAAATATCAGTAGACGCTCACAAGATGTTGTAATTAAAAGTTAAATTTTACAAAGATTTCAAAATACGTAAAATTACGCAGATACGCTTCGCGTAATTTTAGACAACTTCCAAAGATCCACGACATCATTGACATGAATATTATTAGTCATCAATGCATTACATGCATTTAAATTATTTCTACAAAAGCGACTTTACAGTCAGACCTGACAGTTTATAAAGATTTTATAAAAAATAAAAACGAAAAGAAAATATATAAGTAGAGATGGGTAAAATTTTATAACTACTATCAGCAATGGCTATAATGTCACATTTGAAAGCATATGTTTTAAAAAATAATTTTCTTACTGATTTCTTATCCCGAAATATTTAAATATCCCAAAAGATTTAAAATCTACTGATTTTAAACCACCATAATTAGATGATTCGACATCAATTAGAAATTAGAATTGAATACGAATTAATCTACCTGATAATTCAAGAGATATTTTATGCTTGTTATTTTTTATTTTATGCATGTACAATGGATCCGAATCCACAAAAGCCATCTTCTTCACAGAAAAACCCAAACCCTTCTACTCCATCCACCATCAATCCTTTGCTTCCTCTCCCTAACCTACATTTGGACATCTGTGCCAGAGTCGGCACCAACCTCCAGTTTCGACCAAAAGTTATTATCACCAAAACTTTGAACCACTTTCAAAGAACCCTACTTGATAACCTTTGGTGTAGCGGATTCGATCTTGGTTATGATCAATGCATTAAATTGCTTGCTTGCTTTGCGAATAAATGATCGATAAATTTATCTGAAACAGTATAATAGAGTTAGATTCTTAAATTAGTCAAATTTCTGTTCAAAACACACAAATCTCAGAAAGTAGTCATAATCAAGAAAAGAAAATTCAAGAACTTAAAGAAAGTTTAGAAAATGAAAAGGAAAATATAATGAATTAGTACTGAGAGTTCAATGATCTCGGTGAAAAAAATGAGTTCTTTGAAATAATTATAGAGATATCTCGAATAATCTTGAAAAACAACTCAATATCTCTACTGATGCACGAGAATATTAAACATAAAATTCTCGTGAAGCAAAGAAAATATTAGATATGATAGAATGCCAAAATAAAATTAGACTAGCTTATGGTCTAAATCAAACATTGTAAAATTATAGGGATTATCTCCCAATTGTCTTAAGGACTCAATTTCACCTGCTTTTTTGACTTTTGCTTCATTGAAGATGTTTGCAGTTTCTCCTAATAATGTTTCTAAAAATGCAATATATCTCATGCCACTTTTATCTATTTGTTGGAAACGCGTGCATCAAATTCATGGGAGATTGCGATTCCACATCGGATTGTTCAAATTGATAGTTAAAATGCGATGCAATTTCATGTCTTTGGCGTTAGGTTAATTCTTTCTACAGGTTCCACAGTTCTTTTGTATTTGTAATTATTTTCTTCTTTATAATCCGTACGAGATGTACCAGGTCTATATGGTCTTCCTGGTTCTCCATCTTCTCACGAAGGTGTGCGATCAAACTAGGGCGTTTTTCTTCGGATGAAGTTCGCCTACTTCTCCTAAATCGCTTGTTGATTCATCTTAATTTCTTCTTTTTTTGATATTGAGAATCTATCATCTTCCAATCAAAGTCTTGATTTGATTTATTCTCTCATATGCTAATTCAAAATCATAGCGATTTTGTAATTCGAATATCTTTGTTTTCATACTAAATAAAATCTTGTAAATCTTCATATGTATTTATCGAAATTCTTCTTTATCTTGATCTTTCTTCTAATTGATTGAATGGATTCTAAATCATTTTCATGTTTATTTTGTTTCTATGTCGAAAATCTCATCTAATTCTCCATCTTGATATTCATATGATGTACTTTCATGTGGGATTAATATAGATTTTTCTAAAAAGGAGTGTAGATTCCATTCATTCACTGAATACGAACTAAATTTCTTTTTACATGTACATTGACTTGCTAACATTAATTCTAGAGCTTCATTATTTAATTTAAATTTTACATTGGAATGTTCTTGTATTTTCCTATAAAATCGGTAGTAATTCTTAGATTTAATGATCACTATATATTGTATCCTTTGGTTTTATACCGTCGTAAATGTTCCATACATTCCTTGGTATCCATAATAAAGTTTGGAATAAAATAAATGATAGCCATTATCATTCATATCTACTTCAAATGATCACTATGATTGATTTGTAGATCATTCCATCTATTATCAAAGAGGATAACTAATGCTTTCGTTCCTAAATTCTTTCTATGTAATCCTTTGATTCCTATCATCACTAATCCAATATGCATTTGTGACATTTTTTGTTTTCTAATCTGGTCCCAATTTGATTTTAAAATTATGGGTAGACTCATTTGATTGATGTCACGTAATCTTTTGTTACCTTTGGATGCGGATGATCGATGCTTTTGATAATAAAGTAATATACATATAAAATAGAATGGTTAGATTTAGAATTAGGCCCAAAAATAAAAAAACATTACAAATTCATGTATGTCTCTTTCCCAAGACTTGATTTGGAATGGTAGCTTTATTTATCAAACTTTGAATTACTTCAGTATGAATACAAATTGATAGTTAAAAATGTACATTGTCTTTGGCATTAGGTTAATTCTACGGTTACAGTTCCTTTGTATTTGTAATTATTTTCTTCTTTATAATCGTCGAGATGTCAGAGATTACATATAGTCTTCGCGGTTCCATCTTCTCGAAGGTAGTACGGATCAAATCAGGCGTTTTATCGGATGAGGATCCTGCTTCTCATCCATTTGTTGATTCATCTTAACTTTCTTATATATTGAATTCATTTTCCAATCAAAGTCTTTATTGCACTTATTCTCATATGCTAATTCAAAATTATACCTACTTTGTAATTCTGAATATGCTGTTTTCATACTAAATACATAATCTTCTAATCCTTCAAGCCAATGTCGTTCAAGAGAAGATGCATCACTGATATGACTAGCTGTAGGAGATAGTCTTGTATAGACAGTTGGATAGTCTCCTAATTGCTGAAGTATTTGCCAATTGATTGTTTGAATATGTGCTAATAAATTGGCATTCTTTGATAAAAAGTAAAATAGATTTTTTCTTTACATGGTTGAGGAATATCATCGTATTGTCTTGATAAATTAAATGATCAGTGGAATTTTGAGCGATGAAAACCATCAAGTTTATGATCGATATAATCATGGTTCGAATCTTTCACTTGGTTACGTAATGAGTACGTGCACTTCATCATTTATCGATCTGCTTTGAAATTCACAGGAGTCTTTATAATTTATTATATGTTTTCTTCATCCATTAGATCTTGTAGTATGGTTCGGATTTGATTAAAGAGGAAAATATGTCATTGTTCTCAAATAAGAATATAATAGCGTTACATATAAATATTTGCAGTAGGAAAGCGTTAATTACTGAGATAATTAATCATGTATCTCTCCTGGGAGAAAATATAACTTCTTCATCGTGTAATGAAACAAACTGCGTATTATTAGAAAAATAAAACTTCTGAATTTAAGCTTCAGGAAGCCTTAAAATTGGAAGGGATGGAATATTAGATATATATTTCTGGTATTTGAAATGCTATTTATAGGAAGACAAAACTACAAACGAAACCAAATATAAAATGACATCAGGTATAAGATTCCCGGAGGAATTCTTGATGTGGAGTGGGTCCCACATTTTTAAGTGATGAAATGGCGAGGCCCACCTTCTTCTTGATGCTTCTGAAGGAATAAGTGGCGGGGTCCACTTACTGCTCAAGCCGTTGTGGTGGAATATAATATTCTTGGGTTTATTATGCGTCTTTGTGAAGTAATCTTCTGTAGAAATTTAGATAGATGTAAAACTAATTCAGTATTTGTTATTTAGCATATCTTCAATTCTTATTGAGCCCTAGTTATTTTCATTAGAATCAAAGGTTGAAGTATGACATGGATATTGGAGAAAGCGGTGAAAGATAGTCTGATAATCTCCTGACTGTTGAAATGTATGCCAGGTTAAAGTCTGGATATGTGAGAATAAATTGGCATGCTGTTGCTGACAGTAAAATTGAAATCGATAAGCATTTCCTCTAATTAATCTGGTATTGAGGAATATCATTGTTTCTGTCTTGATAAATTAAATGAGTATTCTTGGGCGATCTGATCCATACTTAAGTTTAGCAATCTGATATAAGCGATGGTGAAGAAGACTTCTTTCGATCTACTTACAGTGATGATCTTCATCTTCTTTTTGACATAAAACACACAGAATTGAATAATCTACATATATGTTTTCTTTGTATCCATCGGTCGTCAAAATTTGGTTATGATTTGATAAGTAAAGTGAGGGAAAACATGTCATTATCATCAAATATATAACTTAATATTCTTTATATTTTCCTTTTTTATTTTCTAAACTTTTCTCAAGTTCTTGAATTTTCTTTTCTTGATTGGCTATGACTACTTTCGGAGATTTGTAGGTGTTTTAGGAACAAGAGAAATTTGACTAATTTGAATCTAACTCCCTATTATACAGCTGTTTCTGTATAAATTCTATTTGATCATTTATTTCTTAGCGCAGGTTAAGCGATTTAATCGTTGATCATAGAGCAGGTATCTCACGAGCAGTTCAGGTTATCAAGTAGGTTTCTTTGAAAGAGGTTCAAAGGTTTGGTGATAATAACTCTTGGTCGAAACTGGAGGTTGGTGCCGGCTCTGCTGGGTAAGGACAGATGTCCAAATGTATTAGGTTTGGTGGAGGAGAGGAAGCAAAGGATTCGGATGGTGGTATGGATGGAGTAGAAGGGTTTGGGTTTTTCTGTGAAGAAGATGGCTTTTGTGGATTGGATCAATTTATGCATAAAATAAAACAACAGCAATAAATATCTTTCTCTATCCAGTAGATTAATTCGTATTCTAATTCTAATTTTTAAGTGATAATTTGAATCATTAATTATGGTGATTTAAAATAGATTTTAAATCTTTTTTGATATTTCATCGCTTAAGATAAAATGTGATGTGACATTATAGCATTTCATGATAGTAGTTATAAAATTTGCATCTCTTACTATATATTTTCTTTTATTTTTATTTTTATAAAATGCTATAAACTTCATGATCAGTCGACTGTAAAGTTTTAAATAATCGTGTAATCATTGATGACTCTAATATTTATAATCAATGATGTAATGGATCTTTGGAAGTTGTAAATTACGCATATCTGCGTAATTTTTACGTATTTTGAAATCTTTTAAAGGCTTAACTTTTAATTATTCCCAAATGATCTTGTGAGGCTGTCTATTTTGTAATCTTTAGTGGAAGTGTTAAGCTTTGGAAGATGTCTAGCTTCTTCTTTCTTTTGGATAATTTTTCATCTTATATTGAAATATTTACTTTTGATGATGTTTTCTTGTATAAGGATTTAATTATTTTTTCCTAAATATAATATATCATCGTAATTTAATAATCACAGAATTTACAATATCTTTCAATTTATCTGGAAATTAAAAAAACGTATGTGATCTTTGTAATTCTTTTTCGCATTTTACGGCAGAAAGTTGATATATTCTTTAGCAATTTCGATTTTCTTTTTTGATAGAATAATACCATATTGTATCCTTTGGTTTTTATACCAATCTGTAAATGTTCCATACATACCTGCATAAAATAAAAAACAACAAGCATAATAAATATCTTTTCTAGAATTATCAGTAGATTAATTCTATTCTGAATTAATTTAAGTGATAATTGAATTTATGGTGGTTTAAAATCGTAGATTTTAAATCTTTTTTAAGGATATTTATTTCGGGATAAGAAATCCAGTAAGAAAATTATTTTTATTTTTTATATGCAAATGTGACATTATAGTAATTTCTTGATAGTAGTTATAAATTTAAAATCTCTTCTTATATATTTTCTTTTCATTTTATTTTTATAAAATCTTTCTTGATAATCTGTAAAGTCGCTTTTGTAGAAATAATTTAAATCGTAATGTCGTTGATGACTAATATTTTAATCAATGATGTCGTGGATCTTTGGAAGTTGTCTAAAAACAGCGTATCTGCGTAATTTTACGTATTTTGAAATCTTTAAAAGGCTTAACTTTTAATTACCTCGTATCTTGTGAGCGTCTGTATTTTGTAATGTTTTAGTGGAAGTGTTAACTTTGGAAGATGTCTAACTTTTCTTTTCTTTTGGATAATTTTTACATCTTATATTGAAATATTTCAGTTGATGATGTTTTCTTTGTATAAGGATTTAATTGTTTTTTTCCATAATATAAGATTAGCGTAATTTAATAATCAGAATTTACGTAATTCTTTGTATCTTCAATTTATCAGAAAATTAAAAGCTTTCTTTCTTTATATGATCTTGTAATTATTTATCTTTTCACATTTTAGAAAGGCGATATATTCTTTTGATTTGATTTTCTTTTTTGATAGAATACCATATTCAATCATAAGTTTAGGACATTCTCTACATGCTTATAATGTTACGGTAAGTATACTCTTAGAATATCATCGTCTACTGCGTAATCTAATGGGCCAAAGATGTTATCCATTTTTCTTTGAAATATCTTGAGCATTCTTTAAACCAAAAGGCGTGATTAGCAGATTCATAGTGTCAGATTGGAGTTGTAAAATTTATGGTATAGATTCATTATCCGATTTGATTCTTGATTCTGATCAAATTCTTAAAAAATCTTTTATTTTGAATTAAATTTATTAACGTATCTTTACGGTATCTTTATAGCAAATGCTTATGTTATCATTCAGCGTTTATAATTGATTCATTCAAACTTTATCTCTATCTTGCGTGTCGTATGAAATTTCTTGATTGATGTGAGGCATCTGATCTTATTTTGTAATCTGTTTAGTGGAAGTGTTAACTTTGGAAGATGTCTTTTGCTCTTTTTTGGATAATTTTTACATCTTATATTGAAATATTTACCTTGTTGATGATGTTTTTTCTTGTATAAGGATTTAATTATTTTCCTAAATCCTTATATAAGGCAGCGTAATTTAATAATCATGAATTTACGTAATTCTTTTATCTTAATTTATCAGGAATTGTAAAACTTTCTTGTTGTGATGTTGTAATTCATTTTCCCAAGAAAGTTGATATATTCTAGATTTCAATTTTAACTTTGATAGAATAATCTATTCATTCATTAAATGCAATATTATATCGTAATATCTGACGTATTAAGATTATACACAAGATGTTATATTTAAATAGTTTGAATCATTGAACTTCTCATTTTTTTTAGTAGGCCGTATATATTTACGTTTATACTGCATTTGAGTGATGGCGTTAGGATAGATTTGCGATTTTAAAATTTACCTTACATTTAAGCATGAATGATTTTGGTATATCATAATTTAGGGATCAAAATCTTGAAATATTATGAAGAGTCAAGTCACAAAATATTAGAAAAGAATGAAATTACGAAGTTGAAGCGCTTATTAGTAGAAATCAAGAAAATCCTTTTAGCGTGAGCAAATTTAAGACTTACAGATTTATAAAGACTTTCTAGGAAATATAATTTAGGATTAACAAATTGTATTGAAGTGATCAGGGCTTATCAAAATGTTAAACTTTCAGACTTCTCAAAAGAAATTATAATAAAATAGAATTTATTAATTGAGGATTAGGCGATGATGTAATCGGTATATCCTCAAATGAATCAAAGATCTGATTTATAGTATATGCAGATGAGGAATCAGATATTGAATCCCAAACGTGAAAATCTATGGATGGTTTAATCAAAGCAGTTGATCGATGGAAAGTACAACAATAGAAAACAAAATGACATGTGAACATCCTAATTCTAAATCTAATCATTAGAAAGTTTAACATTTTTAGTTCCTGTCACACAGCTTACTAAAGTACCTTTTATTTTGAATTAAATTTATTAACGTATTTTTATCACGGTATCTTTATAATGTAAATGCGGTGTTATCGTTCGGGCGTTTATAATTGATTAATTCAAACTTTCACGCTCAGTATCTGTATGTCATTGAAAAAGCGTCGATGTTACGATTTGGAAGGTCTAATGAAACCTAAGTCTTTTAATTCTTTAATTTGGATTTTGAATTCTTCGTCTAAAGGGGAATATTAATTCTTTTGTGAATATTTAAATCGATGTCATATTATTAGGCATCTAGCGTATCACGATCCATCCCTCAGAAAGGTGACGACTTAAAATAAAACATGAATTTGTTTAGGTGTCTCGTATACGGTAAAATAAACATTTACCATAGTAATAAATGTGATAAAATTTACCACGTAAAATAAAATTTACCTCGACAAAAGTAGACATGTTTCTGAATAAATAGTAGCATGAACTTACCAGGTAAAATAAAAGTTACCATGCATAAAAATATATTAATTAGTAGTAAAATAGAAATTAATTCAGGTCACATGGTGCCATAAAAGTAGTTAGAAAAGAAACCATGAGACCCCATGGTATCGAGGAGCATTATAGCGAAAATGGAACTGTGGGTATGATTTCAAAAAATCGACTAAATGTGGTATCGAGCATTTAGGTAAGAAAACAACACTGGAACCTATAGGAATAATCACAAATAAAGAAAATTATAGAATGAAACCAAGTAGGCCCATTACCCACAATAGACCTTTAGGAACTACAACAGAGCACCTTAGGAATCCTGTATTACTCGCTTAGGAATTGGTAATCACCAATGGAACCTACATATAAAATAGAATGGTTAGATTTAGAATTAGGCCCAAAAAATAAAAATCTAGTTACTTTACAAAATCACAAATTCAAAACAAAATGACATGTGAACATCTATTTGAATTTGGAAAAGGAAGTATAATGAAGGAATGTATATATTATGCTTCTTATCGATAAAAATCGTAGATATAGATCCATTATGTAGAAATGTGTCATTTATGTTTAAAGATTCATCATAATCAAGCATGTGATTATATTAAAGCAAAGGAAATTATAGACATAACTATCTTGAATAGATTATATCGATCCGAAACGGCGTTTTTCGTTCAAATTCATTTAGTTTATCAAAGAATATGATGATATTGATGGTCATGGAGGAAAAATCTATCGGTTTACTTTTTTATTGTCGGCGTGTGTTATTAGCGCTTAAATCGATTGACAACACTTATTGGAGACTATCGTATACATCTGACTATCTCCTGCGAGATAGTCATATGATGATCATCTTCTTGAGCGACCAGCGAAGGATTAGATGAAGTTCTTACATAATATTGATAATTGGAAATATAATCTACCGATTACTTCTTGTATAGAATAGCCCAAAATATTATATTACCACAACGGCTTGAAGTAAGTGGACCCGCCACTTATTCCTTGAAGCATCCGAAGAAGGTGGGCCGCCATTTCATCACTTAAAAATGTGGGACCCACTCCACATCAGCAATTCCTAGCCAGAAGGAATCTTATACCGGTTTATGTCATTTTTTTATTTGGTTTCTGTTTTCGTAAGTCGGTTTGTTTTCCTATAAATAGCATGGCAGTCAGTCTGTAAAATATATATCGAATATATATAGATATTAGTATTTCAATTTTAAGTCTTCAGTGAGCTTAAGGATTTCTAAGTTAGTTTATTTTTTTAATAATATCTGAAGTTTGTTTTATTATCTTAGATGTGTGAGTAGTTATATTTGTTCTCACATGGGAGAGATATGATTAATTTGTGGGAAATTATTGTTGTCTCCTCTGTGAATATAGGTATATATGTGAGCGCTTTATAAAGTTTATATCTTAGCAGATCGTGATTCTTCATATTTGGACTCTGTGAATGATTTAGATGAAGGTATCTTTGTAAGTTCTTTTACACGTGTGCTTGATTTGGGTATTGTCATCAAATCTGCAGTGTTATGGGAAATCTCCGGTGTATGTTATTCTGAATTTAATCATGTTACTGTTGAACTATATAAATGAATTAAGTTGCAAGGATGATGCTTATATTTACGGGATAGATGACATGATGAATTTATTGATCATATCTACCCGAAAGGCGAAACAATTCATCTAAATCTCATTATTATATCGCGTAATATCTGACGTCATATTAGGATTATACAAGATGTTATATTTAAATAGTTTGCATCCATTAGAACTCTATTTCTGTTTTTTCACGTAGCCATGAACTCTCGTAATATATTTTGTTTACTCTGTTGAGCGATAAGCATTAGGATAGATTTGCAATTTTAAAATTTCACCACCACAGAAATAATAATTTTAAAGCGCATGAAGGATTTTGGTATATCTAATTTAGGAATATTAGTATAATGCTTTGAAATGATCCATTTATTATATAATATAACAATTTTAAAGCGGTTCAGTAGGATATTAAAATTATAGGAATAGTTACTCATTTATTAAATTGGCGGATGATTATTATTTTGAATTAGACAATATTTAAAATTAGGTAATATATTAACTTTTTGCTTGATTTGATTTTTTTGATAGAATAATACCATATTCAATACATAAGTTTAGGGCATTCTCTACGTCTTTATAATGTTACGGTAAAGTTTCTTAGAATATAAATCATGTAGGTAACATGTTGTCTAATGGGCCAAGATGTTATCCATTTTCTTTGAAATATCTTTGCATTCTTTAAACCAAAAGGCGATTAATTCATAGTGTCAGATTGGAGTTGTAAAGAGTATGTGTATGGTATAGATTCATTTCGATTTGATTTCAGCACGATCGAATTTCTTAAAGTACCTTTTATTTTGAATTAAATTTATTAACATACCTTTGCTGGTATCTTATAGTCGTCTTCGTTTATCTTGACGTTTATAATTGATTCTGAATTCCAGAAACTTTCTGCCGAGTATCCATGTATATTTATGGCGTCGATGTTACGATTTGGAAGGTCTAATGAAACCTAAGTCTTTTAATTCTTTAATTTGGATTTTGAATTCTTGTATGCGAGATTGTAGCTTACTTATCACGATAAAAATCATATAGATGCAATTATGTCTCGTAGAAATGTGTCATTTATGTTTAAAGATTAAATCATGTCAAGGCATTGATTATATTAAACCGAAAACTATAGACATATGGCGACTAGATAAAATCAATTTAGAATTAGAAAAAATACATCTAGGAATGGATAAAATTCTCTTTCGATTAGAAAATTGGAAGCAAATGATAAAATTAGGAGAAGGATAAAAGAAAATTTAAAAGAAAATCGGAAAAATGCAATTAGATATAAAAGGAAAAAAGCTTCATCTAAATCACTATTGAATCACCTACTTATCTCGATTCATTATCTAGCAATCGATAAGTGATCACGAAGACATTGCGAGAACTTAATAAGATTAGTGAGAAGACATTTTCGATATTAATAAAATAGATCCCATCAAACTAATACTGATGGTATCAGATATATCCAACATCTTTATTAGCAGTCATGGCTAAGATTACATTAGAAGATAGATCGAAAATTATCGTACAAGCATTAGTTGATAGTGGTAGCACCACCTCAGTCATAACACGCAATCTTTTGCCATTCCTCTTCGATGCGATACAAATACAACTACTCATCTAGGAACTCACACTTTATCCTTTACCAAATGCCTTCATAGTCAAATCTTCTTCCTCGATCATGAATCCATAGATCTTACGAAAAAATATATATTATCAAAAATTTTAGTACATACATCCCCAATAAAGAGTTTATTCTTGGCTTAAATTTCATTCTTAGTCTTGATGGCGGATTACTCTTACGAATTACATTACTGATTAGCAACGCCTTTATCCAAACAAATAAAGCTTCAGTCTGCATTTGGAAGCGTGGTGGGTATACACTATCCTCTCCAAGCCCAATGATTCCTCCTCACTTGATCCTTTTGAAGTTTTAGTTATTTAGCTACATTATAAGCGAGAACCAATTCAAACTTATCACATTCCAAACCATTAGAAAAATCTTCCGGTTAGCGAGGAAATCCAAATCAGGTGAAAACCCTTTACGCCATTGGAATAGAAAGCAGAGTTAGCATACATTATTAATAAGGATTTAGTCGTTCGTCAAAATTAGAATATTCCCCTTTAGACAAGGAAAATTCAAAATCAAATTAAAGAATTAAAAGACTTAGGTTTCATTAGGCCAAATCGAGCATCGATCGGCGACTTTCATAGTGGAGGGGCGTCGAGATAGTTGAGTAAAGCTAGAATGGTAATCAATTATAAACGTCTGAATGATAACACTGAAGATGACGGTTATAAGATACCAGATAAAGATATGTTAATAAATTTAATTCAAAATAAAAGGTACTTTAGTAAATTCGATTGCAAATCAGGCTTTTGGCAAATCAAATTGGATAATGAATCTATACCATACACAGCCTTTACAACTCCAATCGGACACTATGAATGGTTAATCATGCCTTTTGGTTTAAAGAATGCGCCCAGTATATTTCAAAGAAAAATGGATAACATCTTTGGCCCATTATTAAAATTCGTGTTAGTACATAGATGATATTCGTATACTTTAGAACATTATAAGCATGTAGAGAATGTCCTAAACTTATGTATTGAATATGGTATTATTCTATCAAAAAAAAAATCAAAATTGCTAAAGAATATATAAGCTTTCTTGGCGAGAAAATAGGAAAAGGAGAAATAGAATTACAAGATCACATGTGAAAATTTTAGAATTCGGATAAATTAGAAGATCTGAAAGAATTACGAATTCTTGGGATTATTAAATTATCTTTGGACTATATTAAGAATTTAGGAAAAAAATAATTAAATCCTTATACTGAAAACATCATCAACAATTGAAATATTTGATATAGAAGATGTAAAAATTATCAAAAGGTAAAAACAAGTTAGACATCTTAGTTAACACTTCCCTTAAAGCAGTTACAAAAAATAGTTATAGTAGATGCGCAAGATGGTTGGGGAGGCGTAATGTTAAGCCTTTAAAGCATTTCGAATACAGAAAAATTACGCCGATATCTGTGTAATTTTAGACAACTTCCAAAGATCCATGACATCATTAGAAAAAGTCATCAATGCATTACACGATTTAAATTATTTCTACAAAAGGACTTTACAGTGACGATTGTGAAATATAAATACATTTTTATAAAAATAAAAATGAAAAGAAAATATCTAGGTAAGTTTATTTGTAATTTCCCTTTAGACAAGGAAGAATTCAAATTCCAAATTAAAGAGTTAAAAGACTTAGGTTTCATTGGGACCTTCCAAATCGAACATCGACGGCAGCTTTCATAGTCGACATATGAGATAGGGTAAACTAGAATGGTAATCAATTATAAACGTCTGAATGATAAGTCTGATCACTTCCCTAAACCCTAAACAGGAACCAATTCAAACTTATCACATTCCAAAACCATTAGAAAAAATCTTCCGAGCAGGAAATCCAAATCATAGTAAAACCCTTACTTATGGAATAGATAATTTGAAAGTTAGCCCAAAGATATTTATTTCCCAAATATCCCTCTAGAAATTAAAACAAAACTTTTCCAAACTATAAAAAAATACCAAACAAAATGATATGATTGAATGCCAAGAGAAAATCGACGATAGCAAAATAAACCTACTTTTAGAATTTCATATTCTATCAAACATTACTTGAAAATTCTCATCACATTTCTCGTAATCCACGCCCATTTCGATCATTTCTCTTCATTTAAATTTATGTGAAATCATTTCATCGTAATTATTACAAATTTGTTCAACTACGGCTTTATATCAAAAAAATAATTACGATTTATCTATTTGAGACCACCGCTAAACTTAATTGTTCAAAGATTTCTATATGCTTGGTCTTGAATATTTGTATTTTTTCTACTTGGATCAAATCCCAAGATTAATGTTCTAATAAACTTTGTAAAATTATAGGGATTATCTCCAATTGTCTTAAGGACTCAATTTCACGCTTTTGACTTTTGCTTCAAGAAAGCAGAGCTTTCTCTAATAATGTTTCTAAAATGTAAATATATCTCATGCCACTTTTATCACTATTTTCCCAAGCACGTACTGCATCAAATTCCCATGTGGAGATTACTGATTCCCACATCTGAGGATTGTTCAAATTGATACCATAGGAAACAAAATAAACATGAATCTGGCGTTGATTTAGAATCCATTCAATCTGAATTAGAAGAAAGATCAAGATAATGGAAGAAATCGATTTCAATCTGATAAATACATATGAAGATTTACAAGATTATGTATTTAGTATGAAAACAACATATTCAGAATTACAAAATTATAACGAAAAGAAACCCTCCAAGACCCCCCTTAATGGTATCAGAGCATTATAACGAAAATGGAACCTGTAGGTATGATTTCAAAATCAAGAAAGCTCTGATTCCTTAATGGTATCAGAGCATTTAGGTAAGAAAACAACACTGGAACCTATAGGAATAATCACAAATAAAGAAAATTATGAATGAAACCAAGAGATTACCCACAATAATAGACCTTTGAACTACATCGAGCACCTTAGAATCTCAGATATCGCTAGAATTGGTAATCACCAATGGAACCTACATATAAAATAGAATGGTTAGATTTAAAATTAAGCCCAAAAAATAAAAATCTAGTTACTTTACAAAATCACAAATTCATGTGTCTCTTTCCCAAAGACTTCAATCATGAACTCCATATAAAATAAAATGTTAAATACTTATCGATTTACATATAGCAATGAATCTTTAAAACTCCATCGTGAAAAGTCTAAATTTTAAAAAAAACTACAAAAGTATTAAGTGATTTAAAAGCGTAAACTTTTAGAAAATTTAGATTACATTAAGGATCAAAATATTGAAATATTACGAGTCAAGTCCCCACAAAATACTCAGTGAATGAGAAATTACGTTAAACCTTATTAAGAAATCAAGAAAATCCTTTAGCATGAGCAAATTTGAAGACTTACGATTTATAAAGACGCTTACAAGAAGTTGTGAAATATCATAATTCCATATGATTAACAAATTACGTAGGAAAGTGATCGACTTATCCAAAATGTTAAACTTTCGACAATTCTCTTATTGAATTACACCGTAAAGCTTACTAGTCAAAGAGCTAAACTTATGAATGACAAGAAGAACTGTAAAGATTTACAAGCCCTCCGATAAGATCATATCGTAAGAAAATTATTCCCCATCGAAATCAACAAGTTATAAAATATATAGAGCTCCAAGTAGCATTAGAAAAAATCTCTAACGCTTTGATAAAGAATATCTCAAATAGTTGATATCAATCACACAAATAATAAATTCAAAAAAAATATAATATAAGAAGATGCATGACACTTCTTTATTATCAAAGCATCCATCATCCAGACCTTAGCAGAACAAAAGATTAGCTGTGTGACAGATATCAATCAAATGAGTCTACCCATAATTTTAAAATCAAATTGGGACCAGATTAGAAAACAAAAAATGTCACAAATGCATATTGGATTAGTGATGATAAGAATCAAAGGATTACATGTAAAGAATTTAGAACGAAAGATTACATCCTTTGATAATAAGATGGAAATCAAATCAATCATGGATCATTAAGTAGAGATGAATGATAATGGAGCTATCATTTATTTTATTCCAAACTTTATTATGGATACCAGAATGTATGGAACATTTACAAATTTGTATAAAACCAAAGGATACAATAGAAATGGATCATTAAATCTAAGAATTACTACTTTTTATAGGAAAAATACAAGAACATTCCAATGTAAAATTTAAATTAAATAATGTGCTCTAGAATTAAAATAAAATTAATGCATAAAAGGAAAGAAATTTTGTATATTCATGCGAAGAATGGAATCTACACTTTTAAAAAAATCTATATTAATCCCACGAAAGTATATCATATGAACATCAAGATGAGAATTTGAGATTTTATTACCATGTAAACAAAATAAACATGAATCTGACGATGATTTAGAATCCATTCAATCAATTAAGAAAGATCAAGATAATAAGAAATTGATTTCAAATGAGAAATACAAAGATTTACAAGATTACGTATTTAGTATGAAAACAGTATATTCGGAATTACAAAATCGCTATGATTTTGAATTAGCATATGAGAATAAATCAAATCAAGACTTTGATTGGAAGATGATGATTCTCAATATCAAGAAATTAAGATGAATCAACAAGCAAATTTGGAGAGTAGTAGCGGAACTTCATCCGAAGAGAAAAACGCCCTGGTTTGATCGTATCACCTTCGGAGAAGAAGAACTGCGAAGCATAGTATAGCATATCTCGTATGATTATAAAGAAGAAAATAATTACAAATACAAAAAGAACCGTGGAACTGTAGAATTAACCTAATGCCAAAGACATAAAATGGTGATTTTAACTATCAATTTGAACAATCCTCGATGTGGGAATCGAATCCTTCTGATACGAATCAAAAGCGCCCATTATTATATAATATAACAATTTTAAGTAATAGGTAGATATTAAAATGATGGAATATACTGGTTATTAAATCAAGATGATTTTATTCATCACTGAATTAGATTACAATATTTAAAAATTAGGTATCTATGGTAAATGTTTATTTTTACCCTAACATGAGAGCTACCCGCTAAACAAAATGTTTTATTTTTAAGTCCTCTACGCGCCCGAGGAGAGTGTGGATACGCACGTAGATGCCTAATAATGATTAATGGATCAAAATTATAGAATTTTTAATCCATCTCTAAACTTATCATTTCTTTACTCCATTTGTAATTCGCTTTGTAAAATATTTCTAAATTTTCCTGATTTATGATAAATCATTGTAACTAAATCTACCCTTATGGATCTATTCCGATTAATTAAGCTACCCAATTATTATCATGGCATCTAAGTTTTGTACCATTTTAATTATTTAGGATACTATTCCTAACATATATGATCATCATAATAGAAATCTAATTTTAAATATCAGAATCAAATTCGATGAATAGTGTCATCCGCCAATTTATGAGTTCCTACTGATTTAAAGTAGATTAGATTTGTAATGAAGAGAAATGGCAAAAGAAAAAGATGACCGGAGGTGTGCTACCACTATCAACTAATGCTATCGATAATTTTCGATCTATCTTCTAATGTAATCTTATACGATAATAAAGATGTTGGATAGAAAACAGTAAAGAAGTTCTAATGGATGCAAACTATTTAAATATAACATCTTTGTGTATAATCCCAATATGATCAGATATTACGATATAATATGAGATGAGATGAATTATTCTGGGTAGAATGATCAATAAATTCATCATGTCGCATATCCCGTAAATATAAAGATCATCCTCGAACTTAATATTTATATTATATAGTCAACAAGATTATTAAATTCGTAATAACATACACCGGAGATTTCATAACACGCAGATTTTATTACACAGCCAAAGCCACACAAAAAAAAGGACTTACAAAGATACCTTCATCTAAATCATTCACACAAGGAGTCCAATCATAGAGGTTATTAGCAGAATTCATCTTCGCTAAGATATAAACTTTATAAGCGTGATATAAATTATATATTCGAAGTAGTGAGATAACATTAATTACGGCATAATTAATCATATCTCTCCCTGGTGAGAACAAATATAACTACTCACACATCTAAGATAATAAAACAAACTGCATATTATTAGGAAAATAAACTAACTTACGTGAAATCCTGCTCACCAAGACACTTAAAATTGGGCATGGAATATCTATATTCGATATATATTTTAATAGCCATTACGCTATTTATGGAAGACAAACCGACTTACAAAAGTAAACCAAATATAAAATGACATAAACCGATAAGATTCCTTCTAGAATTCGTGAGTGGTCCCACATTTTAAGTGATGAAATGGCGCTACCACCTTCTTCGATGCTCAGATTCTGTCCACTTATCCCAAGCCGTTGTGGTGGAATATAATATTCTGCGCTTATTATCGCGCTTACAAGTAATCTTGTAGATTATATTTCCACAATTATCAATATTATGTATAAAGAACTTCATCTAATCCTTCAAGCTAATGTCGTTCAAGAGAAGATGCATCACTGATATGACTAACTGTAGGAGATAAGATGTATTGAGGATATCCTAATCTGTTTGCAACAATTGATTGTTTGAATACGCGCAAATCTTCCCGACAATAAAATGTAAAGCGATAGATTTTTCCTTCTTATCATAATATATTCTTCGTTTCGATAAACTAAATGATCACAATTTTGAACGATTAAAAGCCAAGTTTCATGATCCGATATAATCTGGTCAAGATCGCTTTCACTTGGTTCAGAATGAAGATGCACTTCATCATTTATCCGACCGCTTTCAAATTCTGAGTCTTTATAATTTCTATTATATGTTTTGCTTCATCCATTAGATTTTCATAGTATGGTTCGACGGATTTGATTAAGAGAGTGACTGAAAATATGTCATTGTTCTCAAATAAGAACCATAATAGCCGTTGTAACTCGTGATGTCTATGAACGCTTCTTCAAGAATGAAGTCTCCGATAATTACTTTTGATAAAAAATCATAATCCAAAAGATTTTTAACTTTCCATTGTTGAAAAGTTTTCAAGTAAGCTAGATGAAGGGAAAGTGTGACTATTTGAAAGTTGGAAATACAAAAATTACAGGAACAAAGATTATGTATTTCTAATGTCTGATAAATGTGATAGTCCTTGAATAGACTGATTTAGACCATAAGCTCCTAATTTTATTTTGGCATTCTATCATATCTAATATTTTGGCTCTTTTATTGCTCAGAATTTTATGTTTAATATTCTCGTGCATTGCTAGAGATATTGAGTTGTTTTCAAGATTATTCGAGATATCTCTATAATTATTTCAGCAAACTCATTTTTTTCAGCTGAGAGATCATTGAACTCTTGTACTAATTCATTATATTTTCCTTTTTCATTTTCTAAACTTTCTTTAAGTTCTTGAATTTTCTTTCTTGATTAATGACTACTTTCTCGGAGATTTGTAGGTGTTTTAAGAGAAATTTGACTAATTTCGATCTAACTCCCTATTATACTATTTTCAGATAAATTCTATTTGATCATTTATTCCTGCAAAGACGCGTTAAGCAATTTAATGCATCGATCATGAACCAAGATCGATCTGCTACACCAAAGGTTATCAAGTAGGTTCTTGAAAGTTGTTCAAAGGTTTATAATAACTTTGGTCGAAACTGAGGTTGGTGCCTACTAGGACAGATGTCCCAAAATGTCGTGTTTAGGGAGAGAAGAAGATTGATGGTGGTATGGATGGAGTAGAAGGGTTTGGGTTTTTCTGTGAAGAAGATGGCTTTTGTGGATTCGGATCCATTGTACCTGCATAAAATAAAAAACAACAAGCATAATAAATATCTTTTCTACTGAATTATCCGTAGATTAATTGTATTCTAATTCTAATTTAAGTGATAATTCTGATATCATCTTTATGGTGGTTTAAACTGATTTTAAATCTTTTGGATATTTCATCGCCGGATAAGAAATTCATAAGAAAATTATTTTTCCCTTTATACGCTTCAAATGTGACATTATATATCATTTCACAAGAAGTTATAAATTTAGTAATCGCCATCAAGATCAAGAATGAAATTTAAGCCAAGAATAAACTCTTTATTAGGGGATGTATGTACTAAAATTTTTGGTAATATATATTTTTCCGTAAGATCTATGGATTCATTTGAGGATATACTGACTACATCATCGTCTAATCCCTGAATTAATAAATTCTATTTTTATTATAATTTCTTTCGATTAAATGATCCGGGAGATCCAGATATAACAATTATATTTTCTTTCTGCCTTTCTTTTAACATTTCTATCTTTCCTATATATTATTCATCTGAGATTTTCGTAGGATTTTTCTTCGATTTTTCGGAAAGTTCGAGTAAGATGATATTACGTAATTTATAAGATTATTTTTTCACTTGTTTCAGATCTTATATTCTACATTTCTCTTGGAGGATATTGAATGTAAACACAATTCTAGGTCTTATTCCAATACTTCTAGTAGTATCTGGAGTATATGTATTCTTCCATTTTTCATTAATTTCTTTACCTAATTCTCCAGGCAATTTGATTAAAAATCTATTGGAAATTTCTTCATCAAAATATTTGCCTGCTCTACTAGCATATGTCACATATAACTTACAGAATTTATCTATTTGAGACCAATCTGCTAAACTTAATTGTTCAAGATTTCTATATGCTTGGTCTTGAATATTTGTATTTTGTCTACTTGGATCAAATCCAAGATTAATGTTCTAATAAACTTTGTAAAATTATAGGATTATCTCCCAATTGTCTTAAGGACTCAATTTCACCGCTTTTTTTTTTTGACTGCTTCATTGAAGATGCAAGTAGCTTTCTAATAATGTTTCTAAAATGCAAACATATCTCCTATGCCACTTTTATCACTATTTGCCAAGACGCATCGCATCAAATTCCCACGAGATCGATTCCCACATCTGAGGATTGTTCAAATTGATAGTTAAAATCGTACCATTTCTATGTGCTGGCATTAGGTTAATTCTTTCTGTTCCACGCTATATTTGTAATTATTTTCTTCTTTATAATGCAAGATGTATTATATATTCCTTCTGCTTCTCCATCTTCTCTCGGGTGGTGCGTGATTAAACCTATGACGTTTTCTCATCTGGATGAATCCTCGCTACTTCCTAAATCCATTGCTTGATTCATCTTAATTTCTTCTTGATATTGACAATCCATCATCTTCCAATCAAAGTCGATTTGATTTATTCTATGCTAATTCAAAATCATACATTTTGTAATTCCGAATATGCTATTTTCATACTAAATACGTAATCTTGTAAATCTTCATATGTATTTATCTGACTGAAATCAATTTCTTCCATTATCTTGATCTTTCTTCTAATTCAGATTGAATGGATTCTAAATCATCGTCAGATTCATGTTTATTTTGTTTCCTGAATCAAAATCTCATACTAATTCTCCCATCTTGATATTCATACGTATGTACTTTCATGTGGGATTAATATAGATTTTCTAAAAAGGAGTGTAGATTCCATTCGCCTCGCATTTAATCTCAAATTAAATTTCTTTCCTACATCACTAATTTGCTAACATTAATTCTGAGCTTCATTATTTAATTTAAATTTTACATTGGAATGTTCTTGTATTTTTCCTATAAAATCGTAGTAATTCTAGATTTAATGATCCCACCATATCAGATCCTTTGGTTTTTATACCAATCAGAATGTTCCATACATTCCTAGATCCATAATAAAGTTGAATAAAATAAATGACATTATCATTCATATCTACTTCAAATGATCCTACATTGATTAGATCATTCCATTTATTATCAAAGAGATAACTAATGCTGCCTTAAATTCTTTCTATGTAATCTTTGATTCTATCATCACTAATCCAATATGCATTTGTGACATTTTTTGTTTTCTAATATGGTCCCAATTTGATTTTAAAATTATGGGTAGACTCATTTGATTGATATCTCACACGCCTAATCTTTTGCTCAAGGTGCCCTGGATAATGTTTTTGATAATAAAGAAGTGATACATCTTCTTTTAATATTTATCAAATTGAAGTTTTCCATTATCAATCTTTAATCAGATTCAATATCAACTATTTCAGATATTCTTCTATCAAACGTTGGAGATTTTTTCTTAAATAATGCTAACGGACCTTGCTTATCTACCATATTTTATAACTTGTTGATTTCTGATAGGGAATAATTTCCTCGATATGATACTATCGAGAAATAGAATCTTTCGAGTTCTCATCGTCCTTTATTCAATAAGTTTAAGCTTATCTTCAACTAGTAAAGCTTTCTGGTGTAATTCTAATAAGAGAATTGTCTGAAAGTTTAACATTTTTGGATAAGTCTGATCACTTCCCTGAATTCCTACATAATTTGTTAATCAATTACGATATTTCCTACCTTCTCAGAAAGGCCTTTATAAATCAGAAGTTTTCAAATTTGCTCATGCTAAAAGGATTTTCTTGATTTCTACTAATAAGCTTCAACTTCGTAATTTCTCTTTTCTAATATTTTATGACTGACTCTTATTTCAAAGATTTTGATCCTTAATGTAATCTAAATTTTCTAAAGAGTTTAACGCTTTAAATCACTTAATACTTTTGTAGTTTTTCTAAAATTCTATGATTTTTTCCCGATGAGTTTTAAAGATTCAAATAATGCTATATGTAAATCGAAAGGCTATTTAACATTTTATTTTCAATGGAGTTCATGATTGAAGTCTTTGGAAAGAGACACATGAATTTGTGATTTTGTAAAGTAACTAGATTTTTATTTTTTGGGCCTAATTCTAAATCTAACCATTATTTTATATGTAGGTTCCATTGGTGATTACCAATTCCTAAGCGAGTAATACAGGATTCCTAAGGTGCAAAATCATCATCAGATTCATGTTTATTTTGCTTTCCTAATCAATCAAAATCTCATACTAATTCTCCCATCTTGATGTTCATATGATGTACTTTCATGTGGGATTAATATGATTTTTCTAAAAGGAGTGTAGATTCCATTCGATTCGCATGAATATACGACTAAATTTCTTTCATGGCATGAATTCCTTGACTTTGCATTAATTAGAGATTATTTAATTTAAATTTTACATTAGAATGTTCTTGTATTTTTCTATAAAACCAGAGTAGTAATTCTTAGATTTAATGATCCATTTCTATTGTATCTTTGGTTTTGTCTGCGTCTGTAAATGTTACATTCGCTATAATAAAGTTTGGAATAAAATAAATGCTCTCATTCATTATCTACTTGAAATGATCACATGATTGATTTGTTTAGATCGTTAATCCCATTATCAAAGAGGATAACTAATGCTTTCGTTCACAAATTCTTTCATGTAATCCTTTGATTCTATCATAATCCGATATCATTTGTGACATTTTTGTTTTTAATCATTTGATTTTAAAATTTGGGTAGACTCATTGATTGATATCGTCGGCAATCTTTTGTTTCTTGGAGTCGGATGATAGATGCTTTTGATAATAAAGAAGCATACATCTTCTTTTAATATTTATCAATTGAGTTTTATTGAATCTGTCTAGCGTGATTGATATATTATTCGAGATATTCTTATCAAAGCGTTGGAGATTTTTCTTAAATAATGCTTGCTTCTTTATCTACCATATTTTATAACTTTGTTGATTTCGATGAGAATAATTTCCTTACGATAGCGATTAAGATGCATTAGAGATAGAATGAAATTATCATTACAATAGTGGTAGCATGGTATAGGTCATGCTTTCACCTTAATCTTTTACCATTCCTCTTGCGGGCGATACAAATACAACTACTCTCTGGTAGGAACTCCTTTTGCAAATGCCTGAAGTCAAATCCAATTCTTCCTCGATCAAGAATCCATAGATCTTACAACTCCAATTGGACACTATGAATGGTTAATCATGCCTTTTGGTTTAAAGAATCGCTGATATATTTGAAAAATGGATAACATCTTTGGCATTAGGTATGTGTTAGTCTACATAGATGATATTAGTATAGCATCTTTTACGAACATTATAAGCATAGAGAATGTCTAAACTTATGTATTGAATATGGTATTATTACATCAAAAGAAAATCGAAATTGTAAAGAATATATCAGCTTTCTTGGCCAGAAAATAGGAAAAGAAGAAATAGAATTACGAGATCACATGGCAAATAAAGTTTTAGAATTTCGGGATAAATTAGAAGAATCTGAAAGAATTTATAGAAATTAGGATTATTATATTATCTTTAGCGCATATTAAGGATTTAGGAAAAACAATTAAATCCTTGATAAAAAGTCATAAATAGAAATATTTGATATAGAAGATGTAAAATTATCCAAAGGTAAAGAAGCAAGTTAGACGTCTTAAAGTTAACTTATTTAATAGATTACAAAATAGTTATTGTAGATCACAAGATGGTTGGGGAGGAATTAAAAGTTAAGCGCTTTTAAGGAGCATTTCAAAATCTGAGAAAAATCTAGATATCTTAGTAATTTTAGACTTAAAAGATCGTTAGATTATGAAATATTAGAATTAAATATTTGATAAATTATTTAAATTATTTCTGGGTTACGATTGTGGTATACATTTTATAAAAATAAAAATGAAAAAAAATATATAGTAAGAGATGGGTAAATTTTATAACTATTGAAGCGATAGGTATAATGTCACATTTGAGCGTATAAAGGGAAAAATAATTTTCTTACAGTTCTTTATCGGCGATGAAATATCCCAAAAGATTTAAAATCTACAGTTTTAATAATTAGATGATTGAAATTATCAGAAATAGGAATTAGGAATCAATTAATCTAGGATAATTGGTAGAAAAGATATTTATTATCTTTGTTGTTTTTTATTTTATCGTACAATGGATCAGAATCCTTTGCTTCTCTCCTCCACCAATATATTTTGGACATCCTTACATGAAACGAGCACCTCCTTCCATACTATCCTTCAAACCTTTAGCCACACTCCAAACTCTCGCGAGAATCACGGATTTGGTTTGGATCCAGGTTCATGATCGACACCAACTACCTAAAGTGCTTTTGAGATCAATACTTTAGACCAAAAAATTGAAAATCTAGAAAAGAGTTAGAAGAAGCGTCAAAAATAAAAACTTCTGAAAAAAAGAATTAAGAAAATCATTTTAAATATTCTTAAGATAATTTGGAAGCGGTTAGGTATATTTATTTCCCAAATATCCTCCAGAAATTAAAAAAAACTTTTCCAAAGCGTAAAAATACCAAACAAATGATATGATTGAATGCTAGAAAATCGGATCAGATTATGTGAAAATAAACCTCTTTAGGATTTTCATTCAAATATTAGCAAAATTAGCGTATTCGTTTAAATTTACAGTCCTATTTGGATCATTATACTTTTCTTCATTTAGCTTTATGTGAAATCATTTATCGTGGATTTATTACAAATCGTTCATTATGGCTTTATATCAAAAATAATTATCGGTGAGATTAATCTGAAGAGCGATTCATCCAGCTTGTCCGTCAAAGAATATTAAGTTATATATTTGATGATAATGACATGTTTCACTTTCTTTAAATCCGTGGAACCAAATTTTGGCGATCGATGGATTCATTATAGAGATTATTGAACTCAGGGTGTTTTATCTTTGAACAAAAGCGAAGATCGTCGTAGTTAACGATGAATCTTGAAAAGTCTTCTTCTTATCATAAAACTTAAGTATGGATTGTAAAGAAGATGGCATACTCGTTTAATTTATCAAGATAGGATGATACTCAATCTGGATTAAGAGGAAATCTTGCTCGATTTCAATTTTCAAACGGCAATTTATTACCACGTATCAGGGCTTTTCGGCGTCTGGCGGTCGGAGATTATCGGTATCTTTCGCGCTTTCCCTGTATAGGTCCCGCTTTGATTAATGAAAATAAGCGGTTTGAAGGGCTCGATGATGAAGAATTAGAAGATATCTTAAATAACGAATCTTTGGAATGGTAGCTTTCGTTTATCACCTGAGATTACTTATTGCCACCGGATGCATAGCGAATATTATATTCCACCACAACGGCTTGAGCAGTAAGTGGACCCCGCAACTTATTCCTTGAAGCATCAAGAAGAAGGTGGGCCATTTCATCACTTAAAATGTGGGACCCACTCCACATCAATTCTAGCGGAATCTTATATCTGGGTTTATGTCATTTTTTATATTTGGTTTACGTTTTTTTCGTAAGTCGGTTTGTTTTCTATAAATAGCGTAATGGCGATCGATCACGTAAAGATATATCGAATATAGATATTAATTCCTTGCGATTTTAAGTGTGCTTTGAGCTTAAGGATTTATAAGTTAGTTTATTTTTAATAATATAAGTTTGTTTCATTATCTAGATGTGAGTAGTTATATTTGTTCTCATGGGAGAGATATGATTAACCGTGGGAAATTATTGTTGTCTCCTCTTTATGAAATATAGGTATATAGAGCATTATAAAGTTTATATCTTAGCGAGTCATGAATTACATTAATACATATTTGGACTCCTGCGAATGATTTAGATGAAGGTATCTTTGTAAATTCTTTTGTTTTGGCTTAGAATTTGGTGTCAAATCAATCTGTTGTTATGAAATCTCAGGTGTATATATTAGAATTTAATCGTATTCTTGTTGGTATATAAATGAATTAAGTTCTGAGGATGATCTTTATATTTACGGGATAGAAATTTATGACATGATGAATTTATTGATCATGCTCTGCGAAAGAGGCGAGCAATTAAATCTAAATCTATATTAATATCTGACGTCATATTAGGATTATATCTGAAAGATGTTATATTTAAATGGTTTGCATCCATTAGAACTTTATACATTCTATTTTTTCATGTCGTATGAAACTCTCTATAATATATTTAGTTTATAAGTTGAGCGGTAAGCATTAGGATAGATTTGCGATTTTAAAATTTACCATACAGAAATAATACATTTAATAAGCATGAATGAAGGATTTTGGTATATATGATTTAGGAATATTAGTGATATCTCTTTGAAATTATCGATTTATTATATAATATAACAATTTTAAAGTAACAGTTAAGGTAGGATATTAAAATGATAGGAATAGTTAAACTTTATTAAATTGGCGGATGACACTATTATTAATTAGATTACAATATTTAAAATTAGGTATCCCATTATTATGATGATGGTATCAGTTGGGAATAGTATCATAAATAATTAAAATGCAAACTTTAGATCAGCGCAATGATAATTCTTGAAGCTTTCGAATTAATCAGAATAGATCCGATAAGGGTAGATTGAGTTCTGACAAATTTATCTGACGTAAATCAGGAAAGAAATATTTCTGGCTTGTGGCCAAGTGATGAAATGATAAAGTCATTAGGTAGATGGATCGCTCAAAATCGTATAATTTTAGTAATTATTAGATTATTAGGCATACAGCGTATCGATCTCTCGAACCCAGCGAAGGCGGTGACTTTGCGTAAAAATGATTTGTTTAACGGGTAGCTCTCATGTTAGGGTAAAAATAAACATTTACCATAGTAATAGTAACATTAAAATTTACCACGATAAAAATAAAAATTTACCTCAGCAAAAGTAGACATGTTTCTGAATAAATAGTAATGAGAACTTACCAGGTAAAAATAAAAGTTAACGATGCGGTAAAAATATTAAGTAGTAAAATAGAAGCTAATTGATGTCGCCATAGTAAATGTAGTTAGAAAAAAACCATGAACCCTTAATTATATTTGCATAAATCATTGCATAAATCTAATTACATTAACAGTGATGATCTTCATCTTTTTATTTATTTGCGGGAGTTGAATAATCTATAACGTGTTTTTGTTGTGTCAGGATGTTGAAGGATGAAATACTCTTGAAATTAGAACCGATAATTATTTTTGATATAAAGCGTAGTTGAGTGATTTGTAATAGTCGTGATGAAATGATTTCACGGCTAAATGAAAAGAAAGTGTAATGATCCGAAATGGGTGGATTAGAAACGAAATGTGATAAATTTTCAAAATGTTTGATATGAAATTCCTAAAGTAGGTTTATTTTGCACATAATCTGATCTGATTTTCTCTTGGCATTCAATCATATCATTTTGTTTGGTATTTTTTACAGTTTGGAAAAGTTTTGCTTTAATTTCTGGAGGGATATTTGGGAAATAAATATACTGGAACTGCTTTTCCAAATTATCTTTAGTAATAGCTAAAATGATTTTGGCGAATTCTTCTTTTCGTGAAAACTTTTATTTTTTGCAGCTCTCTTTAACTCTTTTTTAGATTTTCAATTTTTGGTCTAAAGTATTGATCTGAAAAAAGCAGTTTAGGTAGTTTAGGGTGGTGATCATGAGGCGGGATCAGGCAAATCAGGAAGATTCTCGAGGAGTTTGCTAAGTGTGGCTCAAAGGTTTGGTAGGGATAGTATGGTGGATATGGAGGATGGTGCCGGCTCTGCTGGGTAAGGACAGATGTCCAAAATGTATTAGGTTTGGTGGAGGAGAGGAAGCAAAGGATTCAGATGGTGGTATGGATGGAGTAGAAGGGTTTGGGTTTTACGTGAAGAAGATGGCTTTTTGGATTGGATCTGTACTGCAAATAAAAACAACAATAATAAATATCTTTTCTCTTGATTATCCAGATTAATTCCTTATGCAATTCACAATTTAAGTGATAATTCTTTGCGAATGTCCAATTATGTTGGTTTAAAATCAGTAGATTTTAAATCTTTTTAGGATATTTAAATTAGGGATAAGAAATCGTAAGAAAATTATTTTTTCTTTATATCCAAATGTGACATTATAGCGAATTCTTGATAGTAGTTATAAAATTTCATCTCTTACCATATATTTGATAAAATTAGGAGAAGGATAAAAGAAAATTTAAAAGAAAATCAAAAAATCTGATTAGATATAAAGGAAAAAAACTTGTCCCAAATCATCACATTGAATCTTTCTTATCTCGATTCATTTATCACAGCGATACGATAAGTGATCACGAAGACATTGCGAGAACTTAATAATTAGTGATCAGGAAGACATTTTGATATTAAAAAAATTGATCAGCAAATCAAACTAATCTGATGGTATCAGGATATATCAACGTCTATCTTTATTAGCGGTCGTGGCTAAGATTACGTTAGAAGACCGATCAGAAATATTGCATTGGTTGATAATGGTTTTACTATGCCATAATGCTTTTGCCTCTTCACGGATATAATAAAATGCTCATCTTTAGGAACTCGCACTTTTATCTTTTGCGAATACTTGATTAATTAGTCAATCGATTCTTCCTCGATCATGAATCCGTAGATCTTACGGAAAAATATATATTACCAAAATTTTTGATACATACATCACCCAATAAAGAGTTTATTCTTGGCTTAAATTTCATTCTTGATCTTGATGGCGGATTACTCTTGCCAAGAATTACATTCTGATTAACATGCGTGCCTTATCCAAACAAATAAAGCTGAATCGTGTGGGTATTGCGTGGGTAATCCTCTTCCAGCCTTGATGATTCCTCCACCTCATGGTCACAGAAGTTCTTGGTTATTTATTCTTTGTTTATAAGCAGATTCAAACTTATCACATTCCGAAACCATTAGAAAGATGATCTTCCAGGTTAGCGAGAGGAAATCACGAATCTTAGGGTGAAAACCGCTGGAATAGAAATTGGAATAGGAGTTAGCCACGTATCGTTATTAATAAGGATTTAGTCGTTATGAAAAGAATTAGAATATTCCCTTTGACAAGGAAGAATTCAAAATCCAAATTAAAGAATTAAAAGACTTAGGTTTTAGATTCCAAATCGAACATCGATCGGTGACTTTCATAGTCGGAGGACATCGAGATAGTTGAGTAAAACTAGAATGGTAATCAATTATAAGCGTCGAATGATAAGATGGCGGTTATAAGATCTGAGATAAAGATATGTTAATAAATTTAATTTAAAAGATGCTTTAGTAAATTCGATTTAATCGAAAAAACAAATCATGGATAATCTATACCATACACTTTACAACTCCAATCCCATGAATGGTTAATCATGCCTTTGGTTTAAAGAATGCGGGATATTTCAAAGAAAAATGGATAACATCTTTGGCATTACTACGTGTTTAGTCTACATGATGATATTCTAGTAGCTATCTTTTAGAATATTATAAGCATGTAGAGAATGTCCTAAACTTATGTATTGAATATGGTATTATTCTATCAAAAAAGAAAATCAAAATTGCTAAAGAATATATCAGCTTTCTTGGCCAGAAAATAGGAAAAGGAGAAATAGAATTACAAGATCACATAGCAAAGAAAGTTTTGAATTTGATAAATTAGAAGATCTGAAAGAATTATAGAAATTCTTGGGATTATTATATTATCTTGACCTTTATTAAGGATTTAGGAAAAACAATTAAATCCTTATACTGAAAACATCATCAACAATTGAAATATTTGATATAGAAGATGTAAAATTATCCAAAAGGTAAAAGTTAGGCATCTTCCAAAGTTAACACTTAGAAATAGATTACAAAATAGTTATTGTAGATATCACAAGATGGTTGGGAGAATTAAAGTTAAGCCTTTTAAGATTCAAAATCTGAAAAATTATGAGATATCTTGGTAATTTTAGACAACTGCGGATCCATCATCATTAGATTATGAAATATTAGAGTCATCAATGCATTACGATTTAAATTATTTCTAAGGAACTTTACAGTTCGCAGTTGGTATAGTGCATTTTATAAAAATAAAAATGAAAAGAAAATATATAGTAAGAGATGGGTAAATTTTATAACTACTTATGATGCTATAATGTCACATTTGAGCGTATAAAGGGAAAAATAATTTTCTTACAGTTCTTATCGCGATGAAATATCCAAAAGATTTAAAATTTGATTTTAAACCACCATAATTAGATGATTAGAATTATCACTTAGAAATTAGGAATAGAATTAATCTACGGATAATTGAGAAAAGATATTTATTTGTTGTTTTATTTTATCGCGTACAATGGATCCAATCACAAAGCATCTTCTTGGAAAAAACCCAAACCCTCTCCATACCACCACCATCAATCCTTTTGCTTATCTCCCCTGTACATTTTGGACGTCCCGGCCCATTATATATCCACCACTATCCTACCAAACCTTTGAGCCACCTCAATGAAACTCTCCTTGAGAATCTCCGGATTACGGTTGGATCGGTTATGATCGGCACCTAAACTAAACCCAAAGGTCTTTTGATCAATACTTTAGACCAAAAAATTGAAAATCTAGAAAAGAGTTAGAAGAGGCGTGCAAAAATAAAAACTTTCTGTGAAAAGAAGAATTGCCAAAATCATTTTAGCTATTATTAAAGATAATTTGGAAAAGCGGTTAGGTATTTTTTCCCAAATATCCTCTTAAAGCAAAACTTTTGTAAAATACCAAACAAAATGATTTGATTGAATCTCAGAAAATCGATGTTATGTCAATAAACCTACTTTAGAATTTCATATTCTATCAAACATTCTTGAAAATTGTATCATTTATTCATTTCGTCATAATGTCATTCTCTACACTTTTTAGCATGTGAAATCATTTAAATGGTGGGTATTACAAATCTGTTATCTTTATATCAAAATAATTATCGTAGATTCTAATCTCGAAGAGCAATTCATCCCTTCAACATCCAGGTTACAAAGAATATTAAGTTATATATTTGATGATAATGACATGTTTTCCTCACTTTACTTATCAAATCACGTGGAACCAAATTTTGTGATTTGATGGATCAAAGAAAACATGTTATAGAGATTATTGAACTCGTGTTTTATCTGAACAAAATGAAGATCGTAGTTAGCGATAGATCTTGAAGAAGTCTTCTTCACCATCATTTATATCAGATTGCTAAACTTAAGTATGGATTGTATCGTCCAAGATGGCATACTCATTTAATTTATCAGAGCGAACGTGATGATATTATACGATTAATTGGAAATCTATCGATTTCAATTTCTTGTCGGACATACCAATTTATTCTCACATATCGGACTTTAACCGGCATACACTTGGTCAGATTATCGATTATCTTTCACCTTTTATCATATCAGTCGTACTTCAACCTTTGATTAATGAAAATAAGCGGTTTGAAGCTCGATGATGAAGAATTAGAAGATATCTAAATGAAACAAATCTTTGGAATGGTAGCTTTACATTTATCTACCTAGAATTCTTCGTTAATAGCGCTAAAGAATATTATATTCCACCGGCTTGACGGAAGCGTAGTGGACCCGCCATATTCCTTGAAGCATCAAGAAGGTGGCCACATTTCATCACTTAAAAATGTGGGACCCTCACTCAAGATTCCCAGAAGGAATCTTATCGGTTTATGTCATTTTATATTTGGTTTTTTCGTAAGTGGTTTGTTTCCATAAATAGCGGTCGGTCAGTAAAGATATATTGAATATAGATATTCCATCGGCCTTCCAATTTTAAGTGTGCTTAGTGAGCTTAAGTATTTTAAGTTAATTTGTTTTCTAATAATATGCAGTTTGTTTTCATTATCTTGTGTGAGTAGTTATATTTGTTCTCAGAGAGATATGATTAATGTATGCCGTGGGAATTAATGTTATCTCCTCTATATATAAATATATGGACGCTTATAAAGTTTATATCTTAGCGAGTACATGAATTCGCTAATAACCTATATTTGGACTCGCGAATGATTAGATGAAGGTATGTAAGTCCGCTTTTTTTGCATGTAGGCTAGGCGTCAAATCAATCTGGGTGTTATGGAAATCTCCGGTGTATGTTATTCTGAATTTAATCATGTTACTGTTGAACTATATAAATGAATTAAGTTCGAGGATGATCTTTATATTTCGGGATAGAGCTAACCTATGATGAATTTATTGATCGTATCTAAAAGGTAACAATTCATCTCATCTCATATTATATCGCATATAATATCATCATATTGGGATTATACACAAAGATGTTATATTTAAATAGTTTGCATCCATTAGAACTTCTGCATTCCCTGTTTTAAATGCGTGACTATGTATATTTCATTTCCTCTATTGAGCGGTATCATTAGGATAGATTTGCAATTTTAAAATTTCACCACCACCTAGAAACAATACATTTCATAAGCATGCATGAAGGATTTTGGTATATCGGTAATTTAGGAATACTAGTAATACCATGCTGAAATTATCCATTATTATATAATATAACAATTTTAAGTAGCAGTTCGCAGGATATTAAAATGATAGGAATAGTTCACTCATTTATTAAATTGGCAGATGACACTATTCATCGCTGAATTAGATTACAATATTTAAAAATTAGGTATCTAGCTATTATGATGATCATATCTGTTAGGAATAGTATCCTAAATAATTAAAATGGATACCAGATCACAGTAATGATAATTCTTGGATTAATTAGAATAGATCCAATAAGGTAGATTTATTACAATGATTTATCATAAATCAGGCTATAAATATTTTATAAAGCGAATTACAACATGGCAGTGAAGAAATGATAAGTCATTAGGTAGATGGATCAAAAAATTCTATAATTTTGGTCCATTAATGCATTTATTAGGCATCTGCGTGTCCACAATCTCCTCGAACTGTAGAAGACGACTTATCATAAACACAAATTTTAACGGGTAGCTCTCATGTTAGGGTAAAAGTAACAGTTTACCATAGTAATAGTAAATATAAAAATTACCACGGTAAAATAAAAATTTACCTCAGCAAAAGTAGACATGTTTCTGAATAAATAGTAACAGCAGAACTTACCTAGGTAAAAATAAAAGTTACCATGGTAACAGTAAAAATATTAATTACCGTAGTAAAATAGAGAAGAAGTAATTGGTCACGCCATAGTAGTGTAGTTAGAAAAATGAGAATGTGTCAGGCATTATAACGAAAATGGAACTTGTAGGTATGATTTCAAAATCAAGAAAGCTCGACCCCGTGTGGTGTCAGGCATTTAGGTAAGAAAAGAAATAAGGAACCTATATGATAATCACAAATAAAGAAAATTATAGAATGAAACCAAGTAGGCATTACAATAGACCTTTAGGATACAACTACCAGAATCTGATTAGCAGGAATTGGTAATCACCAATGGACTACATATAAAATAGAATGGTTAGATTTAGAATTAGGCCCAAAAAATAAAAATCTAGTTACTTTACAAAATCACAAATTCATGTGTCTCTTTCCCAAAGACTTTGTTAAATAACCTTATCGATTTACGTATAGCATTAGCTGAATCTTTAAAACTCCATCAGGAAAAAGTCTATAGAATTTTAGAAAAAACTACAAAAGTATTAAGTGATTTAAAAGTGTTAAACTCTTTAGAAAGTTTAGATTACATTAAGGATCAAAATCGAAATATTATGAAGAGTCAAGTATTACATAGAAAGAATTTAGGAATATTTATCTTTGATAATAGATGGAATGATCCCAATCAATCATGATCATTTGAAGTAGATATGAATGATAATGGGCTATCATTTATTTTATTCCAAACTTTATTATGGATACCGAGTATGTGGAACATTTACTGATTGGTATAAAACCAAAATGATATAATATGGTAGCGGATCATTAAATCAAATTACTGATTTTATAGGAAAAATACAAGAACATTCCAATGTAAAATTTAAATTAAATGAAGTCTAGAATTAATGTTAGAAGTCGAGGAATTATGTAGAAGGAAAGAAATTTAGTTCGTATTCATGCGACGAATGGAATCTACACTTTTTAGAAAAATCTATATTAATCACATGAAAGTCATCATATGAACATGAGATGGAGAATTAGTATGAGATTTTGATTCTGTAAAAAAATAACGATGATTTAGAATCCATTCAATCAATTAGAAGAAAGATCAAGATAATGGAAGAAATTGATTTCAGTCAGATAAATACATATGAAGATTTACAAGATTACGTATTTAGTATGAAAACAGCATATTCGGAATTACAAAATCGCTATGATTTTGAATTAGCATATGAGAATAAATCAAATCAAGACTTTGATTGGAAGATGATAGATTCTCAATATCAAAAAGAAGAAATTAAGATGAATCAACAAGCAATGGATTTAGGAGAAGTAGTAGCAGGAACTTCATCCGATAGAGGAAAACGTCCTAGGTTTGATCCTGTACCACCTTCAGGAGAAGATGGAGAAACCGGAAGAATATATAGACACAGTACATCTGTCGGATTATAAAGAAGAAAATAATTACAAATACAAAGGAACTGTGGAACCTGTAGAAAGAATTAACCTAATGCCAGCACATAGAAATGGTACGATTTTAACTATCAATTTGAACAATCCTCAGATGTGGGAATCAGTAATCTCCACATGGGAATTTGATGCAGTACGTGCTTGGGCAAATAGTGACAAAAGTGGCATAGGAGATATGTTTGCATTTTTAGAAACATTATTAGGAGAAACTGCTGCAAACATCTTCAATGAAGCAAAAGTCAAAAAAGCAGGTGAAATTGAGTCCTTAAGACAATTGGGAGATAATCCCTATAATTTTACAAAGTTTATTAGAACATTAATCTTAGGATTTGATCCAAGTAGACAAAATACAAATATTCAAGACCAAGCATATAGAAATCTTGAACAAGGCAGTGAGTTTGCTAATTGTAATGTAATTCTTGGTAAGAGTAATCTGGCCATCAAGACTAAGAATGAAATTTAAGCCAAGAATAAACTCTTTATTAGGGGATGTATGTACTAAAATTTTTGGTAATATATATTTTTCCGTAAGATCTATGGATTCATGATCGAGGAAGAATTGGATTTGACTATTCAGAAGGCATTTGGTAAAGGATAAAGTGTGAGTTCCTACTAGATGAGTAGTTGTATTTGTATCGTGCAGGTCTGTGAAGAGGAATGGCAAAAGATTGTGTGTTATGACTGAGGTGGTGCTACCACTATCAACTGCTTATGCATAATTTAATCCATCTTCTAATGTAATTTGCTAATAAAGATGTTGGATATATCATGATACCATTGTATTAGTTTGATTTTGAAATAGATCGATTTTATTAATATCAAAAATGTCTTCTGGATCACTAATCTTATTAAGTTCTGCAATGTCTTCAGGATCACTTATCGTATTGCTAGATAATGAATCAGAGATAGTAGGTGATTCAATAGGTGATTTAGATGAAGTGCTCTTTCCTTTTATATCTAATTGTATTTTTCTGATTTTCTTTTTAAATTTTCTTTTATCCTTCTCCCTAATTTTATCATTTGCTTCCAATTTTTCTAATCGAAGAGAATTTTATCCATTCTAGATGTATTTTTCTAATTCTAAATTGATTTTACTAGCTTGTTATGTCATAGTTTTTTGGTTTAATATAATCACGATAGTCTTGATTATGATGTATCTTTAAACATAAATGACACATTTCTAGGTAATTGGCATCTATATCATGATTTTTCGGGATAGTAGTAGTTCTGATATATACATTCCTTTCATACTTTCTTTTAATTCAAATAGATGTTCACATGTCATTTTGTTTTCTATTGTTGTACTTTCCATCGATCAACTGCTTTGATTAAACCATCCATAGCATTTTCTGATGTTTGGGATTCAATATCTGATTCTTCATTTATTATACTATAAATTGTATCGTTGGATTCATTTGAGGATATACTGACTACATCATCGTCTAATCCCTGAATTAATAAATTCCTATTTTTATTATAATTTCTTTTGTTACATTGATTTGCTAAATGATGCGGAGATCCTGATATATAACAATTACATTTTTTTTGTACTTTCTTTTAACATTTCTATCTTTCCTATATACTGTTCGTCTAGATTTTCGTAGGATTTTTCTTCTTCGATATGGTTTTTCTGGAAAGTTCTGAGTAGTATAGATATTACGACAGAATTTATAAGATTGTTTTTTCACTTGTTTTTGTATCTTATATTCTCGACATTTCTCATGGAGGATATTGAATGTAAGCGCAATTCAGGTCTTTATTCCAATACTGTAGTATATATAATGTATATGCCTTCTTTTTTCGTTAATTTCTTTAATTCTCAGGAAATTTGATTAAAATCATTGGAAATTCTTACAATCAAAAATATTTTCTGCTTTCTACTGGCATATGTCATATATATAACTTACGAATTTATCTATTTGAGACCAATCTGCTAAACTTAATTGTTCAAGATTTCTATATGCTTGGTCTTGAATATTTGTATTTTTTTACACTTGGATCAAATCTAGATTAATGTTCTAATAAACTTTGTAAAATTATTCTTGAATATTTGTATTTTTTCTACTTGGATCAAATCCTAAGATTAATGTTCTAATAAACTTTGTAAAATTATTGGGAGATTTTTCTAAAAAGGAGTGTAGATTACATTAAGTTCCTGCATGAATGTCTGAACTAAATTTCTTTCCTTCTACAAGACTAATTCCTCGACTTGCTAACATTAATTCTAGAGCTTCATTATTTAATTTAAATTTTACATTGGAATGTTCTTGTATTTTTCCTATAAAACCAGTAGTAATTCTTAGATTTAATGATCCTACCATATCAGATCCTTTTTTATACCAATCAGAATGTTCCATACATTCCTCGTATCCATAATAAAGTTTGGAATAAAATAAACGATACCCATTATCATTCATATCTACTTCAAATGATCCCATGATGACGCTAGATCATTCCATCTATTATCAAAGATGATAACTAATGCTGCTCCTAAATTCTTTCTGTAATCCTTTGATTCCTATCATCACTAATCCAATTGCATTTGTGACATTTTTGTTTTCTAATCCCAATTTGATTTTAAAATTATGGCTCATTTGATTGATATCTCACACGCCTAAACTTTTGTTCTCAAGCAAGGTTCTGATGATTTGACGTTGATAATAAAAGTGTCATACATCTTCTTTTTTTAATATTTATCAAATTGAGTTTTCCATTATCAATCTATCTAAGTGATTCAATATCAACTATTTTATATTCTTCTATCAAACGTTGGAGATTTTTTCTTAAATAATGCCTAACTGAATCTTTACTTATCTACCATATTTTATAACTTGTCGATTGACAGTGAATAATTTCCTTACCCGACATATGATACTATCGAGAGGCTTGTAAATCTTTCCGAAGCAAGTTCTACCCGTCCTTTCTTGTTCAATAAGTTTAAGCTTTATCTTCAACTAAGAAAGTTTTCCTGTAATTCTAATAAGAGAATTGTCTGAAAGTGTATGTACTAAAATTTTTGGTAATATATATTTTTCCGTAAGATCTATGGTTTCATGATCGAGGAAGAATTGGATTTGACTATTCGTAAGGCATTTGGCAAAAGGATAAAGTGTGAGTTCCTACTAAGAATAGATTTGTATCGCGTGTGTCTGAAGAGGAATGGCAAAAGATTGCGTGTTATGACTGAGGTGGTGCTACCACTATCAACTAATGCTTGTACGATAATTTCCGATTTATCTTCTAATGTAATCTTAGCCATGACTGCTAATAAAGATGTTGGATATATCTGTAATACCATATCAGATTTGATTTCGAAGGATCGATTTTATTAATATCGAAATGTCTGGATCACTAATCTTATTAAGTTTGCAATGTCTTGGGATCACTTATCGTATAAGATAATGAATCGATAGTAGGTGATTCAATAGGATTTAGATGAAGTGCTTTTCCTTTATATCAATTGCATTTTTATTTTCTTTTTAAATTTTCTTTTATCCTTCTCCTAATTTTATCATTTGCTTCCAATTTTTCTAATCAAAGAGAATTTTATCCAATAGATGTATTTTTCTAATTCTAAATTGATTTTATCTAAGTTTGTATGTCTATAGTTTCCTTTTTAATATAATCACGATGGCCTTGATTATGTATCTTTAAACAATGACACATTTCTTATATAAGATCTATATCTATGATTTTTATCGATAGTAGTACAATATATACATTCCTTTGTCATACTTCCTTTTAATTCAAATATGTTCACATTTTGTTTTCTATTGTTGTTTTCCATCGATCAACCGCTTTGATTAAACCATCCATATTTTAATGGGATTCAATATCTATTCTTCATCGTTATCTATAAATATCTTGATTCTTGATATATCTACTATCATCGTTAATCGAATTAATAAATTCTATTTTATTATAATTTCTTTGTTACATTGATTTGCTAAATGATCCGGAGATCCATATATAACAATTACATTTTAGATTCTGCCTTTTAACATTTCTATCTTTCCTTTAAAATCATAGATATGATTAATGCCTCATAAATGTGTCATTTATGTTTAAAGATTCATCATAATCAAGAATCGCATTATATTAAACCAAAAGAAATAGACATAACAAATTATGATAAAATCAATTTAGAATTAGAAAAAATACATCTAGGAATGGATAAAATTCTCTTTCGATTTTAAAAGCGTTAAACTCTTTAGAAAGTTTAGATTACATTAAGGATCAAAATCAAATATTAATGAAGAAAGTCACAAAATATTCTAGAATGAGAATTACGAAGTTGAAACCTTATTAGTAGAAATCAAGAAAATCCTTTTAGCATGAGCAAATTTGAAGACTTACAGATTTATAAAGACGCTTACGCTGGAAATATCATAATAAAATAAAAAATGTCACAAATATTGGATTAATTGATGATAGAATCAAAGGATTACAGAATTTGGAACGAAAGATAATATCCTCTTGATAATAGATGAACGATTCAACAAATCAATCATGTGATCATTCAAGTAGATATGAAGATAAATGAATTTATCATTTATTTTATTCCAAACTTTATTATGGATACGGAAATAACATTTACAGGTATAAAAAATCAAAGGATAATATATTGATCATTAAATCAAAATTACTACGGTTTTATAGGAAAATACAAGAACATTCCAATGTAAAATTTAAATTAAATAATCTTTAATTAATGTTAGCAATTGCCATGTATAGAAAAGAAATTTAGTGCATTTCATGCGAATCAATTAATCTACACTCTTTTTATATATATTAATCACATGAAAGACATCATAGAACATGATTTTAATGGAGTATTTTACATATGGAAACAAAATAAACAGAATATGATGATTTAGAATCCATTCAATCTAAGAAGATCAAGATAAAGAATTGATTCGATAAATACATATGAAGATTTACAAGATTATGTATTTAGTATGAAAAAATATAGAAAATTACAAAATAATTTTGAAAGATATGAGAATAAATCAAATCAAGACTTTGATTGGAAGATGATAGATTCTCAATATCAAAGAAGATTAAGATGAATCAACAAGATGGATTTAGGAGAAGTAGTAGAACTTCATCCATGGGAAAACGCTATTTGATCGTACCACCTTCAGAAGATGGAGAACCGTATACCATATAACTTACATAAAGATATCAGAATTGAATACTGGAACCTATGAATCAATTATAAACGCGTTTGAATGATAACACCAAGATGAGCATAAGATACCGAGAATAAAGATATGTTAATAAATTTAATTCAAAATAAAAGATTTTTAGAAATTGAGAATCGCTTTTAAAATCAAATTGGATAATGAATCTATACCATACACTTTTTTACAACTCTAATCGGACATGAATGGTTAATCACGCTTTTGGTTTAAAGAATGCTACCAAGATATTTCAAGAAAAATGGATAACATCTTTGATTAGCTATTTCACATAGATGATATTCTAGAGCCGATACTTTAGAACATTATAAGCGTAGAATGTAAACTTATGTATTGAATATGGTATTATTCATCAAAAAAGAAAATCAAAATTGCTAAAGAATATATCATTTTCTGCCGTAAAATAGGAAAAGGAGAAATTACTAACATAGAAAGTTTTAATTTCTAAATTAAGATAAGATATTAAATTCTGGGATTATTAAATTATGTGACCTTATATTATTTAAAATAATTAAATTTATACAAGAAAACATCATCAATGTAAATATTTCAATATATGCCACTTTTGTCACTATTTCCCAAGCACGTCGCATCAAATTCATGTGAGATTCATTCCACATCCGAGGATTGTTCAAATTGATAAAAATCGTACCATTTATACATTAATTCTTTCTATAGTTCCACTTTTGTATTTGTAATTATTTTCTTTATAATGCAGACGATTCTGTATATTTCTTGCTTCTCCATCTTCTCTCAAAGGCAGATCAAATCAGAGCATTTTCCTCATCTGAGGGATCTGCTACAACTTCACCTAAATCCATTTGTTGATTCATCTTAATTTCTTTTCTTATATCAGAATCAATCATTTTCCAATCAAAGTCTTTATTTACTTATCATTATATGCTAATTCAAAATTATACCTACTTTGTAATCAATATATCGTTACTAAATACATAATTCAGAATCTTCATATGTATTTATCGATGAAATCAATTCTTCCATTATTCGATCTTTCTTCTAATTCGATTGAATGATTCTAAATCATCATCGATTCACGTTTATTTTATTTCCAGAATCAAAATCTCATACTAATTCTCCCATCTCGATGTTCATATGATGACTTTCAGGGATTAATAGATTTTTCTAAAAGGAGTGTAGATTCCATTCGCCTCGCATAACGTCTCAACTAAATTTCTTTCCTTCTACAAGCACCTCGACTTGCTAACATTAATTCTAGAGCTTCATTATTTAATTTAAATTTTACATTGGAATGTTCTTGTATTTTTCCTATAAAACCAGTAGTAATTCTTAGATTTAATGATCCTGGCTACCATATCAGATCCTTTGGTTTTATACCAATCAGAATGTTCCATACATTCCTCATCCATAATAAAGTTTGGAATAAAATAAATGATACTCCATTATCATTCATATCTACTTCAAATGATCCAATGATTGATTCGCTAGATCATTCCATCTATTATCAAAGAGGATAACTAATGCTGCTCCTAAATTCTTTCTACATGTAATCCTTGATTCCTATCATCACTAATCATGCATTTGTGACATTTTTGTTTTCTAATCTGTCCCAATTTGATTTGAAAATTACTAGACTCATTTGACATATCTCACATAATCTTTTGTTCTCATGGATGATGGATGCTTTTGATAATAAAGAAGTCATACATCTTCTTTTTTAATATTTATCAAATTGAGTTTTCCATTATCAACTGCCTAACGCGATTCAATATCAACTATTTCAGATATTCTTCTATCAAACATTGGTGATTTTTTTCTTAAATAATGCTAACGGACCTTTCTTATCTACCATATTTTATAACTTGATTGATAGGAATAATTTCCACCGATATGATACTATCGAGATAGAATCTTTCGAGTCATGTTCTACTATCCTTTGTTCAATAAGTTTTTATCTTCAACTAAGAAATTTTCCTGTAATTCTAATAAGAGAATCAATCGAAAGTTTAATATTTTGGATAAGTCGATCACTTTCCGAATTCCTACATAATTTGTTAATCCTACAATTATTATGATATTTCCTAAATTTCAGAAAGCCTTTATAAATCTGTAAGTCTTCAAATTTGCTCATGCTAAAAGGATTTTCTTGATTTCTACTAATAAGGTTTCAACTTCTCGTAATTTCTCATTCGCCTTTTCTAGAATATTTTTTAACCACTCGTAATATTTGAGATTTTGATCCTTAATGTAATCTAAATTTTCTAAAGAGTTTAACGCTTTTAAATCACTTAATACTTTTGTAGTTTTTTCTAAAATTCTATAGACTTTTTCCTGATGGAGTTTTAAAGATTCAGCTAATGCTATATGTAAATCGATAAGGCTATTTAACATTTTATTTTCACTATGGAGTTCATGATTGTCTTTGGGAAAGAGACACATGAATTTGTTATTTTGAAAGTAACTAGATTTTTATTTTTACCTAATTCTAAATCTAACCATTCTATTTTATATGAGTTCCATTGGTGATTACCAATTCTAAAGTAATCGATTCCTAAGGTGCCTGTAGTTCCTAAAGGTCTATTGTGGGTAATGGCCTACTTGGTTTCATTCTATAATTTTCTTTATTGATTATTCATATGCTCCAAATGTTGTTTTCTTAGCTAAATGCTCTGATACCATTACGGGGGTCAGAGCTTTCTTGATTTTGAAATCATACCTACAGGTTCCATTTTCGTTATAATGCTCTGATACCATTACGGAGATATGTTTGCATTTTTAGAAACATTATTAGGAGAAACTGCAAACATCTTCAATGAAGCAAAAGTCAAAAAGCGTGAAATTGAGTCCTTAAGACAATTGGGAGATAATCCCTATAATTTTACAAAGTTTATTAGAACATTAATCTTAGGATTTGATCCAAGTAGACAAAATACAAATATTCAAGACCAAGCATATAGAAATCTTGAACAATTAAGTTTACAGACGGTCTCAAATAGATAAATCAGTAAGTTATATGTGACATATGCTAAGAGGCAAATATTTTGATGAAGAAATTTCCAATAGATTTTTAATCAAATTCTGAGAATTAGGTAAAGAAATTAAAAAATGGAAGAATACATATACTCAGATATTACTAAGTATTGGAATAGAGAATTGTGTTTACATTCAATATCCTCCAAGAGAAATGTAGAGAATATAAGATACAGAAATAAGTGAAAAAATAATCTTATAAATTCTATCGTAATATCTATACTACTCAGAACTTTCCTGAAAAACCATATCGAAGAAGAAAAATCCTACGAAAATCTAAACGAATAATATATAGGAAAGATAGAAATGTTAAAAGACGAAAGACACAAAAAATGTAATTGTTATAGTGGATCTCCATCATTTAGAAAATCAATGTAACAAAAGAAATTATAATAAAAATAGAATTTATTAATTCGGATTACGATGATGTAGTAAGATATCCTCAAATGAATCCAAAGATACAATTTATAGTATAACAGATGAAGAATCAGATATTGAATCCCAAACATCAAAAATGCTATGGATGGTTTAATCAAAGCAGTTGATCGATGGAAAGTACAATAATAGAAAACAAAATGACATGTGAACATCTATTTGAGAGAAAAGGAAGTATGACGAAAGGAATGTATATATTGTAACTACTATCCCGATAAAAATCATAGATATAGATGCCAATTATGTCTCATAAATATGTCCTTTATGTTTAAAGATACATCATAATCGCACCATCGATTATATTAAACCAAAGGAAACTATAGACATAACAAGTACTCTAGATAAAATCAATTTAGAATTAAAAAAATACATCTGAATGGATAAAATTCTCGATTAGAAAAATTGGAAGCAAATGATAAAATTAGGAGAAGGATAAAAGAAAATTTAAAAAGAAAATCGTAAAAAATACAATATAGAAAAAGACTTCATCTAAATCACCTATCAATCACCTACTATCTCGATTCATTATTCTAGCAATACGATAAGTGATCCTCAAGACATCAACTTACATAAGATTAGTGATCCGTAAGACATTTTCGATATTAATAAAATCGATCTACCAAAATCAAACTAATACAATGGTATCACGTATATATCCAACATCTTTATTAAAATACTAAGCATTACACAGAAGATAGATCTAAAATTATCGCATAAAGATTAATGATGAAGACCACCTCGCCATAACACGCAATCTTTGCCATTCCTCTTCGCACTGCACTGCATACAAATACAACTACTCATCTAGTGAAACTCACACTTTATCCTTTACCAAATGCCTTCAATAAGCCAATCCTTCCTCGATCATGAATCCATGTATCTTACAAAAAATATATATTACCAAAAATTTTAGTACATACATCCCCTAATAAAGAGTTTATTCTGCTTAAATTTCATTCTACCTTGGCCGACACTTACCAAGAATTACATTACAATTAGCAAACGCACTGCCTTTATCCAAACAAATAAAGCTCAGAGTACCGCTGGAAAGCGTGGTGGGTATACACTATCCTCTTCCAACGCCCCAATGATTCCTCCACCTCCTGTAGCGATCGCACCCGAAGTTGCTAGTTATTTAGCTACCTGTTATAAACAGGAACCAATTCAAACTTATCACATTCCAAAACCATTAGAAAAATCTTCCAAGAGTAGGAAATCCAAATCATGTGAAAACCCTTACGCCATTGGAATAAAACCAGAGTTAGCACATATACCCATTATTAATAAGGATTTAGTCCACAACAATTAATATTCCCTTTAGACAAGGAAGAATTCAAAATCCAAATTAAAGAATTAAAAGACTTGAAGTTTCATTAGACCTTCCAAATCGTAATTGATCGGCGGCTTTTCGTAGTGGGAGGGCGTCTTATAGTTAAAGCTAGAATGGTAATCGATTATAAGCGTCGAATGATATGAAGATGGCGGTTATAAGATCTGGAATAAAGATTTGTTAATAAATTTAATTCAAAATAAAGATGCTTTAGTAAATTGATTGCAAATCGGGCTTTTGGCAAATCAATTGGATAATGAATCATACTGCACGGCCTTTTCAACTCAATCGGACACTATGAATGGTTAATCATGCTTTTGGTTTAAAGAATGCGATATATTTAATGGATAACATCTTTGGCCATTAGAATACGTGTTAGTCTACATGATATTAGTAGCGCATACTTTAAGAACATTATAAGCATGTAGAGAATGTCCTAAACTTATGTATTGAATATGGTATTATTCTATCAAAAAAGAAAATCGAAATTGCTAAAGAATATATCAGCTTTCTTGGCCAGAAAATAGGAAAAGGAGAAATAGAATTAGATCATGAAAGTTTTAGAATTTGGATAAATTAGAAGATCTGAAGAATTACAGAATTCTTAGGATTATTAAATTATCTTGACCTTATATTAAGGATTTAGGAAAAACAATTAAATCCTTATACAAGAAAATATAATCAGAATTGAAATATTTGATATAGAAGATGTAAAATTATCAAAGGTAAAAGCAGTTAGACATCTTCCAAGTTAACACTATTTAGAAGCAGATTACAAAATAGTTATTAGATCTGAGATGGTTGGGGAGCGAGAATTAAAAGTTAAGCTTTTAAAGCATTTCAAAATCTGAGAAAAATTATCGAGATATCTTGGGTAATTTTAAAACTTCCAAACGACGTTAGATTATGAAATATTAGAATTAAATGATCATTACGTCATTTAAATTATTTCTACAAAACTTTCAGTTAATTGTGAAGCTATAGTGCATTTTAATAAAAATAAAAATGAAAAGAAAATATATAGTAAGAGATGGGTAAATTTTATACTATTGAAGCGATATATAATGTCGCATTTGAGCGTATAAAGGGAAAAATAATTTTCTTACAGTTCTTATCGGCGATGAAATATCAAAAGATTTAAAATCACTGGATTTTAAACCAATAATAGATGATTCCTTGAAATTATCACTTAGAAATTAGGAATTAGGAATCTGAGGAATTAATCTACGGATAATTGGTAGAAAAGATATTTATTATCTTTGTTGTTTTTTATTTTATCGGTCTGATGGATCAGAATCCAGCCGTCTTCTTGAAAAACCAAACCCTACTCCATCCATACCACCATCCGAATCCTTTGCTTCTTCTCCTCCACCAAACTTAATATATTTTGGACATGTCCCTTACGAGCGGCATATATCCACCATACTATCCTACCAAACCTTTGAGCCATACACCAAACTCTCGAGAATCTGATTTGGTTGGATCAGGTTATGATCACCAACTACTAGGTCTTTTGAGATCAATACTTTAGACAAAAATTGAAAATCTAGAAAAGACTTAGAAAGAAGCGTCAAAAATAAAAAAACTTTGAAAATGAAGAATTCGCCAAAATCATTTTAAATTTATTCTAAGATAATTTGGAAAGGTTGGTATATTTATTTCCCAAATATCCCTAGAAATTAAAGCTTTTCCAAAGCGTAAAAAATCAAAACAAAATGATATGATTGAATGCAGAGAAAATCGTCAGTTATGTCAAAATAAACTACTTTAGGAATTTCATATTCATCTACATTAGATCTTGAAAATTCTTGTTCTTGGTTTACATTTTCATTGTCCATTTCAGATCGTTCTTTCTCTTCATTTAGCGCATGAAATCATTTAAATTGATGTATTACAAATCTTTTGCTTTATATCAAAATAATTATCGGTAGATTCTGTCTGAAGAGCAATTTCATCCTGACATCAGGAGTTCTGAAGAATATTAAGTTATATATTTGATGATAATGACATGTTCTCCCTCACTTTACTTATCAAATCTGTGGAACCAAATTTTGAAGATCTGATGGATACAGCAAAACATGTTATAGAGATTATTGAACTCAGGGTGTTTTTATCTTTGAACAAAAATATGAATCATCGGTAGTTAACGAGATCTTGAAAAGTCTTCTTCACCATTTATATCAGTTGCTAAACTTAAGTATGGATTGTATCGTCAGATGGCGTATTTCATTTAATTTATCAGGCGAGCATGATGATATTCATGATCGAGATTAATTAGAGGAAATCTTTGCTCGATTTCAATTTCTTGTCGGCAAGCGTACGATTTATTCTCACGTATCAGGGCTTTAACGCGTACACGGTCGAGGAGATTATCGGTATCTTTCACCCTCATATCGTGTCTTACCTTTGATTAATGAAAATAAGCGGTTTGAAGGGCTCGATGATGAAGAATTAGAAGATATCTTAAATAGACAATCTTTGGAATGGTAAACTACGTTTTTTCTGACAAGATTCTTGTGAGAATAGCTGGAAAGAATATTCCATGGCGGCAGCGGTAAGTGGACCCATCTTATTCCTTGAAGCATCGAAGAAGGTGGGCCGCCATTTCATCACTTAAAAATGTGGGACCCACTCCACATCAGCAATTCGTAGCCAGAAGGAATCTTATACCGGTTTATGTCATTTTTATATTTGGTTTTACGTTTTTTTGGTAAGTGTTTGTCTTATAAATAGCATGGAAGTCGGTCGTAAAATATATGTCGAATATAGATATTAATAGTATTCGATTTTAAGTGTCTTAGTGAGCTTAAGGATTTACGTAAGTTAGTTTATTTTCACAATAATATGCAGTTTGTTTTATTATCTTAGATGTGTGAGTAGTTATATTTGTTCTCACGGGAGATATGATTAATTGTCTGTGGGGAATTAATGTTGTCTCTCTACTGAAATATAAGTATATCTTGCGACTTATAAAGTTTATATCTTAGCGAGAATTACGTGAATTACAATACTTGATTTGGACTCCTTGTGCGAATGATTAGATGAAGGTATCTTTGTAAGTCAGCGTGTGGCTTAGAATTTGTTAAATCAATCTGCGGTGTTATGGAAAATCTAGGTGTATGTTATTACGAATTTAATCGTATTCTTGTTAGTATATAAATGAATTAAGTTGCGAGGATGATCTTTATATTTACGGGATAGAAATGACGCGTGATGAATTAATTGATCATTATCTACGAAAGGCGAGAGCAATTAAACGTAAATCTCATATTATATCGCGTAATATCTGAAATCATATTAAGATTATACACAAATATGTTATATTAGCCTCTGTTAGTTTGCATTAGCCATTAAAATCTGCTGTTATATATTTCGTTTCCTCTCCGTTGAACAGTAAGCATTAGGATAGATTTGCAATTTTAAAATTTTACCACCACCTAGAAATAATACATTTCATAAGCATGCTTGAAGGATTTTGGTATATCTCCAATTTAGGAATATTAGTAATACCATGCTGAAATTATCCATTATTATATAATATAACGATTTTAACAGTTCATTGGGATATTAAAATGATAGGAATAGTTACTCGTTTATTAAATTGGCGGATGACTATTCCTTGATTTGAATTAGATTCTGATATTTAAAAAAATGGGTATCTCTTTTGGCTGATGTCGTGTTAGGAATAGTATCACAAATAATTAAAATAGTACACTTAGATGTAGTAATGATAATCTTCATTCGGAATAGATCCGATAAGGGTAGATTTAGTTACATGATTTATCGCAAATCAGGAAATTTAGAAATATTTTACAAACGAATTCTGGCGTGAAGAAATGATAAGTCATTAGGTAGATGGATCTCAAAATCCATATAATTTTTTAAGATTAATCGTAGATTATTATCAGCATCGTATCCGATCTCCTCGAACAGCAGAAGACGAGGCAGACGACTTAGCATAAAACATGAGCTGTTTAACGGGTAGCTCTCATGTTAGGGTAAAAATAAACATTTACCATAGTAATAGTAACAGTAAAATTTACCACGGTAAAAATAAAAATTTACCTCAGCAAAAGTAGACATGTTTCTGAATAAATAGTAACAGCAGAACTTACCTAGGTAAAAATAAAAGTTACCATGGTAACAGTAAAAATATTAATTACCGTAGTAAAATAGAGAAGCTAATTCAGTCACATGGCTGCCATAGGCCGTGTAGTTAGAAAAGAAACCCGCACCAACACCCCCCTTAATGGTATTAAGTGACTCCACATGGGAATTTGATGCAGTACGTGCTTGGGCAAATAGTGATAAAAGTGGCATAGGAGATATGTTTGCATTTTAGAAATATTATTAGAGCTACGCACATCTTCAATGAAGCAAAGTCAAAAGCGGTGAAATTGAGTCCTTAAGACAATTGGGAGATAATCCCTATAATTTTACAAAGTTTATTAGAATATTAATCTTGGGATTTGATCCGTAGACAAAATACAAATATTCAAGACCAAGCGTATAGAAATCTTGAACAATTAAGTTTAGCGATTAGTCTCAAATAGATAAATTACGTAAGTTATATGTGACATATCTTTAGTAGCGAGCAAATATTTTGATGAAGAAATTTCCAATTTTAAATCAAATTGCACGGAGAATTATGAAAAATGGAAGAATACATATACTCAGGATACTACTTAGAAGTATTGGAATAGACCAGAATTGTGTTTACATTCAATAACCTCCAAGAGAAATGTAGAGAATATAAGATCTGAAATAAGTGAAAAAATAATCTTATAAATTACGTAATATACATCTTCTTCGAACTTTCACCATATCGAAGAAGAAAAATCTGCGAAAATCTAGACGAATAATATATAGGAAAGATAGAAATGTTAAAAGACCGAGTACACGAAAATGTAATTGTTATATCTCTGGATCTCCAGATCATTTAGCAAATCAATGTAACAAAAGAAATTATAATAAAAATAGGAATTTATTAATTCAGGGATTAGACGATGATGTAGTCGATATATCAAAAATGAATCCAAAGATACAATTTATAGTATAACAGATGAGGAATCAGATATTGAATCCCAAACATCAGAAAATGCTATGGATGGTTTAATCAAAGCAGTTGATCGATGGAAAGTACAACAATAGAAAACAAAATGACATGTGAACATCTATTTGAATTAGGAAAGGAAGTATGATGAAAGGAATGTATATATTATGCTTCTTATCGATAAAATCATAGATATAGATGCGATTATGTCTCATAGAAATGTGTCATTTATGTTTAAAGATTCATAATCATAAGGTATGATTATATTAAACCAAGCTATAGACATATGGCGACTAGATAAAATCAATTTAGAATTAGAAAAAAAATCATCAGGAATGGATAAAATTCTCTTTCGATTAGAAAAATTGGAAGCAAATGATAAAATTAGGGAGAAGGATAAAAGAAAATTTAAAAAGAAAATCAGAAAAATGCAATTAGATATAAAAGGAAAAAAGCACATCTAAATCACATTGAATCTATTGTTATCATTGTCGATAAGTGATCACGAAGACATTCGAGAACTTAATAAGATTAGTGATCAGGAAGACATTTTGATATTAATAAAATCGATCTAGCTCAATCAATACAATGGTATCGCGGATATATCCATCTTTATTAGCGGTCGTGGTAAGATTACATTAGAAGATAGATGAAATTATCGTCTGGCGTTAGTTGATAGTGGTAGCACCACACTCGTCATAACACAATCTTTTGCCATTCCTCTTCTGGCACGCGATACAAAATCAACTACTCATGAACTCACGCTTTATCCTTTGCCAAATGCGTACGAATAGTCAAATCCGATTCTTCCTCGATCATGAATCCATAGATCTTACGGAAAAATATATATTACCAAAATTTTTTACATACATTTTCAATAAAGTGTTTATTCTTGGCTTAAATTTCATTCTTAGTCTTGATGGCAGGATTACTCTTAAAATTACATTCAATTAGCAAAGCTTGCCTTTATCAAACAAATAAAGCTTCAGTGCGTGGAAAGCGTGGTGGGTATCTTATCATCTTCCATGCCCCAATGATTCCTCCACCTCGTAGCATCGCGCGAAGTTCTTAGTTATTTAGCTACCTGTTATAAACAGGAACCAATTCAAATTTATCACATTCCAAAACTATTAGAAAAAATCTTCCAGTTAGCTGAGGAAATCCAAATCATAGGTGAAAACCCTTTACGCCATTGGAATAAAAGCAGAGTTAGCACATATACCATTATTAATAAGCGTTTAGTCGTTCGTCTGAAGAATAGAATATTCACTTTAGACGAGGAAGAATTCAAAATCAAATTAAAGAATTAAAAGGCTTGGGTTTCATTAGGCATCGATAAATCGATCGGACTTTCGTAGTGGGAGACGTCTTTGAGATAGTTCGAGATAAAGCTAGAATGGTAATCAATTATAAACGTCTGAATGATAACACTGAAGATGACGGTTAAATACTTTAGACCAAAAAATTGAAAATCTAGAAAAAGAGTTAGAAAGAGAGCGTCTGAAAAATAAAAACTTTCTTGAAAAGAAGAATTCATGAAATCATTTAATATTCTTAAGATAATTTGGAAAAGGCTTTATTTCCCAAATATCCTCCAAGAATTAAAGAAAACTTTTCCAAATAGAAAAAATACAAAACAAAATGAATTGAATGCCAAGAGAAAATCGAATTGTAAAATAAACCTACTTTGAATTATATTCTATCAAACATTGACCTTGAAAATTTTATGCATTTACGTTTAATCCATGTCCATTTCTGATCATTACACTTTCTTCATTTACCTACAAATCATTTCATCAAATTAACTATTAAACTGCTCAACCACTTTATATCAAAAATAATTATCAAGATTCTAATCTCAAGATTTCATCCCTTCATACCAACTCCCAAATTATCTTAGTAATAGCTAAAATGATTTCGAATTCTTCTTTTCGCCATTTTATTTTTTCAGACGCCTCTTTCTAACTCTTTTCTAGATTTTCAATTTTAAGATTGATCCTCAAACCTGTAGTTTTCGCCAGATCATAACCGATCTAACCAAATCCAGATTCTCAAGGAGAGTTTCCGATTTCAAAGGTTTGGAAATGATAAAATATAAGGAGTTTCTCTCTTTCAATGACAGATGTCCAAAATGTATATTTATTAAGAAAGAGGATTCAAAGATATGATATTTGGGTTTTTTCTCGAAGAAGAAAAGATTGATCCATTGTATGATAAAATAAAAACAACAAAGATAATAAATATCTTTTCATCAATTATTCCTATCAAACATTAATTGAAAATTTTGTCATCCATTGCTCTAATCCATGTCCATTTCATCATTACACTTTCTCTTCATTTAGCTTACTGGAAATCATTTCATCACGACTATTACAAATCTGTTCAACTACGCTTTTATATCAAAAATAATTATCGAGATTCTAATCTCAAGCAAATTTCATCCCTTCAACATCCTGAGTTAAAGAATATTAAGTTATATATTTGATGATAATGACATGTTTTCCCTCACTTTACTTATCAAATCTGTGGAACCAAATTTTGACGATCCATGGATACAAAGAAAACATGTTATGTAGATTATTCAACTCCGCTGTTTTAGAAAAAAAAAGATGAAGATCATCACGTAGATAATCGAAAAGAAGTCTTCTTCACCATCGCTATATCGATTGCTAAACTTAAGTATGGATCAGATCGAAGATCAAGATACTCATTTAATTTATCAAGACAGAATACGATGATATTCCTCATGATTAATTAGGAATGCTTATCGATTTTAATTTTACTGTCAGCAACAACATGCCAATTTATTCTCACATATCCACTTTAACCCTAAGATACACTTCAACAAATGCGAGATTATCGACTATCTTTCACCGCTTCCTCATATCCGTCGCATTTCAACCTTGATTAATGAAAATAACCTCTGTTTACCACGATAATTAAGATACGCTAAATAACAAATACTTTGAATTTATTTTACATTTATCAAATTTCTACAAAGAAAGATTACTTCATTAAGACGCAGAATAACCGAATATTATATTCCACCACAACGGCTTGAGCAGTAAGTGGACCCCACCACTTATTCCTTCAGAAGCATCAAGAAGAAGGTGGGCCCCGCCATTTCATCACTTAAAAATGTGGGACCCACTCCACATCAGCAATTCCTAGCCAGAAGGAATCTTATACTAGTTTATGTCATTTTTATATTTGGTTTCATTGTAAGGCTTTTCCCATAAATAAGATACAATGGCCCAGAAATATATATCGAATATATATTCCATCGCCCTTCCAATTTTAAGCTGCCCGGATTTTGGATATTGAAGTTTATTTTCCTAATAAAGTTTGTTTCATTACGCCGACATGAAGAAGTTATATTTGTTCTCCCATCGAGAGATATGATTAATTGTCTCCGTAATTAATGTTGCTCCCTACTGAAATATAGCTATATGTCAACGCTTATAAAGTTTATATACAAGTAGAAAGACGAATTCTCGCTAATAACCTCTACGACCTGACTCTGGAATGATGGGATGTATGTCAGAAGTCCCGCTGTTGCTGCCTGGCTACTGTCATCAAATCAAGGCATGAAATCTCCTGATGTTATTCTCAATTTAATCACGTTATCGGAACTATATAAATGAATTAAGCCAAAGGATGACGCTTATATTTACGGAAATGCGAACCTATGATAAATTTATCGATCATATCTACCCAAAGCCAGAACAATTCATCTCATCTCATATTATATCGCGATAATATACAACATCATATTGTGATTATACACAAAGATGTTATATTTAAATACATCCATTAACTTTTCTCTATTTTTCTCAGACGTATTTATACGAACTCTCTGTAATATATTTCGTTTCCTCTCTGTTCAACAGTAAGCATTAGGATAAATTTGCAATTTTAAAATTTCACCACCACCTAGAAATAATATGTTTCATATGCATGAAGGATTTTGATATCTAATTGAATATTAAGAATACCATAAATTATCCATTATTATATAATATAACAATTTTAAGTAACAGCCTCGTAGGATATTAAAATGATGTGAATAGCTTCACTTATTTATTAAATCGCATTTAACTATTCATCACAATTAGATTACAATATTTAAAAAATTGATTCAAATACATGATGATCATATCTGTTAAGAATAGTATCCTAAATAATTAAAATGGTACAACCACTTCCGATCGCCATGACAATAATTCTGCGCAAAGACCCAATTAATCGTATCAGATCCAATAAGGTAGATGGGCTATTAAATGATTTAAAGCAACATAAATCCGTAAGCATATTTTACAAATCCACGAAGAAACGAGAAGTATTCTAGGATCACTCAAAATTTGACTATAATTTACCCATTAACGATGGATTATTAGCATCTACACCGCGACGATCCACAATCTCCTCAACCCAGAAGACGAGTGACGACTTAGCATAAAACATGACCTGTTTAACGGGTAGCTCTCATGTTAGGGTGAAAATAAACATTTACCATAGTAATAGTAATAAGAAATTTACCACTGAAAAATAAAAATTTATCTCAAAGAAAATGTTTGAATAAATAGTAACAAGAACTTACCTAGGTAAAATAAAAGTTACCAGAATAAAAAATATTAATTACCAGTAGTAAAATAGAGAATTATCACATCGTACAGTGTAGTTAGAAAAGAAACCCCAAGACCCCTTAATTGACGAGCATTATAACGAAAATGGAACCTGTAGGTATGATTTCAAAATCAAGAAAGCTCACCACTTAATGGTATCAGAGCATTTAGGTAAGAAAATAACACTGGAACCTATAGGAATAATCACAAATAAAGAAAATTATAGAAACCAAGTAGCATTACCCACAATAGACCTTTAGGAACTACAACAGAACCCAGGAATCAGATACCGCTTAGAATTGGTAATCACTAATAACCTATATATAAAATAATGGTTAGATTTAGAATTAGGTCCAAAAAATAAAAATCTAGTTACTTTACAAAATCACATGTGTTCTTTCCCAAAGACTTCAATCATGAACTCCATAATGAAAATAAAATGTTAAATAGCCTTATTGATTTACATATAGCATTAGCTGAATCTTCAAAACACCATCAGGAAAAAGTCTATAGAATTTTAGAAAAAATTACAAAAGTATTAAGTGATTTAAAAGCGTTAAACTCTTTAGAAAATTTAGATTACATTAGGATCAAAATCAAATATTACAAGAGTCAAGTCCCACAAAATATTCTAGAAAAGGCGAATGAGAAATTACGAGAAGTTGAAACCTTATTAGTAGAAATCAAGAAAATCCTTTTAGCATGAGCAAATTTGAAGACTTACAGATTTATAAAGACGCTTTACAAGAAGCTAGGAAATATCATAATAATTCCATAGGATTAACAAATTATGTAGGAATTCAGGGAAGTGATCAGACTTATCCAAAAATGTTAAACTTTACCTTCTTATTAATTACACTGAAAGCTTTACTAGTTGAAGATAAGCTTAAACTTATTGAAAAGAGAAAAGCTGAAGAAAGATTTACATCTCTACAAGATTATTCGTAAGGAAATTATTCCTATCGAAATCAACAAGTTATAAAATATATAGATAAGCGGTAAGCATTATTTAAGAAAAAATCTCCAACGCTTTGAGAAGAATATCAAATAGTTGATATTGAATCACTTGATTCAAATAATGGAAAACTCAATTTGATAAATATTAAAAGAAGATGTATGACACTTTTATTATCAAAAGCATCCATCATCCAGTCCTTAGCAGAACAAAAGATTAGCTGTGTGACAGATATCAATCAAATGAGTCTACCAATAATTATAAAATCAAATTGGGACCAGATTAGATAACAAAAAATGTCACAAATGCATTGATTTGTGATGATGAAGGATTACATGAAAGAATTTAGGAACCAAAGCATCCTGCTCACATAGTTATGATGCCTCACAAGATTTGGTGAAGAATTAAAAGTTAAGTTTTAGGAAGATTTCAAAATACAAAAAATTACGCAGATATCGTAATTTATAACTTTCTTATTTAGCTACCTATTATAAGCGAACCAATTCAAACTTATCACATTCCAAAACCACAAAAAAATCTTTAATGTCTCCTCATCTGAAATATATATAGAACGCTTATAAAGTTTATATACTAAGCAGAGTACATGAATTCTGCTAATAACCTCTATGACTGGACTCCTTGTGCGAATGATTTAGATGAAGGTATGCTGTAAGTCCCGCTTTTCTCTGGCTGCGTGGCTAGCATGTCATTCAACTGCATATGAAATCTGATGTTATTCAATTTAATCGTTATAAACCATATATAAATGAATTAAGTGGAATGACGCTTATATTTACGGATAGAATAACCTTGATGAATTTATTGATCATATCTACCCAAAGGGCAACAATTCATCTCATCTCATATTATATCGCATAATATACAACATCATATTAGGATTATACACAAAGATGTTATATTTAAATAGTTTGCATCCATTAGAACTTCTCTGTTTCTATTTTTTGTATCGCAGTATGAACTCTCAGAATATATTTCATTTCCTCTCTGAAGAAGATAGATTTGCAATTTTAAAATTTCACCACCACCTAAATAATACATTTCATATGCATGAAGGATTTTGGTATATCTGCAATTTAGGAATATTAAGAATACCTGAAATTATCCATTATTATATAATATAACAATTTTAAGTAACGTTGTAGATATTAAATGACAGGAATAGTCACTCGTTATTAAATTGGCGTGACGACACTATTCATCAATGATTACAATATTTAAAAATTAGATTCATTATGATGATCATATCTGTTGGAATAAGATCCAAATAATTAAAATGCATAACCACTTCGATCGCACGACAATAATATAGCAGTTAATCCAATTAATCAATGATCCATAAGTAGATTTACAAATGATTTACGCAACATAAATCCGTAGAAATATTTTACAAATCAATAAAACAATCACAAGAAATGATGATATTGGTAGATGGATCACTCAAAATCCGCAGTATAATTTTGCCATTAACGATAGATTATTAAATCTACACCGCATGTATCCACAATCTAACCCAGAAGAAGGCACGACTTAGATAAAACACAGTCGCTTAACTAGCTCTCTCATGTTTGGGTAAAAAAACATTTACCATAGTAATAAGAATTTAAACCACGAAAAATAAAAATTTACCAATAGTAGACATGTTTAAATAGTAACGATAACTACCTAGGTAAAATAAAGTTACCATGGTAACGAAAATATTAATTACCGTAGTAAAATAGAGAAGCTAATTCAAATACAGGTCATAGTCGTAGTTAGAAAAGAAACCCGCACCAACACCCCCCTTAATGGTATCAGAGCATTTAGGTAAGAAAACAACATTGGAACCTATAGGAATAATCACAAATAAAGAAAATTAGAAGAAACCAAAGAGCCCATTAACCACAATAGACCTTAGGAACTACATCGAGCTCCTTAGAATCAGATACCGCTAGAATTGGTAATCACCAATGGAACCTACATATAAAATAGAATGGTTTGATTTAGAATTATTCAAAAATAAAAATCTAATTACTTTTACAAAATCACAAATTCTGTGTCTCTTTCCCAAAGACTTCAATCACGAACCCATATGAAAATAAAATGTTAAATCTTATCGATTTACATATAGATATTTGAATCTTTAAAACTCCATCGGAAAAGTCATAGAATTTTAAAAACTACAAAAGTATTAAGTGATTTAAAGCTAAACTCTTTAGAAATTTAGATTACATTAAGGATCAAAATCGAAATATTAGAAGAGTCAAGTCCCCACAAAATAGAATGAGAAATTACGAAGTTGAAAACCTTATTAGTAGAAATCAAGAAAATCCTTTTAGCATGAGCAAATTTGAAGACTTACAGATTTATAAAGACGCTTTAGTTTATTTTCCTAATAATATGCAAGTTTATTTCATTATGTCGATGTGTGAGTAGTTATATTTGTTCTGCCAAGAGATATGATTAATGTACGAAATTAATGTTGTCTCATCGCAAATATAGCATATAACGCTTATAAAGTTTATATCTGCAGAAAGACAATCTTAATAACTATGACTCGGTGAATGATTTAGGAAGGTATGTCAGAAATCGCTTTTGCTAGGCCTGTGGTGTGTCATCAAATCAGTATGAAATCTTGGTTTATATTATTCAATTTAATCACGTATTCTTTAACTATATAAATGAATTAAGTTGCAAAGGATGACGCTTATATTTACGGATAGAAATGCTAACCTACATGAATTTATTGATCATATCTACCCACATTCATCTCATCTCATATTATATCGCATAATATACAACATCATATTGTGATTATACACAAAAGATGTTATATTTAAATAGTTTGCATCCTGAACTCTGCTTTCCTGTTTTTCAAGACGTGATACGAACTCTCTGTATATATTTCGCTTTCCTCTGTTGAACAAAGCAGTAGATATGAATTTTAAAATTTCACCACCACCTAAATAATACATTTCATAAGCATGAAGGATTTTGGTATATCCGCAATTTAGGAATATTAGTAATACCATGCTGAAATTATCCATTATTATATAATATAACAATTTTAAGTAAAAGTTCCCGTAGGATAATAAAAAATGAGTGAATACTCACTCATTTATTAAATCATGACATATTCATCAATTAGATTACAATATTTAAAAAATTGTGATTCAAATTACATGACATCATATATCTCGAATAAGATCCCAAATAATTAAAACACAACCACTACGCCACAATAATTCTGCAGTTACCAATTAATCGTAGATCCACAATAGATGGATAATAGATTTATGCAACATAAATCCAGAAGCTAGAAATATTTTACAAACTGAATTACAACATGACCGTGAAGAAATGATAAGTACATTAGGTAGATGGATCACTCAAAATCCGCACTAATTTTGGTCCCATTAACATGATTATTGCATCTACACGACGTATCCACAATCTCCTCAACAGAAGACAGACGACTTAAGATAAAACACGAAATGCTTAACTTAGCTCTCATGTTAGGGTAAAAATAAACATTTACCATAGTAATAGTAACAGTAAAATTTACCACGGTAAAAATAAAAATTTACCTCAGCAAAAGTAGACATGTTTCTGAATAAATAGTAACAGCAGAACTTACCTAGGTAAAAATAAAAGTTACCACGGTAACAGTAAAAATATTAATTACCGTAGTAAAATAGAAGTAATTCGGCCACATGCCATAAAATGTTAGAAAAAGAAACCCACCAAGACCCCTTAATTCAGATCGAGCATTTTAAGAAAACAACACCTAACCTATGAATAATCGCAAATAAAGAAAATTATAGAATGAAACCAAGTGGCCCATTACCCACAATACACCTTAGGAACTACAGCACCTTAGGAACTCAGATACTCGCTAGGAATTGGTAATCACCAATGAACCTACATATAAAATAGAATTGCTAGATTTAGAATTAGCCCAAAAAATAAAAATCTACTTTTACAAAATCACAAATTCATGTCTCTTTCCCAAAGACTTCAATCATGAACTCCATAGTGAAAATAAAATGTTAAATAGCCTTATCGATTTACATATAGCATTAGTTGAATCTTTAAAACTCCATCAGGAAAAAGTCTATAGAATTTTAGAAAAAACTACAAAAGTATTAAGTGATTTAAAAGCGTTAAACTCTTTAGAAAATTTAGATTACATTAAGGATCAAAATACTGAAATATTACGAAGAGTCAAGTCCCCACAAAATATTCTAGAAAAGGCGAATGAGAAATTACGAGAAGTTGAAACCTTATTAGTAGAAATCAAGAAAATCCTTTTAGCATGAGCAAATTTGAAGACTTACAGATTTATAAAGATGCTTTACAAGAAGTGGAAATATCATAATAAATCCATGTGATTAACAAATTACGTAGAATCAAGTGATCGACTTATCCAAAATGTTAAACTTTCGACAATTCTCTCTTATTAATTACACCGTAAAGCTTTACTATAAGATAAGAACTTATCAACAGCACAAGAGCAGAACTCGTAAAAGATTTACGTTCTCTCTCGATAAGATCATATCGTGAAATTATTCCTATCGAAATCAACAAGTTATAAAATATAGAGCAAGTGCTCTAAGATTATTATTTAAGAAAAATCTCCAACGCTTGAGAAGAATATTCAATGATATTGAATCACGATAGATTCAATAATAAAAACTCAATTTGATAAATATTAAAAAGAAGATGTATGACACTTCTTTATTATCAAAAGCATCCATCATCCAGACCTTAGCAGAACAAAAGATTAGCTGTGTGACAGATATCAATCAAATGAGTCTACCCATAATTTTAAAATCAAATTGGGACCAGATTAGAAAACAAAAAATGTCACAAATGCATATTGGATTAATATAGAATCAAACATGAAAGAATTTGAACGAAAGCATTAGTTATCCTCGATAATATAACGATCTACCAAATCAATCATGTGATCATTTGAAGTAGATATGAATGATAATGGCTATCATTTATTTTATTCCAAACTTTATTATGGATACCAATGGGAACATTTACGACGCAGATAAAACCAAAGGATACAATATGAAATGGATCATTAAATCAAGAATTACTACTAGTTTTATAGGAAAAATACAAGAACATTCCAATGTAAAATTTAAATTAAATAATGAAGCTCTGAATTAATTAGCAAGAAGTCAAGCCATGTAATGGAAAGAAATTTAGTTCTATTCATGCAGAATCGAATCACACTCTTTTTAAAATATATTAATCCCACATGAAAGTACATCATATGAACATCAAGATGGGAGAATTAGTATGAGATTTTACAATTACGTGAAACAAAATAAACATGAATCGATGATGATTTAGAATCCATTCAATCAATTAAAGAAAGATCAAGATAATGGAAGAAATTGATTTCAAATAAATAAATACATACAAGATTTACAAGACATGTAAGTATGATAATAGATATTCGTAATTACAAAGTAGGTATAATTTTGAATTAGCATATGAGAATAAGTGCAATAAAGACTTTGATTGGAAAATGATTGATTCTCAATATAAGAAAGAAGAAATTAAGATGAATCAACAAATAGATTTTGGTGAAGTTGTAGCAGGATCCTCATCCAATAGAGGAAAATGCCCTAGATTTGATCCTGTACCACCTTCAGGAGAAGATGGAGAACCAGGAAGACCATATAGACCTGGTACATCTCGTACGGATTATAAAGAAGAAAATAATTACAAATACAAAGGAACTGTGGAACCTGTAGAAAGAATTAACCTAATGCCAGCACATAGAAATGGTACGATTTTAACTATCAATTTGAACAATCCTCGAGGAATCGAATCTCCATGAATTTGACGCAGACGTGTGGGCAAAAGTGATAAAAGTGGCATGAGATATATTTGCATTTTAAACATTATTAGAGAAGTCGCAAACATCTTCAATGAAGCAAAAGTCAAAAAAGCAGGTGAAATTGAGTCCTTAAGATAATTGGGAGATAATCCCTATAATTTTACAAAGTTTATTAGAACATTAATCTTGGATTTGATCCAAGTGACAAAATACAAATATTCAAGACCAAGCATATAGAAATCTTGAACAATTAAGTTTAGCAGATTGGTCTCAAATAGATACGTAAGTTATATGTGACATATGCTAAGAAAAAGAAATGAAGAAATTTCCAATAGATTTTAATCAAATTGTCTGGAGAATTAAAAAGAAATTAATAAAAAATGGAAGAATACATATACTCCGTGATACTACTAAGTATTGAATAGACCTAGAATTGTGTTTAAATTCAATATCCTCCAAGAGAAATGTGAGAATATAAGATACGTAAACAAGTGAAAAAAAATCTTATAAATTCGCGTAATATCTATACTACTAACTTTCCAAAAAAACCATATCAAGAAGAAAAAATCCTACAAAAAATCTGGAGAATAATATATGTGGAAAGATAGAAATGTTAAAAAGACCGAAGAACGAAAATGTAATTGTTATATCTCTCCATCATTTAGAAATCAATGTAACAAAAGAAATTATAATAAAAATAGAATTTATTAATCGTGGATTGACGATGATGAGCCAAGATATCCTCAAATGAATCCAAACATACAATTTATAAGATAATTTAGAATCGATATTGAATCCCAAACATCGAAAATGCTATGGATGGTTTAATCAAAGCGCTTGATCGATGGAAAGTACAACAATAAAAACAAAATGACATGTGAACATCTATTTGAATTAGAAAGGAAGTATGACAAAAGAATGTATATATCAGAACTACTATCCCGATAAAAATCATGATATAGATGCCAATTATGTCTCATAAATGTGTCATTTATGTTTAAAGATTCATCATAATCATCGCGATTATATTAAACCAAAGGAAACTATGTATTACATAAATTAGATAAAATCAATTTAGAATTAGAAAAATACATCTAGAATGGATAAAATTCTTCGATTAGAAAAATTGGAAGCAAATGATAAAATTAGGAGAAGGATAAAAGAAAATTTAAAAAAGAAAATTAAAAAATGCAATTAGTAAAAGGAAAAGACTTCATCTAAATCACCTATCAATCACCTACTATCTCGATTCATTATCTAATAATGATAAGTGATCCCCAAGACATTCAACTTAAGATTAATGATCCGTAAGACATTTTCGATATTAATAAAATCGATCTCAAAAATTAAACTAATACAATGGTGATATATCCAACATCTTTATTAGCAAATACTAAGATTACATTAAGATAGATCAAAAATTATCGCATATAGATAGCACCACCTCAGTCATAACACGCAATCTTTTGCCATTCCTCTTCACAGACCTGCACGATACAAATACAACTACTCATCTAGTAGGAACTCACACTTTATCCTTTACCAAATGCCTTCAATAATCCAATTCTTCCTCGATCATGAATCCAGATCTTACTAAAAATATATATTACCAAAAATTTTAGACATACATCCCCTAATAAAGAGTTTATTCGCTTAAATTTCATTCTCACTCTACCATTACTCTTACCAAGAATTACATTACAATTAGTAAAATGCAACGCCTTTATCCAAACAAATCAAAATCAGAAAGTGTGGTATACACATCCTCTTCCAACGCCCCAATGATTCCTCCACCTCCTGTAAATCATTTAAGTTAAAGGCTATTTACCTACCTATCACATTCCAAAACCATTAGAAAATCTTCCATAGAAATCCAAATCATAGTGAAAACCCTTTACGCCATGGAATAAACCGAGTTAAGACATATACCCATTATTAATAAAGGATTTAATTTCAGCAAAAGACAAATATTCCCCTTATAAAGAATTCAAAATCCAAATTAAAGAATTAAAAGACTTGGTTTCATTAGACCTTCCAAATCTAACATCGACCAGCCTTTCATAAATGAGACACGAGAGATAAAGTTTATAATTGCAGAATCAATTATAAACGCCTGAATGATAACATCAAGATGACTATAAAGATAAATATAAAGATAAATTTAATTCAAATAAAAGATTTAAGAAATTGATCGCAAATCGCTTCAAAAATCAAATTGATAAATGAATCTATACCATACACGCCTTTTTTACAACTCCAATCTGACACTATGAATGGTTAATCATGCCTTTTGGTTTAAAGAATGCTACCAAAGATATTTCAAAGAAAAATGGATAACATCTTCTACCATTAGATTAATGTATATTTACATGACGATATTCTAAGATCAAGATACTTTACCAGAACATTATAAGCATGTAATGTCCTAAACTTATGTATTGAATATGGTATTATTCTATCAAGAAAGAAAATCAAAATTGCTAAAGAATATATCGCCTTTCAAAAAAAGGAGAAATAATTACAAGATCACATGAAAGAAAAGTTTTAATTTTCTGATAAATTAAGATACCAGCAATTACGTAAATTCTGTGATTATTAAATAACGCGATCTTATATTAAGGATTGTGAAAACAATTAAATCCTTATAAAGAAAACATCATCAAGCGTCGAAATATTTCAATATGTAAGACGTAAAAATTATCCAAAGGCAAGAGTTTAGACATCTCCAAAGCTAACACTCCACCAAAACGATAACAAAATGTTATCAGATGTCAAGCATCCGCACAAAAGCTGCTTTACAAAGATTTCAAAATACGTAAAAAATTACGCAGAGATGCTAGTTTTAAATACTTTTTATTCATTATTATATGAGTTATCATCACGATTAAATTATTTAGTTTATTTTATAGACATTTTATCATATAATATAAAAATAAAATTAAAGAATATGATTTTATAACTGTTAAAGAATGCTATAACGTCACATTAAAGAAAATTTTTATATTTTTTGAATAATCCCAAAAAATTTTATTTTAAACCATCATAGATGATCATAATTAGAATATTATCATTATTAAGAAAAATATATAAGCTGTTTTGTTTTATTAACACTGGTCAAAAATCTTTCATTAAAATTTTATTCATCATCTTTTTTCATCAAACCCAATAACATTTTCGGTTAATGCCCAAAATGTACGTATATATAAAGCAGGACACATGAAGGATGGTGCTTTTTTCAAATGCCATGATTGGATATGTATCAAGATAAAAAAAAACAACAAAGCATAATAAATATCTTTTCATAATTATCCGTAGATTAATCTCATTCTAATTCTACTAAGATAATTTCATAATCATCTAATTATATGGTTTAAAATCCAGATTTTAAATCTTTTGATATTTCATCGCCGATAAACCAAAGAAAATTATTTTTCCCTTTATACTAACGCGACATTATACCATCGCCTTCAATAGTTATAAAATTTACCCATCTCTTACTATATATATTTTCTTTTCATTTTATTTTTATAACGACTATAACAATCACAATAATCAGAAAGTTCCTTAGATAAATAATTTAAATGACAACGCTTACGACTCTAATATTTCATAATCTAATACGACTATTGCCTAAAATTAGAAGATATTCAAGACCAAGCATGAAATCTTGAACAATTGGCGATTGGTCTCAAATAGATAAATTCGTAGTTATATGACATACGCTAAGAAAGAAATATTTTGATGAAGAAATTTCCAATAGATTTTAATCAAATTGCCGAGAATTGTAAAAGAAATTAAAGAAAAATGGAAGAATACATATACCCGTGATACTACCAAGTATTGAATAGACCTAATTTACATTCAATATCCTCCAAGAGAAATGTAGAGAATATAAGATACGTAAACAAGAAAAAACAATCTTATAAATTCTATCGTAATATCTATACTACTCAGAACTTTCCTAAAAAACCATATCGAAGAAGAAAAATCCTACGAAAATCTAGACGAATTATCAGTAGAGATTCTAATCTCGAAGAACAGATTTCATCCCTTCAACATCCGGAGTTACAAAGAATATTAAGTTATATATTTGATTAATGACATGTTTTCCTTACTTTACTTATCAAATCTAAACCAAATTGAGATCATCTGATGAGATGTAAAACATGTTATAGATTCTGAACTCCTGCTTTTACAAAACAAAAGACATCATCTAACAATGATAGCAATTTTTCTTCACCATCGCTATATCAAATCTAAACTTAAGACATCAGATTTCATCCAAGACGATAATTTCATTTAATTTAGACAACATGAATAATGAATGGATATTCCCTCAATACTTTATTTACTGATAAATTTATATTTCACCCAATCATACACAACAAAGATACTTCTCATCTTCTCACATTTCGACTTAATAAGATTTAATTCTCAACAAATGAGATTTCTACTATCTTTTAATTATATTAATATCTCAACCACAATTCAAAAGAACCCATTAAAGCCAAGCATCATCATGAAATATGTAAATGTAACAAATACTTAATTCAGAATTTCACATTTTTCAATTCAAAGTATTTATTTAAAGCGCTAAAGAATAAATCGAATATTTGTATTAAAATAAATATTGGAAACCGTTAAATTCTTCTAAATATCATAATATCTTTTCTAATAAAATCCCACCCATCTCTATTCTATGAATAATAAATTCCTTAAAACCTAGATTTTAAATCTTTTTTGATATTTCATCGCCGGATAAGAACCAAAGAAAATTATTTTTCTCTTATACGCTCAAATGACATTACAGATACCCACCACGCTTTCCATCAAGCTTTATTTGTTTGATAAAGCGCAAGGCGCTTGCTAATCAGAATGTAATTCTGCATTAATAACCAAGATATAAAATCTAAATTTAAGCCAAGAATAAACTCTTTAAGTGATGTATGTACTAAAATTTTTTAATATATATTTTTCAAGATCTATGGATTCATGATCGAGGAAGAATTGATTTGACATTTAAAAGGCATTAAAAGGAAAGTGTGAGTTCCTACTAGTTTGTAGTTGTATTTGTATCGCGGCCTCAGGAAGAGGAATGGCAAAAAGATCAGACAAGATGAATAGTACGCTACACTATCAACTAATGCTTGATATATTTTCGATCTATCTTCTAATGTAATCTCATGACCGCTAATAAAGTTTTGGATATATCTGTGATACCATCAGTAGTGATTTTAAAGCATTTTATTAATATCAAAAATGTCTTCTCGATCACTAATCTTATTAAGTTCGCAATGTCTTCGTGAGGTTGGTGCACTCTACGTAAGAGATGTTCATTAATCGCTGTATTTATTCAATAACTAAAACTCAATTTGATAAATATTAAAAGAAGATTTGACACTTCTTTATTATCAAAAGAATCCATCATCCGAATCGCAATAATAAAAGACACATGATATATCAATCAAATGAGTCTACCCACCCAAGAAATCTTCATATGTATTTATCCGATCAAATCAATTTCTTCCATTATTCGATCTTTCTTCTAATAATTGAATGGATTCTAAATCATCATCGATTCATGCTTATTTTATTTCCATTAATCGAAAATCTCATACTAATTCTCCCATCTCGATTTCATAATATTACATTAATATATTTTTCTAAAAGGAAGGATTCCATTCGCCTCGCATTTAACGTCAACTAAATTTCTTTCCTTCTAAGACTAATTCTCGACTTGCTAACATTAATTTCATTATTTAATTTAAATTTTACATTGGAATGTTCGTATTTTTCCTATAAAATCGTAGTAATTCTTGATTTAATGATCCGCTACCATATCAGATCTTTGCTTTTATACCAATCAGAATGTTCCATACATTCCTCGATCCATAATAAAGTTTGGAATAAAATAAATGATAGCTCCATTATCATTCATATCTACTTCAAATGATCCTTGATTGATCATTGGATCATTCCATCTATTATCAAAGAGATAACTAATGCCATTCCTAAATTCTTTCTATGTAATCCTTGATTCTTATCATCACTAATCCAATACGATTTGGACATTTTTTGTTTTCTAATCTGTCCCAATTTGATTTTAAAATTATGCGTAGACTCATTTGATTGATATGTCACACTAATCTTTTGCTTCAATGCCTGGACGGATGCTTGATAATAAAGTGTCATACATCTTCTTTTAATATTTATCAAATTGAGTTTTCCATTATCAATCTTTAATCATGATTCAATATCAACTATTTTATATTCTTCTATCAAACGAGATTTTTCTTAAATAACGCTAACTGACGCTATCTACCATATTTTATAACTTTGATTGAATAATTTCCATACCGACATGATACTATCGAGAGCCAGAATCTTTCTCAGCCAAGTGTTTCATCGTCCTTGTTCAATAAGTTTTATCTTCAACCAAGAAAGTTTTCCCGTAATTCTACAAGAATCCTGAAAAACATTTTGATAACATCACTTCCCCAATTCCTACATAATTTGTTAATCTAATTATTATGATATTTCCTTTTTCTTGTAAAGATCTTTATAAAAGCCTTCAAATTTGCTCATGCTAAAACGATTTTCTTGATTTCTACTAATAAGGTTTCAACTTCTCGTAATTTCTCATTCGCCTTTTCTAGAATATTTTGTGGGGACTTGACTCTTCGTAATATTTCAGTATTTTGATCCTTAATGTAATCTAAACTTTCTAAAGAGTTTAACACTTTTAAATCACTTAATACTTTTGTAGTTTTTTCTAAAATTCTATAGACTTTTTCCTGATGGAGTTTTAAAGATTCACTAACGCTATACGTAAATCGATAAGGCTATTTAACATTTTATTTTCACTATGGTTCATAATCAAGTCTTTGGAAAGACACATGAATTTGTGATTTTGAAAGAACTAGATTTTTATTTTTGGGCCAAATTCTAAATCTAACCATTCTATTTTATATGTAGGCTCCATCGGTGATTACCAATTCCTGTTTAGTAATACAGATTCTAAGGTGTAGTTCTAAAGCCTATCGTGTAGCCTACTTGGTTTCATTCTATAATTTTCTTTATTCAGATTATTCCTATGTGCTCGGTTTGCTTTCTTACCTAAATGCTCGATACCATTGGGGTCTGGCTTTCTTTTCTAACTACACTATATGGCGTATGTGGATAATTAACTTCTATTTTACTACTAGAATTAATATTTTATCTACCATGGTAACTTTTATTTTACCTAGGTAAGTTCTCATTGTTACTATTTATTCAAAACATGTCTACTTTTGTTGAGGTAAATTTTATTTTTACCATGGTAAATTTTAATCGCTACTATTACTATGGTAAATGTTTATTTTACCCTAACAGATACCCGCTAAAACAAATTTCATGTTTTACGCTAAGTCATCCGCCTGCCTCTCTACAGTTCGAGGAGATGGATAATGCCATAGATGCCTAATAATTTACGATTAATGGACCAAAATTACGGATTTTGAGTGATCCATCTACCTAATCGTTTATCATTTCTTCACTGGCCACGCTTGTAATTCTTGTAAAATATTTCTAGCCTTTACGTCAGATAAATGGTTGTAATCTACCCACTTATCGGATCTATTCGATTAATCTTTTAATTATCATTACGATCGAAAGTTCATTTTCATTTTAATTATTTGAGATACTATTCCTACTGATACGATCATCATAATATATACCTAATTTTTAAATATCAGAATCTAATTCAAATTTAATGCATCCGCCAATTTAATAAACGAATAACTATTCCTATCATTTTAATATCCTACGAACTGTTACTTAAAATTGTTATATTATATAATAAATGATAATTTCAAAGATGATACTAATATTCCTAAATCATAGATATACCAAAATCCTTCATGCGCTTATGAAATATATTATTTCTGTGGTGGTGAAATTTTAAAATTACAAATCTATCCTAACGCTTACTGCTCAAATGTATAAAACTAAATATATTTAGTATGCCAATGCATTTAAAAAAACATAGAAACAGTAAGTTCTAATGGATGCAAACTATTTAAATATAACATCTTCACAGATAATCCTAATATGACATATATATGCTATATATTATAGATGAATTATTCTTTTCGGCCGATAGATCAATAAATTCATCAGTCGCAGCTTTATCCCGTAAATATAAAGATCATCCTCAGAACTTAATTCATTTATATACTCAACAAGAATACGATTAAATTCGTAATAACATACACCTGAGATTTCCCATAACACTGTAGATTTGATGACACACAAAGCCACACTGTGCAAAAGGACTTACAAAGATACCTTCATCTAATCATTCGCATAAAGGAGTCCAACATATACAAGTAATTCATGTACTCAAGATATAAACTTTATAAAGATTTCAAGATATATATTTCAAAGTAGGGAGACAACATTAATTCTCCAGATAATTAATCATATCTCCGTAACAAATATAACTACTCACATCTAGATAATAAAACAAACTTACATATTATTGTGAAAATAAACTAACTTACGTAAATCCTTAAGCTCACCAAGAGACACTTAAAATTAATATAATATCTATATTCGATATATATTTACGAATACCAATATATTTATGAAAACAAACCGAAAAACGTAAACCAAATATAAAATGACATAAACCTATAAGATTCCTTCCTGGCTACTAATTGTTGATGGAGTGGGTCCCACATGAAATGAAATGGGGCCCAACTTCTTCTTTATGCTCAAGGAATAATAAGGGGTCCACTTACTCAAGTTGTGGTGGAATATAATATTCTACAGCTTATTCTCATGCCAAAGTAATCTTGCTGATTATATTTCCATGGAATTATCAATATTATGATAAAGAACTTCATCTAATCCTTCGCCAATATCGCTCAAGAAGAAGACATCACCGATAATACCACAGATAGATATGAATGATAGTCTTCTAATCCAAGATTTTGCCAATTAATTGTTGAATACGTGCTAATAAATCCACTGCCGCCGACAATAAAAAAGTAAACCGATGATTTTTCCTCCGCTTAATCTATCATCAATATCATCATATTCTTGTCGATAAACTAAACGATCACGCAATTTTGGATGAAAACCATGTCAAGTTTTGTGATCCGATATAATCTTCAAGATGCCACTTTCAGAATGAGTCGATGCACTTCATCATTTATCTAATCTGCTTTGAAATTCCTAGGAGTCTTTATAATTTCTATTATATGTTTTGCTTCATCCATTAGATCTTCATAGTATGGTTCAACGGATTTGATTAAGAACCATAATAGCCGTTGTAACTCGTGACGCAGGATAAAATCGCTTTCAAGATACGAGTCTCACGATAATTACTTTTGATAAAAAAACCATAATCAAAAGATTTTAACTTTCCATTGTTGAAAAGTTTTCAAGTAAGTTATGATGAAGGAAAGTGTGACTATTTGAAAGTTGGAAATACAAAAATTACGAGAACAAGGATTTTATGTCGATAAATGTATGATAGTCCTGAATAAAATTTATTTGACCAGTCTAATTTTATTTTGGCATTCTATCATATCTAATATTTTGGTTCTTTTTGTTGCTCTGAGAATTTTATGTTTAATATTCACAGGCATTGGTGGTAGGTAGAGATATTGGAGTTATTTTTCAAGATTTTTCTGAGATATCTCTATAATAATTTTAGCAAACTCATTTTTTTTAGCTGAGAGATCATTGAACTCTTGTACTAATTCATTATATTTTCCTTTTTCATTTTCTAAACTTTCAAGTTCTTGAATTTTCTTTTCTCGACAATTATGACTACTTTCCTGAGATTTGTAGGTGTTTTAGGAACAAGAGAAATTTGACTAATTTCTAATCTAGCCCCTATTATACGCCTATTTAAAAATTCTATTTGATCATTTATTCTCAGAAGCACGGCAATTTAACGATCGATCATGTAACCAAGATCGAACCTGCTACACCAAAGTTATCAAGAGGTTCTTTGAAAGTGGTTCGTTTGCGATAATAACTTTTGGTCGAAACTGAGGTTGGCCGCCACTGTGCGACAGATGTCCCAAAACGTTTGGAGGAGAGAAGAAAGGATTCGGTTAAGTGATGGAGTAGAGTGGTTTGGGTTTTTTCAGGAAGAAGATGCTTTGTGGATTCGTGATCCATCAGACTGCGATAAAATAAAAAAACAACAAGCATAATAAATATCTTTCTACCTCAATTATCCATGATTAATAGAAAATATTTTCTGATTTTAAATTTATAAAATATAAACCATAAATTTCATATATAATATATTAAGAATCAAGTTTAAATCTTTAATTTATCTCAAATGAACATTTTCAGAATTATCTTATTTGGTAATATTTATCATACCAGATTTTTTCTATATCATTTACATTTTTCCAAATTTAATAAATGATCTTAATAATTCCTTATTTTATTATATTCTTTACTTATTTTTTCTTTTTTAATTTATATATCATTTATGTCAGCTTGTATTAAATTCTGATTAACATTAATTTGCCAAAGATTATCATTTTCTTCATATTAAATTAAAAAAGACATACATTCATATTAAAAGATGTGAAGCAGATTATCTTTAAAAATTTAATTCGCAAATAATTTATTAATTATTTTTGAATAAATTTATTACTTCGTATTAGATTAAACTATACTTTATTTAATATTTATTCTTCACAGATAAATTCCTATTTTAATCATTATCTAATTTTATTGATTAATTGATTAATGATAAGAGTGAAGAAATTGCTTGCAGTGATATCATCACGCTGGAAGGATAATTACGTAAATGAAATTTATTTGTTTGATAAAGTCGTTGTAATCAGAATGTAATTCTGGTAAGAGTAATCCATCAAGACAAGAATTAAATTTAAGCAATAAACTCTTTATTGTGGATGTATGTACTAAAAATTTTTTGCTTAAATTTAATTCTACCAGGCCGATTACTCTTACCAAGAATTACATTACTAGCAAACGCACCGCCTTTATCCAAACAAATAAAGCTCGTAGAATCAGAGGTATGTATTATCCTCTTCCAACGCACAATTCCTCCACCTCAGAAGGATCGCATTGTTGTTGGCTATTTACCGTTATAAATGGAAACCAATTCAAACTTATCACATTCCAAAACCATTAGAAAAATCTTCCGCTGAGAATCCAAATCATGAAACCCTACTTATGGAATAAACCGAGAGTTAGCACATATACCCATTATTAATAAGGATTTATTCACTGCAGCAATTGAATATTCCCTTGACAGAAGAATTCAAAATCCAAATTAAAGAATTAAAAGACTTGTTTCATTAGACCTTCCAAATCGTAACATCGACGCACTTTCATAAGGACATACAGATAGTTCGAGCAGAAATTTCAGAATGAATCAATTATAAACGTCAATGATAACATCAAGCATGCTATAAAGATACCGATAAGATATGTTAATAAATTTAATTCAAAATAAAAGGTTCTTTAGTAAATTGATCGAAATCGCTAAGAAATCAAATCGATAATGAATCTATACCATACACAGCCTTTACAACTCCAATCGGACACTATGAATGGTTAATCATGCCTTTTGGTTTAAAGAATGCGCCCAATATATTTCAAAGAAAAATGCAACTTTACATTACTACGTGTTATACATGAGATATATATTCTAAGAGCTCAAGATACTTTACCAGAACATTATAAGCATGTAGAGAATGTCCTAAACTTATGTATTGAATATGGTATTATTCTATCAAAAAAGAAAATCGAAATTGCTAAAGAATATATCGCCTTTCGCCGTAGAAGTGAAAATACACAAGATCACATAAAGAAAGTTTAGAATTTTCTGATAAATTAAGATACGAAAGAATCACGTAAATTCTGATTATTAAATTACGCTAGACCTTATATTAAGGATTTGTGAAAACAATTAAATCCTTATAAAGAAAACATCATCAACAGTCGAAATATTTCAATATGAAGACAAAAATTATCCAAAAGAGGTTTGTTAGACATCTTCCAAAGTTAACACTTCCACTAAGATAACAAAATACATGTAGATGCCTCACAAGACGGTGAGCGTAATTAAAAGTTAAGCCTTTTAAGGAAGATTTCAAAATACGAAAATTATAGATACGCTCGCGTAATTTAGACAACTTCCAAAGATCCATTTACATCAGACATATATTAGAGTCATCAATATTACATGATTTAAATTATTTCACAAAAGCGACTTACGCGACATTATGAAGTATATAGATTTTTTATAAAAATAAAACGAAAAAAAATATATAGTAAAGATGGGTAAATTTTATAACTACTATTGAAGGCAACAATAATGTCACATTTGAGCATAAAAGGGAAAATAATTTTCTTACTGATTATCCCGCGATAAATATCCAAAAAAGATTTAAAATCTACGATTTTAAACCACCATACTGCATTCACAAGAATTATCACTAAATTAGAATTAGAATACATGAATTAATCTATGAATTCAAGAGAAAAGATATTTATTATGCTTGTTTTATTTTATCGTACATGGATCAATCCACAAAAGCCATCTTCTTCACAGAAAAACCCAAACCCTTCTACTCCATCCATACCACCATCCGAATCCTTTGCTTCCTCTCCTCCACCAAACCTAATACATTTTGGACATCTGTCCTTACCCAGCAGAGCCGACACCAACCTCCATATCCACCATACTATCCCTACCAAACCTTTGAGCCACACTCAGCAAACTCTCCTTGAGAATCTCTGGATTTCTGGTTCAGATCCCAGTTCTATGATCAGCACCCTAAACTACCTAAACCAGTGCTTTTCAGAGATCAATACTTTAGACCAAAAAATTGAAAATCTAGAAAAAGAGTTAGAAAGAGAGCGTGCAAAAAATAAAAAGCTTTCTGCTGAAAAAGAAGAATTCGCCAAAATCATTTTAGCTATTACATTATATCTACATTAATCCACATGGGAATTTGATGCAGTATGTGCTTGGGCAAACAGTGATAAAAGTGGCATAGGAGATATATTTGCATTTTTAGAAACATTATTAGGAGAAGCTGCAAACATCTTCAATGAAGCAAAAGTCAAAAAAAGCAGGTGAAATTGAGTCCTTAAGACAATTGGGAGATAATCCCTATAATTTTACAAAGTTTATTAGAACATTAATCTTAGGATTTGATCCAAGTAGAAAAAAATTCAAATATTCAAGACCAAGCATATAAATCTCAACAATTAAGTTTAGCGATAGATCAAATATAAATTCTTATATATGTAACTTATGCTAGTAGAGCAGGCAAATATTTTGATGAAGAAATTTTCAATTACAATATATACATTCCTTTGTCATACTTTCTTTTCCTAATTCAAATAGATGTTCACATGTCATTTTGTTTTCTATTGTTGTACTTTCCATCGATCAACTGCTTTGATTAAACCATCCATAGCATTTTCTGATGTTTGGGATTCAATATCTGATTCGCAATGGTAATTTCTATTATATGTTTTGCTTCATCTATTAGATCTTCATAGTATGGTTCGACGGATTTGATTAAGAGAGTGACTGAAAATATGTCATTGTTCTCAAATAAGAACCATAATAGCCGTTGTAACTCTGGATGCTGCAGGGATGAAATCTACTCTTCAAGATATGAGTCTCTGCTGATAATTACTTTGATAAAACCATAATCCAAAGATTTTTAACTTTCCATTGTTGAAAAGTTTTCAAGTAAGATGAAGGAAAGTGTGACTATTTGAAAGTTGGAAATACAAAAATTATAGGAACAAGGATTATGTATTTCTAATGTCTGATAAATGTATGATAGTCCTTGAATAAGCTGATTTAGACCATAAGCTAGTCTAATTTTATTTTGGCATTCTATCATATCTAATATTTTGGCTCTTTTTGTTGCTCTGAGAATTTTATGTTTAATATTCTCGTATCATTATAGAGATATTGAGTTATTTTTTCAAGATTATTAGATATCTCTATAATTATTTCAAAGAACTCATTTTTTTGAGAGATCATTGAACTCTTGTACTAATTCATTATATTTTCCTTTTCATTTTCTAAACTTTCTTTAAGTTCTTGAATTTTCTTTTCTTGATTAGCTATGACTACTTTCTGGAGATTTGTAGGTGTTTTAGGAACAAGAGAAATTTGACTAATTTTAGAATCTAACTCCCTATTACCTAATTCTCCAGGCAATTTGATTAAAAATCTATTGGAAATTTCTTTATGTCTCATAAAAATGTGTCATTTATGTTTAAAGATTCATCATAATCAAGACCATCGTGATTATATTAAACCAAAGGAAACTATAGACATAACAAGCAGCCTAGATAAAATCAATTTAGAATTAGAAAAATACATCAATGAATGGATAAAATACAAGCAGGAATTACCACGCTTTCCAGACTGAGCTTTATTTGTTTCGATAAAGGCAGTGTGTTTGCTAATTGTAATGTAATTCTTGGTAAGAGTAATCTGGCCATCAAGACTAAGAATGAAATTTAAGCCAAGAATAAACTCTTTATTAGGGGATGTATGTACTAAAATTTTTGGTAAATCGATAAGGCTATTTAACATTTTATTTTGACTATGGAGTTCATGATCGAAGTCTTTGGGAAAGAGACACATGAATTTGTGATTTTGTAAAGTAACTAGATTTTTATTTTTTGGGCCTAATTCTAAATCTAACCATTCTATTTTATATGTAGGTTCATTGGTATTTTTTATAGTTTGGAAAAGTTTTGCTTTAATTTCTGGAGGGATATTTGGGAAATAAATATACTGGAACTGCTTTTCCAAATTATCTTTAGTAATACTAAAATGTAATTCTTTTTTTTTCAGAAGCTTTTATTTTTTGCGAGATATGATCATCATAATAAATAGATTCTAATTTTTAAATATTGTAATCTAATTCAGCGATGAATAGTGTCATCTGCCAATTTAATAAATGAGTGAACTATTCCTATCATTTTAATATCCTACGGGAACTGTTACTTAAAATTGTTATATTATATAATAATGGATAATTTCAGCATGGTATTACTAATATTCCTAAATTGCAGATATACCAAAATCCTTCATGCATGCTTATGAAATGTATTATTTCTAGGTGATGGTGAAATTTTAAAATTGTAAATCTATCCTAATGCTTACTGTTCAACAGAGAGGAAACTAAATATATTACAGAGAGTTCATATATTACATGCAGAAAACAGAAAAGAAGTTTAATTGATGCAAACTATTTAAATATAACATCTTTGTGTATAATCCTAATATGATGTTTTCTTGTATAAGGATTTAATTGGTATAAAAACCAAAGGATACAATATGGTAGCTGGATCATTAAATCTAAGAATTACTACTGGTTTTATAGGAAAAATACAAGAACATTCCAATGTAAAATTTAAATTAAATAATGAAGCTCTAGAATTAATGTTAGCAAGTCAAGGAATTCGTGCCATAGAAGGAAAGAAATTTAGTTCAGACATTCATGCAGGAACTGAATGGAATCTACACTCCTTTTTAGAAAAATCTATATTAATCCCATAATTTTAAAATCAAATTGGGACCAGATTAGAAAACAAAAAATGTCACAAATGCATATCGATTGGATTAGATGATAGAATCAAAGGATTACATTGAAAGAATTAGGAACGAAAGATTAGTTATCCTCTTTAATAATAGATGGAATGATCTAGCCAAATCAATCATGATCATTTGAAGTAGATATGAATAATAATGGAGTCGCCATTTATTTTATTCCAAACTTTATTATGGATGGAATGTATGGAACATTTACGATGATAAAACCAAAGGATACAATATAGAAATGGATCATTAAATCTAAGAATTACTACCGGTTTTATAGGAAAATACAAGAACATTCCAATGTAAAATTTAAATTAAATAACGTTTCTGCAATTAATGGAATAATTGCCATAGAAGGAAAGAAATTTAGTTCATATTCATGAATGGAATCTACACTCCTTTTAAAAAAATCTATATTAATCCCACATGAAAGTACGTCATATGAACACGATGGAGAATTAAGTATGAGATTTTTACAAAGGAACAAAATAAAATACGTAACTGATGATGATTTAGAATCCATTCAATCTAAAAGAAAGATCGAGATAATGGAAGAATTGATTAAATGATAAATACATACATGAAGATTTACAAGTATGAAAGCAAGATATTCGTAATTACAAAGTAGGTATAATTTTGAATTAGCATATGAGAATAAGTGCAATAAAGACTTTGATTGATAAGTAAAGTGAGGGAAAACATGTCATTATCATCAAATATATAACTTAATATTCTTTTGTATGTTGAAGGGATGAAATGCTTCTTGAGAGATTAGAATCTACTAATAATTATTTTTGATATAAAGCCAGTTGGAAAGATTTGTAATAGTCCACGTGAAATGATTCCACATAGGCTAAATGAAGAGAAAGTGTAATGATCTAAATGACATTAGAAATAAATGAATGACAAGACTATCTCTGCATAGTCATATGGATGCATCTTCTCTTGAACGACATATAAGGATTAGATGAAGTCTATACATAATATTGATAATTCCATGGAAATATAATCTACAAGATTACTTTGCACGACCGACTAAATCCTTATTAATAATAAGATATGTCTAACTCTTTTATTCCAATGGCGTAAAGGGTTTTCACCTATGATTTGGATTTCCTCAGCTAACTGGAAGATTTTTTCTAATGGTTTCGGAATGTGATAAGTTTGAATTGGTTCCTGTTTATAACAGGTAGCTAAATTCCATGTAAAATTTAAATTAAATAATGAAGCTCTAGAATTAATGTTAGAAGTCAAATTCGCTGTGAAATTTAGTGCATATCACGCAGAACGAATGGAATCTACACTCCTTTTTAGAAAAATCTATATTAATTCCACATGAAAGTACATCATATGAACATCAAGATGGGAGAATTAGTATGAGATTTTCAGATTACCATAGGAAACAAAATAAACATGAATCTGACGATGATTTAGAACCTTCCAAATCTAAGAATTACTACTAGTTTTATAGGAAAAATACAAGAACATTCCAATGTAAAATTTAAATTAAATAATGAAGCTCTAGAATTAATGTTAACAAGTCAAGGAATTCATGCCATAGAAGGAAAGAAATTTAGCATATCACGCAGGCGAATGGAATCTACACTTTTTGGAAAATCTATATTAATCCCACATGAAAGTATATCATATGAACATCAAGATGGGAGAATTAGTATGAGATTTTCAGATTACCATAGGAAACAAAATAAACATGAATCTGATGATGATTTAGAATCCATTCAATCTGAATTAGAAGAAAGATCAAGATAATGGAAGAAATTGATTTCAGTCAGATAAATACATATGAAGATTTACAAGATTACGATGTATGAAAAAACAAAGATATTCTAATTACAAAATTACTATGATTTTGAATTAGCATATGAGAATAAATCAAATCAAGACTTTGATTGGAAGATGATAGATTCTCAATATCAAAAAAAGAAGAAATTAAGATGAATCACAATGGATTTAGGAGAAGTAGTAGTGGAACTTCATCCGAGATGGAAAACATCCTAGTTTGATGTACTCACCTTCGAGAAGATGGAGAACCAAAGTATATGACTGCACATCTCGCATGATTATAAAGAAGAAAATAACAACAAAGGAACTGTAACCTATAACGAATTAACCTAATGCCACATAGAAATAATGCATTTTAACTATCAATTTGAACAATCCTCGATGTGGGAATGAATTCCACATGGGAATTTGATGCGACGCGCAAAAAAATAGTGATAAAAGTGCATGGAGAGATAAGATTTTAAAAACATTATTAGAGAACGCAAACATCTTCAATGAAGAAAAGTCAAAAAAGCGAGAATTGAGTCCTTAAGACTTGGGAGATAATCCCATAATTTTACAAAGTTTATTAGAACATTAATCTTAGGATTTGATCCAAGTAGACAAAATACAAATATTCAAGACCAAGCATATAGAAATCTTGAACAATTAAGTTTAGTGATTGGTCTCAAATAGATAAATTCGTAAGTTATATGTGACATATGCTAAGTAGAAAGGGCAAATATTTTGATGAAGAAATTTCCAATAGATTTTAATCAAATTGCCGGAGAATTAGGTAAAGAAATTAATGAAAATGGAAGAATACATATACCCGGATACTACTAAGTATTGGAATAGACCTAGAATTGTGTTTACATTCAATATCCTCCAAGAGAAATGTAGAGAATATAAGATACAGAAATAAGTGAAAAAACAATCTTATAAATTCTGTCGAAATATCTATACTACTCAGAACTTTCCTGAAAAACCATATCGAAGAAGAAAAATCCTACTAAAATCTAGACGAATAATATATAGGAAAGATAGAAATGTTAAAAGACCGAGTACACGAAAATGTAATTGTTATATCTGTGGATCTCCAGATCATTTAGCAAATCAATGTAACAAAAGAAATTATAATAAAAATAGAATTTATTAATTCGGATTGGGACGATGATGTAGAAGATATCCTCAAATGAATCCAAAGATACAATTTATAGATAACAGATGAGAATCGATATTGAATCCCAAACATCATAAAATGCTATGGATTTAATCAAAGCAGTTGATCGATGGAAAGTACAACAATAGAAAACAAAATGACATGTGAACATCTATTTGAATTAGGAAAAGGAAGTATGACAAAGGAATGTATATATTGTAACTACTATCCTGATAAAAATCATAGATATAGATGCCAATTATGTCTCATAGAAATGTGTCATTTATGTTTAAAGATTCATCATAATCAAGACTATCGATTATATTAAACCAAAGAAACTATAGACATATAAAAGCTAGATAAAATCAATTTAGAATTAGGAAAAATACATCTAGAATGGATAAAATTCTCTTCGATTAGAAAAAAAAAAATGATAAAATTAGGGAGAAGGATAAAAGAAAATTTAAAAAGAAAATCAGAAAAATGTAATTAGATATAAAAGGAAAAAGTACTTCATCTAAATCACCTATTGAATCACCTACTATCTCTGATTCATTATCTAGCAATACGATAAGTGATCCTGAAGACATTGCGTAACTTAACAAGATTAGTGATCCGTAAGACATTTTGATATTAATAAAATCGATCTAGCTCAAAATCAAACTAATACAATGGTATCACGATATATCCAACATCTTTATTAGCGCTATGGCTAAGATTACATTAGAAGATAGATCGGAAATTATCGCATAAGGATTGGTAGCACCGGTCATAACACACAATCTTTTGCCATTCCTCTTCTGGACACATGCGATTCGTCAACTACTCATCTAGTAGGAACTCACACTTTATCCTTTACCAAATGCCGAATAGTCAAATCCAATTCTTCTCGATCATGAATCCAGATCTTACGGAAAAAATATATATTACCAAAATTTTAGTACATACACATAAGAGTTTATTCTTGGCTTAAATTTCATTCTTAGTCTTGATGGCGGATTACTCTACCAAGAATTACATTACAATTAGCAACGCCTTTATCGAACAAATAAAGTCTGTGGAAGCGTGGTGGGTATCACTCTTATCTTCCAGCCTTCAATGATTCTCCACCTCACAGCGATCCAGGTTCTTTGGTTATTTAGCTACCTGTTATAAATAGGAACCAATTCAAACTTATCACATTCCAAAACCATTAGAAAAAATCTTCCAGTTAGCAGAGGAAATCCAAATCATAGGTGAAAACCCTTTACGCCATTGGAATAGAAACCGAGAGTTAGCACATATACCCATTATTAATAAGGATTTAGTCGTTGTCTGAAAAGAATTAGAATATTACTTTTGACAAGAATTCAAAATCCAAATTAAAGAATTAAAAGACTTAGGTTTCATTAGACCTTCCAAATCAGAACATCGATCGGAACTTTTCAGGAGGACGTCTTTGAGATAGTTAGAACAAAAGTAGAATGGTAATATAAGCGTCGAATGATATGGCGAAGATGATGGTTATAAGATCTGGAGGATAAAGATATGTTAATAAATCAAAGTTTATTTGAACATTAATCTTGGGATTTTGATCAAATGAATACAAATATTCAAGACCAAGCATATGAAATCTTGAACAATTAAGTTTAGCATTGTCTGAAATAGATAAATTACGTAAGTTATATGTGACATATATGCTAAGTAGAGGCGAGGCAAATATTTTGATGAAGAAATTTCCAATAGATTTTTAATCAAATTGCCTGGAGAATTAGGTAAAGAAATTAATGAAAATGGAAGAATATATATACTCAGGATACTCTTTAGAAGTATTGGAATAGGACCTAGAATTATGTTTACATTCAATATCCTCAAGAGAAATGTAGAGAATATAAGATGAAAGCAAGTGAAAAAACAATCTTATAAATTACGTAGTAATATCATACACTTAGAACTTTTCAGAAAAACCATATGAAGAAGAAAATCCTACTAAAATCTAGGCAGATAATATATAGGAAAGATAGAAATGTTAAAGACGAATGCACAAAAATGTAATTGTTACAATTTATAGTATAACAGATGAGGAATCAGATATTGAATCCCAAACATCAGAAAATGCTATGGATGGTTTAATCAAAGCAGTTGATCGATGGAAACAATAGAAAACAAAATGACATGTGAACATCTATTTGAATTAGGAAAGGAAGTATGACAAAGGAATGTATATATAACTACTATCGATAAAATCATAGATATAGATGCCAATTATGTCTCATAGAAATAAATGTCATTTATGTTTAAAGATTCATCATAATCACATGATTATATTAAACCAAAGGAACATATGGCGTACAGATAAAATCAATTTAGAATTAGAAAAAATACATCTAGGAATGGATAAAATTCTCTTTCGATTAGAAAAATTGGAAGCAAATGATGAAATTAGGGAGAAGGATAAAAGAAAATTTAAAAAGAAAATCAGAAAAATGCAATTAGATATAAAAGGAAAAAAGCACTTCATCTAAATCACCTATTGAATCACCTACTATCTCTGATTCATTATCTAGCAATACGATAAGTGATCCTGAAGACATTGCAGAACTTAATAAGATCAGTGATCCAGAAGACATTTTCGATATTAATAAAATCGATCTAGCTCAAAATCAAACTAATACAATGGTATCACAGATATATCCAACATCTTTATTAGCAGTCATGGCTAAGATTACATTAGAAGATAAATCAGAAATTATCGTACAAGCATTAATTGATAATGGTAGCACCTCGGTCATAACCATGATCTTTTGCCATTCCTCTTCACGTACGATACAAATACTACTCATTTAGTAGAAACTCACACTTTATCCTTTACCAAATGCCTTCGAATAATCATCCAATTCTTCCTCGATCATGAATCCATAGATCTTACGAGAAAAATATATATTACCAAAAATTTTAGTACATACATCCCCTAATAAAGAGTTTATTCTTGGCTTAAATTTCATTCTTAGTCTTGATGGCCAGATTACTCTTACCAAGAATTACATTACAATTAGCAAACGCACTGCCTTTATCCAAACAAATAAAGCTCAGAGTACCGCTGGAAAGCGTGGTGGGTATACATCCTCTTCCACCGCCCCAATGATTCTCCTCCATAGCGATGTAAGTTCTTAGTTATTTAACTGTTATAAAAGCGAACCAATTCAAACTTATCACATTCCAAAACCATTAGAAAAATCTTCCGGTTAGGCGAAAAATCAAATCATAGGTGAAAACCCTTTGCCATTGGAATAAACCATGAGTTAGCATATACCCATTATTAATAAGGATTTAGTCATTCGTACAAAAGAATTAGAATATTCCCCTTTAGACAAGGAAGAATTCAAAATCCAAATTAAAGAATTAAAAGTTAAGCCTTTTAAGGAAGCATTTCAAAATACAGAAAAATTATGCAGATATGCTTCAGGTAATTTTAGACAACTTAGAGCGTCATCGTTCATTATGAAATATTAGAGTCGTCAATGCATTACGTATTTAAATTATTTTACTTTCTGATTCAGCATTGTGAAGTATAGTGCATTTTATAAAAATAAAAATGAAAAGAAAATATATAGTAAGAGATGGGTAAATTTTATAACTACTCAAGAAGCATATAATGTCACATTTGAGTATAAAGGTAAAATAATTTTCTTACAGTTTCTTATCGGCGATGAAATATCCCAAAAAAGATTTAAAATCTATGAATTTTAAACCACCATAATTAGATGATTCGCAAGAATTATCACTTAGAAATTAGGAATTAGGAATACAGGAATTAATCTACGGATAATTCAGTAGAAAAGATATTTATTATGCTTGTTGTTTTTTATTTTATGCAGGTACAATGGATCCGAATCCACAAAAGCCATCTTCTTCACAGAAAAACCCAAACCCTTCTACTCCATCCATACCACCATCCGAATCCTTTGCTTCCTCTCTACCAACATTTTGGACGTCACCTGCAGAGGCACCAACCTCCAGTTTTGACCAAAAGTTATTATCACCAAACCTTTGAACCACTTTCAAAGAACCCTACTTGATAACTTTTGGTGTAGTCGATCTTGGTTACATGATCGATGCATTAAATTGCTTAACTGCTTCGAGAATAAATGATCAAATAGAATTTATCTGAACGTATAATAGGGAGTTAGATTCTGAAATTAGTCAAATTTCTCTTGTTCCTAAAACACCTACAAATCTCCAGAAAGTAGTCATAGCTAATCAAGAAAAGAAAATTCAAGAACTTAAAGAAAGTTTAGAAAATGAAAAAGGAAAATATAATGAATTAGTACAAGAGTTCAATGATCTCTCAGCTGAAAAAAATGAGTTTGCTGAAATAATTATAGAGATATCTCAGAATAATCTTGAAAAACAACTCCAATATCTCTACCTACCAGCAATGCCTGAGAATATTAAACATAAAATTCTCAGAGCAACAAAAAGAGCCAAAATATTAGATATGATAGAATGCCAAAATAAAATTAGACTAGCTTATGGTCTAAATCAGCCTATTCAAGGACTATCATACATTTATCAGACATTAGAAATACATAATCCTTGTTCCTGTAATTTTTGTATTTCCAACTTTCAAATAGTCACACTTTCCCTTCATCTAGCTTACTTGAAAACTTTTCAACAATGGAAAGTTAAAATCTTTTGGATTATGGTTTTTTTATCAGTAATTATCGTTCATTATCTTGAAGAAGCGACATCCCCGCAAAGATCCCGAGTTACAACGCTATTATGGTTCTTATTTGAGAACAATGACATATTTTCAGTCACTCTCTTAATCAAATCCGTTGAACCATACTATGAAGATCTAATGGATGAAGCAAAACATATAATAAATTATAAAGACTCTGTGAATTTCAAAGATCGAGAATGAAATGATGAGTCACCATTACGTAACCAAGTGAAAGCAAAGATTCAACCATATTATATCAGATCATGAAACTTCAGCATGGTTTTCATCGTTCAAAATTCCATGATCATTTAGTTTATCAAGACAAGAATATGATGATATTCCTCAAATGATAGACAAGAGAAAAATCTATCGCTTTACTTTTTTATCGGCGAATGCGCCAATTTATTAGCACATATTCAAACAATCAATTGAAACACTTCAACAATTAGGAGACTATCCAACTGTCTATACAAGACTATCTCCTCGCATATATTAGTGATGCATCTTCTCTGAACGACGTTGGATTAGATTAAGCTATAATGTATATCGATAATTCCATGAAATATAATCTACAACAAGATTACTTCCTTAGCACGCAAGAATAACTGCCCAAGAATATTATATTCCACCACAACGGGCAGAGAGTACCCACCACTTATTCCTTCAGAAGCATCAAGAAGAAGGTGGGCCCCGCCATTTCATCACTTAAAAATGTGGGACCCACTCCACATCAGCAATTCCTAGCCAGAAGGAATCTTATACCGGTTTATGTCATTTTTATATTTTGTTTCTATTTTCGTAAGTCAGTTTATTTTCGTATAAATAGCATGGCAGTCAGTCTGTAAAATATATATCGAATATATCGAATATATATCGAATATAGATATTCCATCAGCCTTCCAATTTTAAGTGCTGAGCTGGGGATTTTGTAAGTTAGTTTATTTTCCTAATAATATGCAAGTTTGTTTCATTACGCCGATGTGAAGAAGTATATTTGTTTTCTTCCCATCGGAGATATGATTAATTGTCTCACGTAATTAATGTTATCTCCTACTACAAATATAGTATATCGCTATAAAGTTTATATACTAAGGAGCATACGAATTCGCTAATAACCTCTACGACCTGACTCAGGCGAATGATTTAGATGGGGCGTAGTAAGTCCGCTTTTGCGCTAGTGGCACAACCGCTATCAACTGCAGTTTATGGGAAATCTCCAGTATGTTATTCAATTTAATCACGTATCTTGAACTATATAAACGAATTAAGTGAAGGATGACGCTTATATTTACTGGGGATAGCTAACCATGATTTAATTTATTGATCATATCTACCCAAAGGGCAGAATAATTCATCTCATCTCATATTATATCGCATAATATACAACATCATATTAGGATTATACACAAAGATGTTATATTTAAATAGTTTGCATCCATTAGAACTTCTCTGTTTCTCTGTTTTTCTGTACGTAGCCATATGAACTCTCTGTAATATATTTCATTTCCTCTCTGTTGAACAGTAAGCATTAGGATAGATTTACAATTTTAAAATTTCACCACCACCTAGAAATAATACATTTCATAAGCATGCATGAAGGATTTTGGTATATCTCGTAATTTAGGAATATTAGAATACCATGAAATTATCCATTATTATATAATATAACAATTTTAAGTAACAGTTCGTAGGATATTAAAATGATAGGAATACCACTGCTTATTAAATTGAGATTTATTACACTATTCATCACCAATTAGATTACAATATTTAAAAAATTAAGATTCATTTACATGATGATCATCATATCTTGGTGAATAGATCCTAAATAATTAAAAGACAACCACTGACGCCATAAAATAATTCTTGCAGACCAAATTAATCGTAATAGATCCACAAGTAGATGGTACATGCAACATAAATCCGGCTAAATATTTTACAAATCAATTACAAATATAATGAAGAAATGAAAGTACATTGGTAGATGGATCACTCAAAATCGCACTATAATTTTGATCCATTAACGATACATTATTGGCATCTACACCGACGATCCACAATCTCCTCGAACCCGTAAATACAGACGACTTAGCATAAAATATGAGCTGTTTAACGGGTAGCTCTCATGTTAGGATAAAATAAACATTTACCATAGTAATAGTAATAAAATTTACCACGAAAAATAAAATTTACCTCGAAAAGTAGACATGTTTCAATAAATAGTAATAGCGAACTTACCTAGGTAAAAATAAAAGTTACCATTCTGGGTGTGGGGTTTGGTGGATTTCTTTTTCTAAACTCATATCGAGACTACGTTTGCTATTATATGACAGACTTAGCTTCTCAATATTATAATTTCGTTTATACTTATCTAATGACATGAGAGCTATCCATTAAACGACTCATGTAATTCTTCTATTTCTATAGGCTCATGTAATTCTTCTATTTCTAAAATTATATGTGTATAATGGCTTTAATTTTTCATATATTCGTTAAACATGAGGATACTAATTGTTAATTCCTTTAATTTCTATTATTATTCCTTGGATAATTTGTTCATATAGTACTTTTATTTTTTCTTTCCGTATTAAAGTTACTAATATTAATAGGTACAAAATTTTCATCTTTTAATTTCTGGATAAGATGTTCATATAGTGCTTTAACTTCTTACGATTTATATTCTATTATTATTTTGTAAGTTTTCTGCTAATTCGAGACCCATATTCTAAAGAATAATATATTCCCTATCTTCAAATAAATCTCTAATGTATTGGCTATAATAATTATATAATTTTAACCGTAATTCAGAATAATCTATGGAAGGATTCCTATCTATAGTACGTTGTAATGCATTAAGAACTTCCTGTATTTCTATAGCTAATAATTTCATTAATTTTACTAATACTTTTTCATGCTGGAAAATATTTGTATCTATTGGTACTAATTCTAAATCTCTATTATAAAAATTCTCTGGTAATCCTAATGTCATGCTTACTTATTATGCAGATATAATATGAGATGAGAAAATGTTCACCCCCTGAGTAGATATGATCAAGCTTCTTCATAAGTAGATGCTAACTCTATCCCTTAAATATAAGCATCATCCTTGCAACTTAATTTTATTTATATATTTCAACAGAAACCTGATTAAACTCAGAATAACATACATAGAACGCCTATCGTGATCGAGACAATATGCCCTAAATGCCACAAAGCGGACTTACAAAGATCATCATTTCATCATCTAACACCACCATGAGGTTATTAATGAGTTCAAGTTACTATTTAATACATAAACTTAATCAAGAGTTTGGCATATAGCCTATATTTGCAGTAGGGAGAAAGCCTAATTACTCATGAAAATAAATTAATCATATCTCCCCTATGGGGAGAACACTATAACTACTCACGCATAAGCATAATGAAAAATTAAAACATATTTATTAGGAAATAAAAATACTTACAGACTCTTGCTCACGGGAACACACTGAGAGAAGTAGAAAGGCAGATGATATTTTTCGATATATCTACAGACTGGACTGACTCCTTATTTATAAGAAAACTCAACCGACTTAAGCAAACCGACGTACACAAATAATTTACAAAGTCTGAAATATTCGTCGAATCCTTTATCTTGTCATCTTTTCAGGCTTACTGCTTGGAGAGGAGAAGCTTAAGATGGAAGGAATATCTTTTTACTTTACTTTTCCTTGGTGGAGGAGAATATTTCAAATTTTATATGGTGTGGGTCCCACCATTATTTCTGAAAATTTGAGATGGTATGACGGAAAGGAAAAATTGTTGGAGCCCACAACACTTCTTCTTATCACTTCTTGCTGAAAATTTGATGCCCCGGGTCCCGCATTGGAGAAATTGTAATATAGTGCCTTAAAAAAATCCTTTATTGCAGCTGCAGCTGATCCGTTTTACTTAATGAAGAAGTAACTTAATTTCTTGATTAATTATTTTTACTTTATTATACCATTCTAGTCATCATATTTATCAGGATCACCAATTGTTATCCTCTGAAGCGATTCGATTCATCATATTTATTAGTTCTTCATTATCAAGATCTTCAAACCAATTATTATCTTTGGACATTATGAATAGTAATGAAATATACTTAAAAATCTCCTGACACAGAATAATACCATTTTTGTTGTCGGATATGCAAATATAGATGCTTACAAAATAAATTGGTAAAATTTTCCTGATAAATGATATTGAGAAAACCATCATATCTTGTCTTGACTAAATGAACGCCATCTTGGACGATAAATTCCATTCTGGAGATTATTTATTGATATAATCATGGTACTGCTTTTCACATTTTCTCATACATATTTCATTTTTCTATTCAGCTTTAAAAAATCTGGGAGTTATTATAATTTCTTTAAAATGCTTGGTTGTGTCCATCAAATCTTCAAAATATGGTTCCACTAATTTTATAAGTAGAGTGATAGACATGTCTTTCAAATAAGTCCATAAAATCCTTATATCCGGATCTTGAAGATGAATTTGTTCATCGACAAAGAGTCTACGATAATTAATTTTGATATGAGACCATAATCCAACGATTTTTATAGACCATTGAAAGGATTTAACATATACTGGTATGGAAAGCAGAACAATTTGAAAATGATTTGAAAGTAAAGACAAAGGATTATAAGATCTAAAGTTTGATATTAAAAATGATCCTTGTATGGATTCATTTAGTTCATGATCTAATTTTTTAATCTATCATATCTTTCTCCTTCAGATTTAGAAAAGTTTACTTTTTATCTCAATAGGGATATTTGATAAATATAGATACTGGAATTGTTTTTCTAAATCTTCTTTTGTAATATCTAAAATTATTTTTGTAAATTCTTCTTTATCAGATAATAGCTCCTTATTTTTTCTTTTCTCTTTTTCCAATTCTTTCTCTAAACTTTGATTCTTTGGCTCTTGATTTGATTGGGGGTAAAGCGAGACTTGATTTTGTAAATACTCAATTTGATCATTGATATCTGCAAAACAAAGGTTTAAACAATTCGAGATGGACCATAGTCAGTGTAAACGATAACGTAGATTATCAAGTAGGTTTTATAGTTTAATGGGTTGAAGAGATTTGATCAAAATTGGATGCCAACCGACTTAGGAAAGATGAAAGTGGACAAAGTTTGGGAAGTGAGTTTTTTTTGATGAGGATGGCTTTTCCATGATATTGTACCTGCATAAAAATAAATAATTGTATCTTACATCTATCTACTAAATTATCCGTAGATAAATTCCTGAATGCCTATATGATAATTCTTGTGAATCATCTAATTATGGTAGTTTCAAATCCGTAGATTTTAAATCTTTCTTTGGGAATTTTATCGCTCAGGATAAGAAATCTATAAGGAAATTATTTTTCCCTTTATACGCTTCAAATATAACATTATACATCGCTTCTATAATAGTTATAAAATTCACCCATCTCTTACTATATATTTTCTTTTCATTTTTATTTTTATAAAATGTACTATATTTCACAAATTCTTTATAAAATCTTTTGTAAAATAGCTTAAAAGCGTGTAATGCGTTGATTCTAATATTTCATAATCTAAGTCATAAAGAGTTGTCTAAAATTACCCGTATACCGATAATTTTTTGAATTTTGATATGCTTCTTTGTAAGGTTTGACCTTTAATTCAGCTCCCCATCCATCTTGAGAGCGTACAATAATTTTATACCGTTTCTAATGGAAGTGTTAATTTTGGGAGGTGTTTAACCTGTTCCTTTATTCTTTGGATAATTCTAACATCTTCTAAGTTAAAATATTTCTGACCTATTGTAGAAGTTTTCTGTATAGGGATTTAATAGTTTTTCCTAAGTCTTTTATATAGGGTCTAGCATAATTTAATAGTCCTAAGAATTTTTGCAATTCTTTTGTATCTTCTAGTTTGTCTGGAAATTCTAAGACCTTTTTTGTTATATGATCCTGTAGTTCTATTTCTCCTTTGCCTATTTTTTGACCGAGAAAATTAATATATTCTTTAGCTATTTCTATCTTCTTTTTAGAGAGGATAATACCATATTTTATACATTCTTGCAGTACATTTTCTACATGTTTATAATGTTCTTGTAATGTATGAGATGCTACAAGTATATCATCTATGTATACTAAGACATAATCTAAGTGTCCAAAGATTTTATCCATTTTTTGCTGAAAGATACTAGGTGCATTTTTTAATCCAAAGGGCATGATTAACCATTCATAATGTCCAATGGTAAAAAAGTGTAGGATGGGATTCAGATCTAATCGATTTGCCGTAAAACCGGATTTACAAATAATTTACTAAAATATTTTTTATTTTGAATTAAATTTATTAATATATCTTTATCTGGTATTTTATAACTATCTTCCTCAGTATTATCATTTAATCATTTATAATTAATTACCATTCTAGTTTTTTCTCTTACTATCTCTGCATGTCCTCTTACTATAAATGCAGCTGATCTATGTGACTTTGATTAAACCTGGTTTTAAGTTCGATAATAAATTCTTCTTTTAATGGAGAATATTCTAATTCTTAAGACGTACGACTAAATCTTTAATAGATAGAATATTAGTTCCCGATGTTATCCAATGTAAAGGGTTTTCCCCTATAATCTGAATTTCTTCAGCTAATTGGAAAAGTTTTTCTAAGGGTTTAGGGATCTGATAGGAATGAGTAGGCTCCTGTTTATAATAAGTGGCTAAGTAAGTTGCTAAAGTTGGGTCATTTTCAGGTTGGCACTTCGGTATTTCCATTGGTGGTATAGACCCACCATGCTTCACAGTGGAACTCTGATTCTTATTAGTTGTAATGAGGGCAGTTCGTTTACTAATACATAAATAATTTTTATTAATAGTAATCTGGCCATCCATGCTAAGCATAAAGTTTAGACCTAATATGAATTCCTTATTAGGAGCGGAGTGAACCAATATTTTTGGTAAAATATATTTCTCAGTAAGCTCTAGAGTTTCATAATTAATAAAAAACTGAATTTGACTATTCATAAGACATTTATTGAATGCTAAAGTGTGAGTTCGTACAAGATATGTAGTAGTATTTGTAGGGTGAAAGTCTATGAATAATGGTGGTAATAGATTTTGGGTAATCATACCATACTATCAATTAATGCCAACTATATTCGATCTATCTCAAAAGTTATTTTGGCCATAACTGCTATTAATGATGTAGGATATATTTTGGCTACTCTTGTTTCAGTAACAATTTCTGCTAAATCTATTTTATTAATATTGGTATAATCTGAAATATCTTCGGGATCACTAACAGTGTTGGAAGATTCAGAAGATCTTTTGGATTCTGATGAAGTGCTTTTTCCTTTTAGATCTAATTTAATCTTACGAAGTTTATGTTTTATTTTAGACTTATCTTTATTATATTTTTGCATAAATTCTTGATGCTGTTTATCTCTAAGCTGATCTTTTTCTTCAAGTTTTTCTAATCGAAATAATATTTTATCCATTCCTAAATGGATCTTTTCTAATTCTAGATTTATTTTTTCTAGGCTTTTTGTTATGTCAATAGTTTCCTTTGGTTTTATATAGTCACGATGATTTTGATTATAATGTTTTTGTAAACATAAGTGACAAATTTCTATAAAGACATAATACACATCTATATCTATGATGTTTATCCGGATAATAGTTACAATGAAAATATTCTTTGTCATACTACCTTTCCTAATTCAAAAATACCACAATGATTCATTGTTGTAATTTCCATCTTTCTACTGCTTTTATTAATCCATCCATAGCATTATCTGATGTTTGGGATTCATTATCTGAGTCATCATCAGTTACACTATATATTGTATCTTTCGATTCATTCGATGATATACTAACAATATCATCTTCTAAACCTTGGATTAATAAACTTCTATTTTTATTATAATTACGTTTATTACATTGATTTGCTAAATGATCGGAGATCCACAAATATAACAATGACATTTTCATGTACTTGGTTTCTTAACATTTCAATCTTTCCTATATGTGGTTCTTCTTGATTTTCTAAGTATCCTTCTTTTTTTGTTAGATTTTTCAGGAAAATTTTGAGTAGTATAAATATTCCTACATAATTTATATGATTGTTTTTTCACTTGTTTTTGGATTTCATATTCCCTACATTTTTCTTGTAGGATATTAAATGTAAATACAATTCTAGGTCCTATTCCAATATTTTTAGTAGTTCGGGAATAAGTATTTTTCATTTTTCATTGATTTCTTTTCCTAATTCTCCGTGTAATTTAATTAAAATCTATTTGAAATTTCTTCATCAAAATATTTTCTGCTCTACTAGCATAAAGTTACATATAATTTGCAAAATTTATCCATCTGACCAACGCTAAACTTAATTCTAGATTCTATATGCATGATCTTGAATATTAGTATTTTGTCTACTAAAACCTAATATAAGTGTCTAATAAATTTAGTGAAATTATATGGATTATCACCTAATTGTCTTAAGGATTCAATTTCACCCGCTTTTCCATTTTGCTTCATTAAAATATTTCTTTTCCTAATAATGTTTCTAAAAATGCAAACATATCTCCTATACCACTTTTATCACTATTTGCCTGCTTCATAAAGATCAAATTGGATATTACGATTCCCACATTTGAGGATTATTAGATTAATTAAGATTGTTCCATTCATGAGTGGTATAAGATTAATACGCTCTCTCGCTACTTTTATATTTATAATTATTTTCTTCCCTATAATCGCAAGATGTTTCCTATATCTACCTGGATCACCATCTTCACCTGAGGGGGGAACAGGGTCAAATCTAGGTCTTTTTCCTCTATCCGATGATGAGGCTCCTACTACTTCTCCTAGATCCATTGATTGATTCATTTTAATCTCTTCTTTATATTGTGAATCAATTGTCTTCCAATCAAATTCTTGATTAAATTTATTATCGAATGCTAATTCAAAATTATAACGATTTTGAAGATCTGCATAAGTTGTTTTCATACTAAATACATAATCTTGTAAATCTTCATATGTATGGATATGATTAAAGTCAATTTCTTCAATTTCTTCCATTATCTAGATCTATCTAATTCAGATTGAATGGATTCTAAATCATCATCTGATTCCTGTTTATTTTGTTTCCTATGATAATCTGAAAATCTCATACTAATGCGACCATCTTGATATTCATATGATGTACTTTCTGGGAAATTAGAATTGATTTATCTAAAATGAGTGTAAATTCCATTCGCCTCGATAGATATCCGAACTTCTTTTCTTTCTAATGCACGAATACCTTGACTTGCTAACATTAGTTCTAATGCTTCATTATTTAATTTAAATTTTACATTAGAGTGTTCTTGCATTTTTCCTATAAAGCCTGTTGTAATTCTTAAATCTAATGATCCGGGAACCATGTCATATCCTTTAGTCTTAATACCAATTTGGAGATGTTGCATACATTCTTTTGTGTCCATAATAAAATTTTGAATAAAGTATATATTCCATTATCATATTTCAAAATGATCCAATAATTGATTTTGCTAATTCATTCCAACGATTATCAAAAAGGATAACTAATGTGTTTAGATTTTTTTCTATGAAGGCCTTTAATACCTATCATAACTAATCCAATATGTATTTGTGACATTCTTTATTGTCTAATTTGTTCCTAATTTTCTTTTACTATTATTGGTAAACTCATTTGATCTATATCGGATACACAACTAACCTTTTGTTCTGATAATGTTTGTATAATAGATGATTTGGATAATAATGATGTATCATACATTTTCTTTTTTACATTAATTAAGTTAATTTTATCATTATTGAATCTATCTAATTGTGATTCAATATCTATTATTTCTAAGATTTTTCTATCAAATGTTGGGGACTTTTTCTTAAATAATGTTAATGGACCTTGATTACTTACCATATTTTATAACTTGGAGGCTTCTTATATGGTATTATTCCTTACCAGTACTTATGCTTTCAAAAAGTATTTTTAAGTCTTTTTGTGTAGCTATTCCTACTGTACGTTCCTCAAGAGTTTTGAGCTTATCTTCTACGGTCATAGTTTTTTGATATAATTCTAATAGTAAGATTGTTTGGAAATTTAATATTTTATAATGATCACTTCCTGAATTCTATATAATTTGTTAATCCTATCAATTATCATGATATTTTTTAGCTTCTAATAAAGTTCTTCTTTATATATTCAGAATTTTCAAACTTACTTAGGAGAATCTTTTTAATTTCTATTATTCGAGCTTCAATTTCTATTAATTTTTTATTAGTTTTTTCTACTAAATTCTGAGGTTCTCTTATTTGCTGTAAAATTTCAGAATTTTGATCCTTGATATAATCTAGATTTTCTTTAGGAATTAAAGTTTTTAATTCACCTAATATTTTAGTAGATTTTTCTAATATCCTCTAGACTCTACTTTCATGTATTTTAATGATTCTGCTAATTGTAGATGTATGTCAATAATTGTATTTAACATTGTATGCTCAGGATTATGACTATGAATTTCATGTGGATAGTCTTTGGAAAATAGACAAAGAAACTTATGATTTTCAACTGTGATTAACTTACACTTTTTTGAACCTAATTCTAAATTTAACCAATCGATTTTATATGATGAATCCATATTTAATTTTTATTTTTTGTTTTTTCTTACAGGTGCCAATGTTGTTTTGCTAACCATGCTCTGATACCATTCTGGGTGTGGGGTTTGGTGGATTTCTTTTTCTAAACTCATATCGAGACTACGTTTTATTATTATATGCACTGATATTATAATTTCGTTTATACTTATCTAATGGCATGAGAGCTATCCATTAAATGACTCATGTAATTCTTCTATTTCTATAGGCTCATGTAATTCTTCTATTTCTAAAATTATATGTGTATAATGGCTTTTAATTTTTCTGATATATTCTATGTTAGGAACATGAGGATACCTAATTGTTAATTCCCTTAATTTCTCTATTATTATTTCCAATTCTTGGATAATTTGTTCATATAGTGCTTTTATTTTTTTCTTCCGTATTAAAGTTACTAATATTAATAGGTACAAAATTTTCATCTTTTAATTTCTGGATAAGATGTTCATATAGTGCTTTAACTTCTTCTGTATTTATATTCCTATTATTATTTTGTAAGTTTTCTGCTAATTCGAGACCCATATTCTAAAGAATAATATATTCCCTATCTTCAAATAAATCTCTAATGTATTGGCTATAATAATTATATAATTTTAACCATAATTCAGAATAATCTATGGAAGGATTCATATCTATAAGCGTTGTGCATTAAGAACTTCCGTATTTCATATAATAATTTCATTAATTTTACTAATACTTTTTCTGAAAATATTTGTATCTATTACTAATTCTAAATCCCTATTATAAAAAATTCTCGGTAATCCCTAATTCTTACTTATTATAGATATAATATGAGATGAGAAAATGTTCACCCCGAGTAGATATGATCGCTTTAAGTAGATCTTGCTTATCCCGTAAATATAAGCATCATCCTTGCAACTTAATTTGTTAATCCTATGAAATAATCATGGTATTTTCTATATAGAACCGAGGTCGAACACAGAATCGAGGTCAACTATCTGATCTCAAAGAGAGATGCACGTACCTTACTACGTCTACGAAAATAAAACAAACTCTTGTAAAAGCGTCGAGGAGGAAAAGATAATGTATGGAAAAATCTCTTCCCATTATACACAACAACGAAGAAGAGTTAGGGGAGTAATTGATCTACTTTTCTAGCAAACCGGATCATACAAGGACGGATATAATGGAGCATAGTGGGCCCCATTTATAATTAATAATTGTACCATCAGCACATGATTTCTGTCGACTTTTTATGCAACCTGTATTATTTTATTTTCAGCACATGGTTTCTAGAAAACCATAATATCTATTTGTTTTGGTTTTGAAAACCAGGGACTAGTTTTATAATACCATGGTGACCTTGGTTTTGCAAAACCAAGGGCGGTTTATATATAAAAGCTAGTGTGTGAGAGGTGAAAAGCACACAACTCATTCATTGAAGTTTTCTCTCTTAGGGTTTCTAAGTTTCTAGCTGTCACAAGTCTTTCTTTATAATAAATCAGTTATGTTTTCAATTAAGTTTTGGGCAAAAGTTCTTTGTGACCCCAAGCCAACGATCCTCTGTATCCTTAAAAGATCATGGATGGCGAATGGCTCGAAAATGAGTCACACTAAAACATCGCGGGCGACCCATAAAATGTTATCCGGTCAGAAGAATAATCTTGTTGGAAGACCCATATCAGGCTGTGAAAAAGCAGAATAGAGCATATCTTGACTGAAACGGTTATCATGTGGCAAATCAAAACATGTTCAACGTGAGCGATTATAAGATGTTGGCGGTAGTCGGGACGAATGTACATCAATTTTGAACTCTCTGACAAATTCTTTCGAAAAATGCCACCAATTCTGGGAGATGAAATCGAAATAGCATTCAAAGCAAAATACCCAGGATGCTCAATCGGAGTACTTCCAAGGATACGTTTCACGTATCAATACCTAGCTGATCTATGCAAGAAAGCGATACAATTATCAAAGACTTATCCATTTGTAGAAAAATACCAATTTCAGGGTATTATAATAACTCAAGAAAGCATGGATTACGAAAATCCAAAAACTACAAAGGGAATCCGCATGACACGCACATCAGGATCATCAAAAACAAAAATAAGCCACGCTCGATGAAATGTAGATGCTACATCTGGAGCGAGGGATATTTATTTCGTGAATGCAAAAGCAAGCGAGCAACATGGCCGAGACGATACTCAGCGACTGACACGCACGAAGAATACGATGTTCTCTCGATGCGAAAAGAACGGCCTTGATCGTAGCATTTCAGAAGGAGAAGGTGCGAACATGTTAAATCACATAAGGCAAGCTCTGGAGGATCTACCCCCAGAAGAATACGGCTTCATGATGACAAAGGACTATAGTGCAGGAGCCTTACACAAGAGAAGGCGTTCTCACAACGGAGCGAATAAACTAATCCAAGGGCCATACGCAAAATGTATGTATTACTCCATAACCACCAATATTAACATGCGGATCCATTGCATTATTTGCAAAATCGCGGCATCTTGTGCAAAATTCTTATCAATTCTCAAAGGAACTCACTCTATAGCCTTACCAATCCAAGGATTCATTAATCCAAGAATTGGTAAAATATTCTGATCACTTAGCTGAGGAAAATAGGAGATTAAAGGAGCATATCAAACCCTCATACAATACAATAGAAGAAGATCGAGATGAGTTACTCCAAGATAAAGGCAAGAGAATCATGAAGGAAGCCGAGGAAAATGACGAAATCGGTGAAAGCTCAGAAATTTGCATCCTAAATAAAGCGTCAAAAGCGAAAAAAAGAAGAAGGGTAATAAACCACTCTGATCAATAATTTTCTTTAGCGTTCGGATGTCCCATTCGAATACAAGCAATGGTGGACACACATTCTATGTAAATATAGGAGATATCCCAGAAGCAGCAAGAGAAAAATTAAGCTACCAAGTAACCTTTAATGGGTAAACTCAAAGCAACAAGGTTAAAATGGTACCATGATCATGGGAGCATAAATTTTGAATCTCTAATCTTGCATGGACATGAACACCAAGGACGGAATACAAATGCTACTAGGATGTAACTTCTTATGAAATCTAAACGGCGGAGTAAGAATAGAAGGGAATGTCGTCACATTCTACAAAGAAATTACACCGAACCACAAGTGGAAATTTACGCCAAACAAATCCTGAGCGGAAATCACTACGACACATCATTACAAGGAATGGATACATCAAACCATTAAGAAAAATTCTTTCACAAGAAAATTCAGAACAATCCTCCAAAGGCTGAAAACTAATGGGTATATTGGAGATGACCTGTTAAAACACTAGGCCAAAAATCAGGTACTTTGTAAGATAGAAATAATCAACCTTGATTTATCTATCCAGGATAAGCCATTGAAGCACGTTACGCCACTAATGCAAAAATAATTTAAGAAACACATTGACGGACTCCTGGCGCTCAAAGTAATAAGGCCTAGCAAAAGCCGCCATGCCGTCATGGCAATGATCGTCAACTCGTACTTCATAGACCCAGCGGAAAAGAGATTAAAGGGAAGAGAGAATGGTTTTAATTATCATTCCTTAATGATAATACATATAAAGATCAGTACTCACTACCAGGCATTAATACTCTTCTAAAGAAGATAGGAAATAGCCGAATATATTCAAAATTTGACCTTAAAAGTGGATTTCATCAAGTGGCCATGCACCCAAATTCCATTGAATGGGCGGACCTTTATATCCATCGAGGACTTTATGAATGGCTAGTTATGCCATTCAGACTAAAGAATGCACCAGCAACATTTCAGTGAAAAATTGATAACTATTTTAAAGACTGTTCTGACTTTTTAATTGTTTATATTGATGACATTCTAATTTTCAGTAACTCAAAATAAGAGCACAAAAAACATCTCGAAGAATTCCTGCAAATAGTTGAAAATGAAGGATTGGTCCTCTCGCCATCAAAAATGAAGATAGCAGCAACCCAGATAGACTTTTAAGGCGTTATCATTGACAATAAAAAGATCAAATCATAGCCACATATTATCAAAAGGATTGCAAAATTCTCAGATAACAAACTTAAGGAAAAGCAAGGGCTCAGATCATGATTAGGAATTCTAAATTATGCCAGATCTTATATTCCTAACCTCGGCACCTTATTAGGTCCACTATATCAAAAGACTTCACGGGGATAAGCGCTCAAGGAGCATGGTAGTGATTAATAAGGAAAATAAAATCCATTGTCCAAAAGCTACCCGTCCTAGACCTAAAAATCCCACCAGAAAATGCATACATCATATTAGAAACAGATGGCTGTATGGAAGGATGGGAGGCGTCTAAATGGAAAAACAAGAAGGCGAAAAGAAAGATCATGCTACATAGCGAAAAATTTCCACCATCAAATCAACAATAGATGAAATCCATGCATGCATGGAAACATTAAGCGCCATACTAAGATACATTATTTGGACAAAAGGAAATTACTCAGCCAGAGCCAAACAAATCTCATTTTATAACAAAACAGCCCAAAACAAACCATCCCGGGTCAGATGGCTCGCCTTCACTGATTATATCAGCGGCTTGGGAATCACAGTCAACTTTGAACACATAGACGGGAAGAATAATATTCTTGCCGATAACCATTCACGAATAACATTTGTTTGTTTCGTGCATGCAAGAAATAATTCAATCAATCTTTCCGGGATGGTGAAGGGATAGCAGGAAAAAAAGACCTATGGGGATGGCACAAAATTTGCCCTACAAAACCCATATGGATTCAAAGCCCAAAATCGAAGGAATATGTAATGAAGATTACGACATCAACCAGGAAAGCGTTACAAAGCCGAGAGATATCTGAAATTCAAAGGCCAAAGCCCATGGAAAAAGGCCACAACATCCAGGGCCACCTCATTTCAAAAGAATGGCGTTCACAAAGAACTGTTATGGGAAACATTCAACCATCCCATTAACTTGGCCTACCTCAAAGAAACTTAAATGAATTACATGTTTATTTTACTTACTTTTCTTTGAGATAATTTTTATTTTCTTGAGGTAATTTTACTTTTACTTTTACTAAGATATATTTTATTTTTGTAGCATGAAACTGTTAAGCATTTCATGTTTTATCTAATTCTTATTCTTACCTCTTTCTGAGGTTGAGGAGATTGTAGATACGTTGTGTATAGATGTCTAATAATCTATGCATTAATGGAGCAAAATTGTACTGTGAATTTTGAGTGATTCATCTACCTAATGTACTTTTTATTTCTTTAAGTTCCTTTTGTAATTCATTTTGTAAAATTTGTCAACGGATTAATAATATTTAATTGTGTATGTATATCTACTCTTATTAAATCGGTGATTAATTACGTCTTTAAGAATAGTTCTTATGGTGATTGGGAGTCTTTAGATTTTAAATAATTTGATAACTATTCTAGGATATATTTTTTAATGGCGATATTTTTTAAATATTTTATATGAGGATCTTGTATTTACGCCATTTTAATAATCCCATTTAATTTCGGTTATATGATATAATAATGGATATATATTACTACGTAGTTACTATAAATCTAAATTATAAATATCTACATAACCATAACTATTCTTCATTTCAGATATATGATATAATAATAATTATATTATTTTAGGTCTTAGTGATTCACAAATTATAAATTTATCTATTCTTAAGAGAGTTCTAATGGCTAAATATATATCGGAGGATTTTTTAAAATATTTTATATAATCAATATCGTATATTGTATATGTATAATATAATAGATGAGATGAATTATTACTTTGGGTAGATATGATCACTAATTCTTAGGTTATTTCTATCAGTAAATATAAGTCCTTTATAACTTAATTCGTTTATCTGATTCATAAAGCATGATTAAATTAGAATAACTAGAAAATTTTCTTATATTTTGATTTGATGACACGGTACCTTTGAGGTGCGGGACTTCACATCCTTCATCATGAGAGTCAGGTCATAGAGGTTATTAGCGAATTCATATAGCTGCAATATATAAAATTTTATAAGAGTTATATAGCTATATTTGCGATGGAGAGGCGTTAACTAGAGTGTTCATATCTCTTAGGAGAATATATACTCTCGCGTAATGAAACAAAGGATAACGTATTATTAGGAAAATAAATATCTTCTACAAACTCTTAGAAGCTCAGCGAAAGTAGAAATGGAATAGCAAATTTTGATATATCTATCTGGTGACTATTTATAAGAAAATAAAGCAGGAAATAAAACTAGGGGAAAAATAAACCAGTTCTGATAATTACATAATGTCAATACCATAAAATAAAAAAAGCGCAAGATTCCTTTTGGCTAAAATTTCTAATGTGGCATGGGTCCTCTTTAGTTTCTCTTCTTTATGTGGGAGGAATATGTGGCGGTCCACTAGCCCTTTATTGACTTTTGCTCTTTCTTCTTTGTTGTAGAAGCGATTGGATTTCTTTATTCGGTATTGCTTTTGCTTACTATGGAAGGAAGTAGTAACTTTCTGAGCGGTAGTAATAATTAATACTTTCGATAGATATTAAACTGTAGAAAGTAGATACTTTACAAACCTACCATTCCATCTTGTTTATTACATTTTAGCATATTTTTAATTCTTCATCATCGAGTCTTGAGCCGATTATTTTATTGATTCGGATGAAGCGCGACTTTGTGAGGAAATCGGTGAAAGATGGTGTAATCTCACATTTGTTGAAGTGTATGCGAGTTAAAATGCGGATGTGTGCAAATAGATTGGCGTGCCTTTGTTGACAGTAGAATTGAAATTGATAAACTTTTCCTTTAATTAATCTGTTGTGGAGGAAAATCATCATATTTCTGTCTTGATAAGGTAAATCAAATGTCATCTTGGCGATAAAATCCATCTTTGGAGATTTGATCGATATAATCTATGGTGAAAGGCACTTTCATTTCTTTGTTATGGGATGATGATCTTTCTTTTGCTCATCATTAAAAACACGAGTGATATAATTTTTATGACATGTTTTTGTTGTATCAATTCATCTTGAAATATGGTTGTGATTTGATAAGCAAAGTGATGGAAGACATGTCGTTATCATCAAATAAGTATCATAGTATCCTTTGTAATTCTGAGTGTTGAAGAGATGAAATTTGCTCTTCGAGATGAGAGTCTCTACTGATAATTAATTTTGATATAAAGTCATGTCCCAACAGTTTTAATAGTCGTTGATGAAAGGATTTAACGTATGCTAAATGGAGAAATAATAATTTTGAAAAGGATTGAAGCGAGAAATATGAGACGAAGGATTATGAGTTTCTAATGTTTGAAGAATATGAGATTCCTGAGTAGTTTATTTAGTTCATACCGACTGATTATGATCACATCGCGGAGGAGGTGGAGATGTGTTGTCAATCTAGTCCCACCACGCTCACACAGAACTCAGTTCTATTTGTTTGAATAAGAGTCGACGCTTACTAATGGCTAAATAATTTTAGTAGTAATTTGGCCATCCATGCTAAGCATAAAATTTAATCCCTTCCTCTATTGTGCGGAGAATGAACTAGAATTTTGGGTAATATATATTTTTCAGTAAGATTTAGTGTTTCATAATCAATGAAAAATTGAATTTGACTATTCATGACATTTATCGATAATGTATGAGTTCCAGGGTAGTAGTAGTGAAAATCATGAATAGTGGTGGTAATAGATTCTTTATTATTAATGGTATCAGCCACTATCTATTAACGCTGAACGATGATTTGATTCTTGGGATGCGAAGATCCTCAAGCAAGATCGCACCGAAAGATCGCTCCGGCTGGCCATCAACCACCGCCACCGCCACCGTTAATTGTACCCGCATTCCCACCGAAGCATCAAGATCTCCACCATCGCAATACTACAACTCGATCATTGTTATAGTTATTCCTCTCATATGCAATTCAATACCGTTATCGAAGACTTTGTACTCAAAAGATACATAGTGGAGGCTTTCTTGGGATAGCCGTGATTTTTTCTCTTTTCGAGATTTTCCACGTTAAAAATTCCTAGATATCTCTTTCGCTTTAATTACCCGTGTGTTGACTTCACAAAGAGAACTTTCACTCTGACTGATTTTCTAAAGACGTAACATATATATATATATATATATATATATATATATATATATATATATATATATATATATATATATATATATATATATATATATATATATATATATATATATATATATATATATATTAGTCTTATATTTAAATAAGGGAGATTTATATACATATTATATAATTTTTATTTATTTATTTAATTTTTTTATACTTAAAAAGTTGTATTTTATTTTTAAAAAGTGAATGATATGGTATTTTTGATGTGATATTAAAGATTAGAGTGTTATATATATGTAAAAATTAAAATTTAGGTGTTAGATATATAAATATATGAGAATTGTGTGATATGTATGTAAATCTCCCTTTAAATAATTGAAATAATTAGTCACCATTGTCTATTGAAAAGTTGAGGGGGATATCCACTGGCTTTTGACTCTCATATGAGTGCGCTCTGTGTGAATTGTCAATATATTTTTTTCAAAGTTTTATCTTTATTTCATCTATTAAAATATTTTTTTATGAAACTAATTATGACTTTATTGCATAACAATAATATTAATTGTGATAGTATTAATAATAATAGTAGTCATAATAACAGAAATAATAGTAGTATTAGTGGTAATATTGATGATAGTAGTGATGATGATGATGATGATATTTTATACGAAATATTGAGGTAGATTAGGCCTCGAAAATTGAAGCTTATTTATTTGTGCTTCAAGCAAGTTATTGTAGAAAAATAACTACTTATCTCATTATCACAAATAAAAAATTGCTTATTTGAAATAATGAGTTAAGAGGAAAAATAAAATAGAGTAAGTTGGCCATGTATTTGAGAAAGGATTTTTGTCCCTGAAGAAGTTCAAGATTGATCGATTTCAAAAGACAAGAAGACGTGGAATTCAAGTTTATTGGGAAAGGCTAGCGAGTCTTATTGTCATTCTTTGGAAAACTTAAGGATATATTTGAGGTAATTGTAATTTTTTGAAAGTTTAGTAAAATTGATAAAAAAATAATTTTATGAAAAAAAATATTGTGACAAATATTATCTTTTAAAAATTCAAAATAGACAATCACCACACTCTAACAAATTTATTCTTAAAATTTTTTCATCACAAAAATTTTTTAAAAGAACTAAAATTGATAGTTAAACAAGTATTTCTTTCTTTCTAATTTTAAAAAACAGAACTATAAAACTATCCCAAACACACTTTTAGATTTATGGGAGAGGCTCTCAACCCACTATGAAAAAGAAGGATAGAGTGGTTCTTAACTCAACTATGCATAATAATATCTTAATAGTATACATATAAAATTTATAATCATCAATTAATTATGAGAAATTAAATATATAATATTTAAATCTTAAAAAAATATATGAGATTGATATTTTATTTTAAAATTTAATATTTAGGTGTAGTTTAAAAAAATAAAACTAAGAAAAATATTAGTTTTGCATATAATAAGAATTTGAATATTAAATATGCTATTATCCTAATTAAAAATTTGAGGCCGTGAGTTTTAACGGCCCAAAAGATGCCCTCGAATATTCGTTCTCGACCCAGTGGCTTCTTTTTATGCCCTGGCCATCGGTTTCTAGCCATATCTTCTTCCCCAATCCATTCTCCTCGCCCGAAAGACCTTCAACAAATCCATCGAAGATGACTGCCTATCTCGGAAAGTACAAAGGTATATCGACAGATCTGTTCTTCTATTATCTCCTTTTATTTTTATTTTTTGTTTTGCGTTTTAGTTTGGTTCTTGAATTGGATCTAGTTCTACGGATCGCAAAGTTTACATGTTTGTGCGTTTTCATTTGATTGGATTTTGAATTTTCTCGAGGAGAATTTATAAAATTTGTAACCTGGGTTTCTGATCCTTGATTTCAATTTTCATAAAACACTGAACTTCTTCGTGTCAAGTTGTTGGCTGGATCTTATGATATTTGTTGTAGAGGAGTGCGACTGGCAACATTCTGACGTTTGTTATCTGCTACTTGTGGAACAGTCGATGTTTTTTTTATTGAATTTCGAGTTTGTGTGGGTAAGATCTGCAAGATCTTGATCTTCTACAGAGTCAGATCATTGAAATTTTGCATATTTGCTTGTTAGATAGATGTTAGATATGCAATAATTTTTTGATTGATTTCTTTGGCCGTGCGA